>JAWQEG010002615.1:60000-83886 GCA_033782935.1 Petrolisthes cinctipes | reverse complement strand
AACGAGCAAATATAATGGTAACCTGTTGCTTGGAATAGTTTGGGTGAATCAGTTACTCCACATTTACCAACACTGTATAACACGAGTTTAAGCATTGGAGGCTTCTGATTGCTCCTGACCATGTCACGAAACAAGCTCCTTCCATGTAGGTGTGTGTGTGTTTCGTGGCAATATTTGAAGGACACATTTATCTCCAATTTTCTGACTACATCACGGGGTCCCTTAAGGTGGTAATTCTTTTTTGGTACATTGGAGTGCCTGATTCCTCCAAAGTATGCTAGGAAACAGGACAGAAGAGCAAATATAATAGTGTTCTGTTGCTTGGAATAGTTTGGAGGATTCAGAGTTGCTCCAGATTTACCAACACAAAACTTCCCCCTTAATAATACACGTCGCAATCTTCCTTCCTTCAGATCAGTGGGATTATCAGGAAATATTTTGATGCCTCAGATACCGGCCAGGGACACACGCTAACATCATTATCAGAATCCTGGGGTTTAGCGAAAGTATTCCGGACGTAAACGAACAAACTGGTATTAAAAAAACAAACAAGAAACATGTGGATGATTAGATAACCAAAGTTCACATTATTATAGTTTAAGGTGGTAATTCGTTTTTGGTACATTGGAGTGCCATGATTCCTCCAAAGTATGCTCGGAAACATGACCAGAAGAGCAAAAATAATAGTGTTCTGTTGCTTGGAATAGTTTGGAGGATTCGGTTCTTCCAGATTTACCAACACAGAACCTCCTCCTTAAGGGGACCCTGTGATGTAGTCAGAATATTGGAGTTATACGAGCCCTTCAAATATTGCCACGAAACACCACCTATATGGAAGGAGTTTGTTTCATGGCATGGTCAGGAGGAATCAGAAGCCTCCAGTTTTAATACACGATCACAGGGTCCTTATTAAGGGAGTGTTACAGTGTTGATAAATCTGGAGCAGCTGATTCCCCTCCAAACTAATCCAAGTAACAGGACACCATTATATTTGTTAATCTGGTCCTGTTTCCTGGCATACTTTGGAGGAATCAAGACGTTCTAATGTACCAAAAGTGGATTATTCCTTTAGGGTGTAGTACTGTATATATTGCTGGTAAATCTGGAAAAAACTGATTGCTCCAAACTATTCCATGCAACACAACACTATTATGTTTGTTAATCTGATTCTGTTGTTTCCTGGTACACTTTAGAGTAAACAAAGTATTCCAATGTACCAAAAGTGTATTACCTTCTTAAAGTGATTTGTATTTCGAAGCGCAAACATGAAATTTACCGAATAATTTGTTGTTGCTGCTCTCCTCGGTACCCAAAGTAAAGGTAACCCATTCTAGGTATATTAGAAGAAAATACATTGTCCTGTTCCCTCACCACAACAAACCCTTTATATCTTACCCCATCCTCTATTTTACATCCCCATGCAGACACCATTCGCTGTTCCCATCCCATAGCCTCTTGTCCCATTCCCTGCGTGGCCTCCCATATCTATCCCTGACTCCATCCATTTCCCCGCTCTTCCACCTTCCCTCCTCTCTCACTCGTGTCGACACTCCTGTCCTGCCTCACCCCTTTTGACAGATCCAGTTTCCCTGCATAGCCCCGAAGCAGTGTCCTCTTCTCAGTTCATGCAACGTTGTCACCATTCGTCTGTCTCTTAGGCCATGCTACCGTCTGTGTTCCCTTCACGCCCTGTCCTTTTCTGTGTCTCTGTCTGTTTGTGTGTCTCTGTAGCTTTATCCTTTATTCTGTCTCTTAGGCCATGCTATCGTCTGTGTTTCCTTAAGCCTTGTCCCTTTCTGTTTCTCTGTCTGTTTGTGCATCCCTGTAGCTCTGTCTTTAGTGTGTTTGTTGTGTTCATTTCTGTGTCCCTAAAGCTTTGTCTCCTCCTGAAATTGTCCAAAAGTGTATCCCTAAAGGTACTGTCTATCTTTTAATTTGTGTGTGGTTATTCGTGGATGGCTTTAAGTTTTCTCATAGTCCTTCAGTCGGCCTCTTGTCTCCCTTGCAGCCTCAGTTCCCTCGGCCCCCAATCGTGTCCCCATAGTCCCCAATCGTGTCCCCATAGTCCCAATCATGTCCCCACTTAGTCCCCAATCGTGTCCCCTTAGTCCCAATTGTGTCCCCTTGTTCCCCAATCATGTCCCCTTATTCCCCAATCATGTCCCCATAGTCCCAATCATGTCCCCTTATTCCCCTTGCATTTTCAGTCCCCTCTGCTCCCAGTCTCGTTCTCTTAGTCCCCAATCGTGTTCCCTTCGTCCCCTTCAGTTTCTCTTGCTTGTTTCCCCTCCCGTCAGTTCCCCGCCTTGTCATTCGCCTCTTGTGTCTACCGTAACCAAATTCCGATAAGCTTTGCGGATATGCCGGCGACACGGTACCTCTGGCCATCTCCCTAAACCCACACGGTAAAACAAGGACAAGACAGACTGCATACACACACACACACACACACACACACACACACACACACACACACACACACACACACACACACACACACACACCACTACCACTTCTCTCCCCGAACACACACACACACCACTATCACTTCTCTCCCCGTACACACACACACACACACCACTACCACTTCTCTCCCCGTACACACACACACACACACACACACACCACTACCACTTCTCTCCCCGTACACACACACACATACACACACACACACATTTGATTTTGTCATTCGAGGATTTTTCTTTTTATTATTATTTTTTTTTTTTAATTTTCTTGTATTTTAGGATCAATTTTGAGGTTTTTTTGGTGTTTTATATAATGTGTATGACTGGATTATATTCCCTACGTTCACTTATTAATGTCTGTATAATTTTTTTAGTAACAAATATTTCTTCAGTATTATTAACTCGACTTTCTTCTTATCTCTTCCCTTCTTATTACAATTTTTTTTTTCAGTGTTTGTAAATCCAGAATAGTTTTTAGTATTATTATGAATTATGTCGTAAGGTATGTATATCTTTTTTTGGGGGGTATAGTAAAGTGCTGGTAAATCTGGAGTAACTGATTCCTCCAAACTATTCCAAGCAAAAGGTCTTATTTGGTTTGGGATGTTTATTGAGCTTGGAATTTTTACTGAGATGTTTATTAAGCTTGGAATTTTAATGGGATGTTTATTGAGCTTTAGAATTTTTACTGGGATGTTTATTAAGCTTGGGATTTTTATTATGATGTTTATTGAGCTTTATAATTTTAATGAGATGTTTATTGAGCTTTAGAATTTTGACTGAGATGTTTATTGAGCTTGGAATTTTTACTGGGATGTTTATTAAGCTTGGGATTTTAATTGGGATGTTTATTGAGCTTTAGAATTTTAATTGGGATGTTTATTAAGCTTTAGAATTCTTACTGAGATGTTTATTGAGCTTGGAATTTTTACTGGGATGTTTATTAAGCTTGGGATTTTAATTGGGATGTTTATTAAGCTTGTGATTTTAATTGGGATGTTTATTGAGCTTTAGAATTTTAATGGGATGTATATTAAGCTTGGGATTTTAATTGGGATGTTTATTGAGCTTTATAATTTTAATGAGATGTTTATTAAGCTTGGGATTTTTACTGAGATGTTTATTAAGCTTTAGAATTTTAATGAGATGTTTATTGAGCTTGAGATGTTTATTGGGATTTTTATTGAGCTTGTGATGTTTATTGAGCTTGGGATTGTTATTGAGATATTTATTGTGATGTTTATTGAGCTTCCCTATTACTGTAATAACTTGAAGCGGGTCTAAAACATATTGAGATGTAATAGAGTAAATTATTTTGTTTAACCTCTTATGTTGATCAAGCCAAACTAATGTGCATCTATTTGTTAAGAGTACATTCCATTTTATCCAATGTTATTAGTATCTCATTAGCTACCATTAATAGATGACCATTTATTAATTAAGGGGTTAGTTTTGTGTTGGTAAATCTGGAGCAACTGAATCCTCCAAACTATTCCAAGCAACAGGACACCATTATTTTTGTTCATTTGGTTCAGCTGTTTTCTAGCATACTTTGGAGGAATCAAGGCACTCCAATGTACCAAAAAAGAACTACCACCTTAAGGGGGTGCGGGAATAGGGGGACAGGCTTGGGGGGGGGGTTTAGGGGGGTGCGGGAGTAGGGGACAGGCTTGGGGGGGTTTTGGGGGGTGCGGGAGTAGGGGGAAAGGCTTGGGGTAGGGGGTTAGGGGTGTGTGGGAATAGGGGACAGGCTTTCTACCCACCCCAAGCCTGTCCCCCTACTCCCGCACCCCCCAAAACCTGTCCCCTACTCCAGCACCCCCTTAAATAATGGAAGTAACCTGCTGTGTGATATTTGGGGGATCTGATTACTCCAAAATATTCCAAGCAACAGAATCCCTCCCCATAAGACTGTAAAGACGTGTTGTTTTATGATAAGAGTATTATGGAAGACTTAGTTAGAATTTAGCCGTAGAATATAGACTGATGTAGAAATTTTACCTAGAATTTAGATGTAGAAATTATACCTAGAATTTTGACTTAGAAATAAAACCTAGAATTTAGACGTAGAAATAAAACATAGAATTTAGACCTAGAAATAAAACCTAGAATCTAGACATAGAAATAAAACCTAGAATTTAGACGTAGAAATAAAACCTAGAATTTAGACGTAGATATTATACCTAGAATCAAGACATAGAAATTATACCTAGAATTTAGACTTAGAATTCTTGAAGTTGTAAAGTAATTATGTGACTTAAAATATGATGTTAATGGATAAATATATAAAATTATTGTTCTTCTTTGTTACAGAAGGGTTAAGGGGATAGTATAATTTTTTGAAAGATTGGAGTGCCTTGATTCCTCCAAAGTATGCCAGGAAACAGAAACAGATGAACAAAAATAATGGTATCCTGTTGCTTGGAATAGTTAGGAGGATTCAGTTGCTCCAGATTTACCAACACAGAATTTCCCCCTTTAATTGTATTACTAGTCGGAAATATACTATACAAATGATTCCCGCTGTAGTGTGGCCAAGAAATAACTTTGTATATATTGTAAATGCAGAAATATTACAATTATAAAAATTTTGATGCGCTATGATTTGATATATTGTCTTGGAAATCGTTGATATCCAAGAAATCCTAATAGAGAGAGAGAGAGAGAGAGAGAGAGAGAGAGAGAGAGAGAGAGAGTGAGAGAGTGAGAGAGAGAGAGAACAGGAAGCCGGTGCAAGAGGAATAGAGAGAGAGAGAGAGAGAGAGAGAGAGAGAGAGAGAGAGAGAGAGAGAGAGAGAGAGAGTCACACACACACGCCAAAAAATATTAACTTGTTTAGTTGAGTGGCCATTGAGAGGGAAGGGGTGAGGGATCAGCTAGAGTAAGTTGTGTATAAAATGCCGTGGGTGGTTGTGTGTGTGTGTGTGTGTGTGTGTGTGTGTGTGTGTGTGTGAAGGCCAAGTATTCTTTTGGTTGAAACTTGGTGTGAGGAATATATTGCCTGGACTACTTTTATTGGGTGTGTGTCAAGAGAAAGGATTGTACTTTACTCTCTGCATTGATGTTTGTGGTTATAGAAAAGCAGATATTGATTTGGATGAGTGTGACAAAATATTATTACTAACTTTGAGAGGTGTTGTATTATTTTCTCGTGCCAGTGAGGAAATAAACGTGCTACATTTTGCCTCCTTGTGACGTTAAATAAAGGATGTACACATTATTCTATTCCAGATAAAACTGTTCAGAGGATCTACACTGGAAGTAAGAAACGAAAACGAATGTACAGTAGTTTGTTTTCTCTCGAGGAAAAGAAGTTGCCCCCGATTATTTGACTTAACTAGGGTCCAAAGTTGAATATTTGTTGCAGGGTAAATGTAGGGTTGCAACACCAGAAAGAATCCTGAGAAACAACAAAATGAAAGGAAAAAGAAAAGGAATAATGTCGGTCGATGTGTCAAGTGAGGGAGGAAATAAAGCAATAAAATAGATAACAGTGTCTATACCCCGGGAGAAAATCCTGCTTGTGCGTGCCTCGGCGAAATTGCTCCCCACTCTTCCCCGCCAGCCAGCCAGCCAGCCAGAACTCCGACCCCTGCGCAGCTATATAGTCCACAATGAAGATACTCCCTTGAGGCCACGTACACCTCCGCCCTGACGCGTCCCTCTCGATTTCCCTGGGCCTGGGGACGTGTCTGATACTCCTAGGGCACCGACGGGCACCTAGAGGGTCAGAAAGATACCACATGATAACAGGGAAATGGACTTGTTGTTGATTATTTTGAAGTGGTGGTAGTGAAGGAAGGCAGCGTTGGTAGGCCTCATCTCTCTCTCTCTCTCTCTCTCTCTCTCTCTCTCTCTCTCTCTCTCTCTCTCTCTCTCTCTCTCTCTCTCTCTCTCTCTCTCTCTTTCACACACATCAGGGACACAGGTAACATAATATACTCTAAGGTTCGTAGCACAAATGTCATATGCTGTACTTCATTAGGGTTTTATTATGTTCAATCTTTACGTTAATAAACAAGTACATAAAAATTGCATACATGAAAGCAAAACATATATTTATGATGCTTTATATAAGAATTTTTTTTTTTTTTGCTTTAAAGTTTTAGATGATACACTCAAAATCATTCAACTTTTGTCTGTTTATTTAGAAAAGAAAGTAATATATTTCAGTCTTCATTATCCTCAAGTGTTTTTCTTAATCCAGCAATACTATGGTTCAGTAACGAGTGTGTGTGTCGTTATTACAATGACTGTATGTACTATGAAAGACAAAACTCGTGTCGCTATCTTGTCCAATGATTTAACTATAATTTGTGAAACATAATGAAAACACCACCACAGTAACATTCGTGCCCAGTATGGTTAGTCCTCTACCATATATTTTCACCAGATTTCAAGCCACGAATTTTTGTCTTTGATAGTACAGTAAATATTATAGTAGTCATTATTTTGCCAAGAGAATGAACATAAAGCGTTGAATCAATATATGGTTGTTCAGTTGATCTTCATTGTGATATAATTATTGACTTATGAAACTATTTAATCTGTTTTTACATATAATAAATAAGTATATAGTATTAATGTACTGTATATATAATGGAGAAAGTTTTAATGAATTCAAAATATACATATACAATATATATACTCCTAAGTTATATATATATTAATGTACTGTATATGTGTAATGGAGAAAGTTTTAATGAATTCAAAATATACATATACAATATATATACTCCTACATAATCAATAGTATCAAAAAGGAGTATAGGGCAGCCGAGGTGGGTTGGATATGGGTGTACTGTATAGGGAAGTATACCATGAGTTGCAGCTCAGATCAGGTTCAAGTTTTTCACACCAAGAGAGGGGAAGTAAGTGACTGTCCGCTTTCCCCTCTCCCCTCTCCTGTCCCCCTCCTCCTCCTCGTCCTTCTATCACGCCTGGGTAGTGGGGGGGAGGGGATGGGGATGGGATGGGTTGGGTTGGGGGGTGAAGGCAGCAAGCAAAGGGAGGGAAGGGGTTGGGTTGGGTTGGGGGGTGAAGGCAGCAAGCAAGGGAAGGGGAGGGGATGGGTTGGGTTGTGGGGTGAAGGCAGCAAGCAAGGAAAGGGAAAGGGATGGGATGGGGAGGGGATGGGTTGGGTTGGGGGGTGAAGGCAGCAAGCAAAGGGAGGGGAAGGAAGGGAAGGGGAGGGGATGGGTTGGGATGGGGGGTGAAGGCAGCAAGCAAGGGAAGGGAAGGGAAGGGAAGGGGAGGGGAGAGGTTGGGTTGGGGGGTGAAGGCAGCAAGCAAAGGGAGGGAAGGGAAGGGAAGGGGAGGGAAGGGGAGGGGTTGGGTTGTGTTGGTGGGTGAAGGCAGCAAGCAAGGGAAGGGGAGGGGAGGGTATGTGATGGGTTGGGTTGGGGGGTGAAGGCAGCAAGCACAAGCGGTCATGCCTGACTGGGGGTTCCTCGCCTCAACCAGTTTTACCACAAAGATTCCTTACAGCTGGGCAGTGGCAAGTTTTTTGGTTGGCTCCACTGTGCTTGTATGAATGCAGGAAATGACCAGCCATGCATTGGGCAGAGTGAGCCGTGTGAAGTTGCATGCACCCTACAGCTAGCAAGCACACTAACTCGCTTATAATCCTCAGACTCGTTCCTCAGGATTTTTTTTTAGCTCGTGTACGATTGCGAGTAAAAGAGGCGATAGAGCATCATGTATTTTAAGGACCCTGTAATCGTGTATGAAAATAAAATTGGAGGCTCTTGATTCCTCCTGACTATGCCACGAAACAAGCTCCTTCCATATGGGTGGTGTTTTCTGGCGGTATTTGAAGGACTCGTTTACTCCAATATTCTGACTACATCACATGGGCCCTTAAGGTGGTAATAATTCTTTTTTGGTACATTGGAGTGCCTTGATTCCTCCAAAGTATGCTAGGAAACAGCACCAGAAGAGCAAAAATAATGATGTTCTGTTGCTTGGAATAGTTTGGAAGAATCATTTGCTCCAGATTCACCAACAATATATTCATCCCTTAAGGACCCTGTGATCGAATATGAGAATTGGAGGCTTCTGATCTCTCCTGACTATGCCACGAAACAAGCTCCTTCCATATAGATGAGTGTGTGTGTGTGTTTCGTGGTAATATTTGAAGGACTCATTTACCTCCAATTTCCAGACTACAACACAGGGTCCCTTAAGTATGGTTTAATTAATGGAGTATTGTATGTTTGGTATATCAGAGCGCCGTGAGTCCCCCAAAGTGCGTCGGGAAACGGACTGGATTCGCTTAAAAAATAATGGTGGCTTCTTGCTTGGAATAGTTTAGATAAATGAGTTGCTTCAGATTCACCAACAAAACTAATGACGATAGAAGAGTGAAGAAAGGAAGGGAAGGAGGACAGGATGTAGTGGTGTGTGATGATCCAGGGAATTGATACACCAAAATCACACTACATAGCAAAATATATGTATACAGGTATGAAAATATATGTATGATTCACCAACAAGTATGATGATCCAGGGAATTTATACACCAAAATCTCAATACATAGCAAAATATATGTATACCGGTATGAAAATATATGTATAATGCTCGACTTGACGTAGGTTTGACTTCGAGTCGTTTTATAAAATGCTAAAACTCTTACATTAAATTACTATTATTATATTAAAATAAAACCATTATAATAAATTTTATATTAACCTAAGCTGGTATATTAAATTTTATATTAACCTAAGCTGGTATATTAAATTTTATATTAACCTAAGCTGGTATATTAAATTTTATATTAAACTAAACTATTATATTAAATTAAAATATTATATTAAACTTATTCCTACGATAAGACCTGTAAGGAGTTTTCTTCAGGTGCATATGTTAATTTATTTCACTCGAGACGTGTAATGAAGTAAATAACCTATATGGAAGGAGCGTGTTTCGTGGCATGGTCAGGAGGAATCAGAAGCCTCAAATTTTCATACACGATCACAGGGTTACTTAAAAGAGGAAAGGCTGATTCACATTAGTCAGAATAGAACAAAACTAATGATGATAGAAGAGTGAAAAGAGGAAGGGAAGGAGGACAGGATGTAGTGGTGTGTGTGTGTGTGTGTGTATGTGTGTGTGTGTTTGACTAAAGTACACAAATGATAAATACTTAAAATGGGTGCAAGAAAAATAATTTGTTTTTATTTCCCTATACACCAATATGTTAACTATCAAACAAAATACCAGTGTGTGTGTGTGTGTGTGTGTGAGTGTGTGTGTGTGTGTGAGAGTGTGAGTGAGTGAGTGTGTGTGTGTGTGTGTGTGTGTGTGTGTGTGTGTGTGTGTGAGTGAGTGAGTGAGTGAGTGAGTGAGTGAGTGAGTGAGTGAGTGAGTGAGTGAGTGAGTGAGTGTGTGTGTGTGTGTGTGTGTGTGTGTGTGTGTGTGTGTGTGTGTGTGTGTGTGTGTGTGTGTGTGTGTGTGTGTGTGTGTGTGTGTGTGTGTGTGTGTGTGTGTGTGTGTGTGTGTGTGTGTGTGTGTGTGTGTGTGTGTGTGTGTGTGTGTGTGTGTGTGTGTGTGTGTGTGTGTGTGTGTGTGAGTGAGTGAGTGAGTGAGTGAGTGAGTGAGTGAGTGTGTGAGTAAGTGAGTGTGAGTGAGTGAGTGTGTGTAAGTGTGTGTGTGTGAGTAAGTGAGTGAGTGAGTAAGTGTGTGAGTGAGTGAGTAAGTGTGTGTGTGTGAGTGTGATTGAGTAAGTGTGTAAGTGTGTGTGTGTGTGTGTGTTTTATTACTGTGACAATAAAGGTGAAACTAGTGAAGGGTTGTGACACAGTTTCTTGTTGTTGTGATCACTGTATTGTGTGTCAACCAGTTACATATAATTTATGGGTAATATTCAGATTACGGCCGACAGAGATCACCCAACTTTGTCATACGGAAAAGTTATTACCTAAGGTCAGTTTGGCATCACAACTGAGTTACTTTAAAGGGTGTTAGTTTGGTAGATGATACATATATTTCGAATTAATAGAATAGTTAGCCTGTCAACGAGCCTGATATTGGCACTACATCGCTTTTCTAACGAGAGCAGTTTATCATGCTTGCAGAGAACGATTCTTCAACGTGACGTGGTGTATTTTACTATAAGAGATAGCCTTGTTATCCTTAATCTAGACTGTCATTTATATTCATCAATAATATACGTGGCCGCCGCAACCCTCCCTCCCTCACTTACACACTCACTCACTCACTCACTCACCGCCCCCCCCCCCCGCACCCACACACCCCAAAACACCAGACACACCGATGGTTTTGTGTACCTATGTCCGACACACACACACACACACACACACACACACTGGTATTTTGTTTGATGGTTAACATATTGGTAGAGAAATAAAGACAATTTATTTTTCTTGCACCAATTTTAAGTATGTATCATTTGTGTACCTTAGTCACACACACACACACACACACCACACACACACACACACACACACACACACACACACTGGTAGTTGTCTATGTGTGTGTGTAGAGAAAACCTTTGATAGTAAACATAAAGGTAGGGGAATAAAATCTATTTATTGTACTTGTATCAATTTGTAACATATTTCTGTTTTTATAAAAATTATGAAGTATGTATTTTCTTTCTGTCAAACTATTATATATATATTTTTTTTTTAATGGTGAGGTCAGAGGATGAAAATTCATTCTTGGTTCTGTTATAATGACAGATACATGCAAAAGAAGCAAAGAAATTAACTGAGAATAATTGATGCATTATAGAGATATTTAATAACAATAGCTATTTGTATTTGGTATATAATACTTACTGCAAACATGAATTTAGTGAAATAGAATAAATCACCTTAGCGGAAACGACAATTTTCTTGGACCCGAATATATTTTAGTATATCAGTGTAATTTTACAAACACATAAGCATACCTATTTAATTTATTTATTTATATATTATTATTATTATTATTATTATTATTATTACAGTATTATTATTATTATTATTATTATTATTATTATTTATATTATTATTATTATTATTGATATTATTACTAGTATTTTCTCATCGTTAGTATAATTTTACTTTGTAGGTTAAAATTCAAATTATATTCATATCTATATACACCTTTCAAACACCATATATTATTATTATTATTTTCATTAATGAGTGATAAACATTTTGTATAGTTTCTGTATCATAAAAATCACGAATAAAAATAATGGTATCCTGTTGCATGGAATAGTTTGGAGAAATCAGTTTTGCTCCAAATTTACCACCTACATCACTGTACTATAATTATACCACCTTACTATATATTTAAAGTTTAGTTTGTTATTTATCTTGTTATTTTTCTATGTACTTATTATCTAGCTATGATGCTATTTATTTTCAGCTCTATCAATCAATTATTCTTATGTCCAAATAAATTAGCAATTGTAGGGGAGAGTTTCTTTTTGGTAAATAATTGTGTCTTGTTGCTTGTAATAGTTTGGAGGATTCAGTTGCTCCAGATTTATTAATGTTGTATTGTCGTCTACACTACTGCTTACCTTAAACAACATTACTTAGTTCAGATCACCACAAAAAAATATAAGCTAAAACACACACACACACACACACACACACACACACACACACACACACACACACACACACACACACACACAAGCACAAGCACACACACACACACAAGCACACACACACACACAAGCACACACACACACACACACACACACACACACACACAAACAGAAAAAAAACCACAAACACACACACACACACACACACACACACACACACACACACACACACACACACACAAGCACAAGCACACACACACACACAAGCACACACACACACACAAGCACACACACACACACACACACACACACACACACACAAACAGAAAAAAAACCACAAACACACACACACACACACACACACACACACACACACACACACACACACACACACACACACACACACACACACACACAAACATGCATGTATATTTAAATGCCTTGATGTCTACCAAAATATCAGGGACAAACAAAGGACTAATTCACTTTTTTAGATAATATTTACTTTAATGCTTGTCATCTCACGTGGAAAAAAACACTTTGTGGCAGGAAGCTTCACAATTCGCCAGGTATAGGATTCTGTTAAGGACCCTGTGTTCGTGTATGAGAATTGGAGGCTGCTGATTCCTCCTGACCATGCCACGAAACAAACAAACAAACAAACTAACTCCTTCTATATACTGTAGGTGTGTGTGTGTGTGTGTGTGTGTGTCTGTGTGTGTCTGTGTGTAGGTGTAGGTGTAGGTGTAGGTGTGTGTGTGTGTGTGTGTGTGTGTGTGTGTGTGTGTGTGTGTGTGTGTGTGTGTGTGTGTGTGTGTGTGTGTGTGTGTGTGTGTGTGTAGGTGTGTGTATGTGTGTGTATGTGTGTGTGTGTGTGTAGGTGTGTGTGTGTATGTGTTTCGTGGCAATATTTGAAGGACTCAGTTACCTCCAATTTTCTGACTACATCACAGGGTCTCTTAAAAATATACACCTTTACACACGTTTGGAGAAATCAGTTTCCCTCAGATTCACCCAAAAGAAATTGACTGCCTTAATGGGGGAATTTTGTGTTGGTAAATCTGGAGCAACTGAATCCTCCAAACTCTTCCAAGCAACATAACACTATTATTTTTGCTCTTCTGGTCTTGTTTCCTGGCATACTTTGGAGGAATCAAGTCACTCCAATGTATCAAAAAAGAATTACCACCTTAAAGGAGAGATTTTTTTTTTTTTTTTTTTTTTTTTTTTTTTTTTTTTTTTTTTTGTGTGAATTGGAAGGTCTCTGATTCCTCCAAACTATGTCACGAAACAGATCCCATATTGGTGCACCATTTAGGGCGTCTGTTTCCTGGTATAGTTAGGAGGAATCAGTAGCCTTCCAATTAATTAAAATACCAACTTAATAATCTCGCCCTAACTTAATCTTACAACATTATCTAATATATATATTTATACACCTCTCCCCACAGCCTGGAATATGTTGGCAGCCATGTGGAGGGTCGTGTTGATGTTGGCACCCCTGGTTACACTCAGTCCTGCCAGTAAGTACAGTATATACCCAGACACACACACACACACACACACACACACACACACACACACATATTATTAGCAGGCCTCATTTACACTTACTTATTTTCATTGAAGTAATTTTTTTAGGCTTCATTTTCACATAAGTTATTTTTTATTCCTCGTTTTCCCATAAGTTACTTTTTATGCCTTATTTTCACTTAAGTTATATTTATGCCTCATTTTCACTACATTCTCTTATTTATATTTTGTATGCCTCATTTGTACTTGCATTCACTCACTTTCACTTTTTTAAAATAGTCTTCACTCGTTTTAACTCATTCTGGTAGGACTCATTTTCCCATATATTCATGCAGTTCCACTAATGTTCACTCATATTCACTTATATTATCTCATCACTCATCATCACTCACTCACCTTCACCTTCACTGATCTACTTCACAGCCTTCATCTTCCCCAATGAATAGTTTCTACTTGACTTAATAGATAAGGGAAGAGTATACATATGGTACTGTACATTAGAGTCCCTTGATTCCTCCAAAGTATGCCAGGAAACAGGACCAGATTGACAAAAATAATGGTGGCCTGTTGCTGGGTATAGTTTGGAGGAATCATTATCTCCCAAAATGCCAAAACTGTACCCTCCCTTTAAGGACCCTGTGATCGTGTATGAAAATTGGAGACTTCTGATTCCTCCTGACTATGCCACGAAACAAGCCCCTTCCATATTGGTGGTGTTTCGTGGCAATATTTGAAGGATTCATTTACCTCCAATTTTCTGACTACAACACAGGGTCCCTTAATCATTGTACGTACGTAACCTCAAAATCTTACTTGGTTACTCTATGTGTGTATAAGAAGAGTTTGTTTATTTTTGGTCTTTTCTCGCTTTGGTTTCTTAGATGGGGACAAGTAGCTTCCTCTCTCTCTCTCAGTCCTTATCCTTAAGTCCTTTTCCTTAGTCCTATTTTCAGTCCTTATCCTTAGTCATTATCCTTAGTCCTTTTTTCAGTCCTTATCCTCAGTCCTTTTTTTCAGTTCTTATCCTTAGTCATTATCCTTATTCCTTTTTTCAGTCCTTATCCTCAGTCCTATTTTCAGTCATTATCCTTAGTCATTTTTTCAGTCCTTATCCTTAGTCCTTTTTTCAATCCTTATCCTCAGTCCTTTTTTCAATCCTTATCCTCAGTCCTTATTTCAGTCCTTATCCTCAGTCCTTTTTTCAGTCCTTATACTCAGTCATTTTTTCAGTCCTTATCCTCAGTCCTTTTTTCAGTCCTTTTACTCAATCCTTTTTTCAGTCCTTATACTCAGTCCTTTTTTCAGTCCTTATCCTCAGTCCTTTTTTCAGTCCTTATACTCAGTCCTTTTTTCAGTCCTTATCCTCAGTCCTTTTTTCAGTCCTTATCCTCAGTCATTATCCTTAGTCCTTTTCTTGTTTTAACATAGAAAAAAAAATATTGATTATGTTAGTCTTGGTTTTACAATAATTATGTAGCTTGCGCTCAGTCAGTAATCCACATCTTATTTAATATGGAAAAAAAAAATTAAACAGGTTAATCTTAGTATTACAATAATTATATAACTTGTTTTCGGCCTTTCGTCTTCATCTTTATAAAATTATAGAAATAAAAATGATCTTGTTTATCTTAGTATTACATCTTGTAGAGGTCACTGTAGCCGAATAATGATAATAATATGATCTTTAAGGGACCCCGTGATGTAGTCAGAAAATTGGAGGTTAGTGAGTCCTTCAAACATTGCCACGAAACACCACCTGTATTGAAGGAGCTTGTTTCATGGCATAGTCAGGAGGAATCAGAAGCCACCAAGTATCACACATAACCACAGGGTCTTTGACAATGAGGAGTCAATCGCATTAGCTACGTAAAGCGGATTGTAAAAAGTAGAGGTAGTTTATCTATAATTATTAGCATATTAATCTGGAAGGCAGGTGATTTGTGAGCCTCTGGGCCGATATATCATGCAGGTTACTTAAAAATTAATATTATCCATGGTGAAAATGACTACTACTAATATCTTAATGTTTGGTACCAAGGAGCCTATTTCGTTCATAATCTATTAAGGGGGTAATTCACTTCTATAATTACATTGGAGTACCATGATTCCTCCAATGTATGCCAGGAAACAGGACCATATAAACGAAAATAATGGTGTTCAGTTGCTTGGAAGAGTTTGGAGGAATCAGTTGCTCCATATTTACCAACATTGCACTTCCCCCTTAACGAAACACAAAGATTATAATTATACGGTTAATTATTAAAGGCACAGTTGGGGACAGTCTGTTTCGTGGCCCAGTTTGGTGTGATCAGTTGCCATCCAAAATATCTCGACTATTCGTTCCACTCGACCAAAAACCACTGAAAGATATTTATTTAAGGTGGTAATTCGCTTTTGTTGTATTGGAGTGTCTTGATTCCTCCAAAGTATACCAGGAAACAAGACCAGATGAGCAAAAATAATGGTGTTCTGTTGGTTGGAATAGTTTGGAGGATTCAGCTGCTCCAAATTTACCAACACCAAATTTCCTCCTTAAGGGGGTAATATACTTCTGGCACATACTGTACATTGGAACACCTTGATTCCTCCAAAGTACTCCGGGAAACAGGACTAGATTAGTAAAAATAATGGGGGGCCTGTTGCTTGGAAGAGTTTGGAAGAATCTATTGCAGTTTGAGGTATAGAGAGAAAAAAAAAAAAAAAAAAAAAAAAAAAAAAAAAAAAAAACCATCACTCCCTTAACCTCAAGCTTGGTATCCGGGACCAGGAGGAGAAATATTATATTCACGTGACTGCAGAATAAAGAAGAGCATTTTAAATAGTTATGACGGACAGCGACAAAGTCTTGAATACTTGATGCCAAAAATGTTGAAAAAGAACGTGAAAAATATCTACAAGAAGGAGATGCAGTCAGTGGCTCTCCGGTCGACTGGAAAATGTGTGATGAAAGTTCAGCCTTCCTTATCGAGCTTTCACGTTGGTATTTTTTACAGGGGAATCGCAGTTAATGTCACTTATCTCCGTCACCTCTCTACCCACGTGAAGAAGTATTTATTTCGTCTCACCTGATTGTTTTGAGATTTATATATACCTTCTACCCACATCCTTGTCTCATGTGTTTTTTTTTTTTCTTTAATTCTCTATTATCTGGAAGTATTTATCTGTCTGTACAGTCGGCAAAGAAAGTATTTGAACCATCCTTATATTAATATTAACTATAATTTTCCGTAGGGGAGTTCCAATTCTTATTTTGCCAACTGTACCTGTTGTGTAATAAATGATTATCATGTCTGAGGCGTTTCATCAAGTGTGACGTATCTAATATGTTGTCTTTGGTAAGTTAAGTGTGTGTTGTCTGTGTGTGTGTGTGTGGTACGTTGTGTGTGTGTGTGTGTGTGTGTGTGTGTGTGTGTGTGTGTGTGTGTGTGTGTATGGTACGTTGTGTGTGTACTGCATCGTGTGTGTGTGTGTGTGTGTGTGTGTGCCCTCCAAAGAACGACCGAGAGACAAGTGTTTTCCCCCGGGCTCTCCCCACACGAAAATACTGTGTGTGCTTTAGTGAGAATCCAGAGTAAAGGTAAAAGTGAGTCGGTGTGGCTGTGTGGTGGGGTTGGCACGGTGGGGGAGCAAAGCCGGGTAGCCAGGGGACATGCCCACAGCCGCTTGGTCTCGCTCGCTGCCCGGAAAAGGTTTAAAGATTTGTTATTTTTCTCTCCTTTAAGCCTTTCGTGGGATGTTTGGTCATTACAAAAGCAGAGGGTTTCAAGTTCTGAGCCTTCACAGAAAATGCCATGTTGCTGTCTCTCCTCTTGAGGGTGTGAGCCAGATTTTGTGTGAGGGTCAAGGCTTAGACGATTTACCTACATTTATTTTTTAAAGGAAGGAAAATCAGGTTTCTGAGATATATAACTATGACAAGAGTTAAGATATTGATTACAATTTGGATAAGGTAGTATGTTTGTACTATCAGAATACATTTGAAGCGTATATTGTTGTGTTCAAGTGTATGTGTTTTTTGTGTACGAGTATGTGTGTGGTATGTGTGAGCTTGTGTATGTGTGACTGTGTGTGTGTGAGCTGTGCGACCCCAGGTAGGGCAGAGAGGGATGACTGACTAAGCCTTCAGCGTGAGGCGAGGCCGCGTCCTGTGAGGCCCTCGCCCCTCACGCCTCCTCCGCGCCACACCCGTTCCACAAAAACCATCAACTCAGAGCTACAGGGGTGAAAAAATGGTCGCTTCTCGAAAAAAGTCGAGTTGGTGTGTTCCGTTTGTCCTGACGGGCTATAGATCATTTTTATTCTAGTGTATTTTCTTTTTCTTTTCTTTTCTTTTACAGTCTACCCTTGATTGAATTAATATTATTCCTTGTAACTTTGAGTGTCTGAGAAAGATGAACAAGGTGTTTCTTAAGGAGCATAAATATATAAAGTCAATTGCTAATAACTAACATGTGCGAAAATACTGTTTGTACATAATAATGTTTCCTCTTCTAAGTCATTCAGAAATACTTTTTGATGCATATGATAGATATTGTTGTTAAATTTCTTACTGTATGTATTAATAGTAAGTATGTTGCATCTTACTGTGTGAGGTGGAGTAGTATTAATGTATAGGTGTATAGGCTGAGACGAGTAACACCCTTATATGTGTCATCTTATAATTATGTGTCATCTTATATGTGTCATCTTATATGTGTCATCTTATATGTGTCATCTTGTATGTGTAATCTTATATGTGTTATCTTATATGTGTAATCTTATATGTGTAATCTTATATGTGTAATCTTATATCTGTCATCTTATATGTGTAATCTTATATGTGTCATCTTATATGTGTGAGGTGGAGAAGTATTCATATATAGGTGTATAAGCTGAGACGAGTGACACCCTTATAATATTATGTGACATGCTGGTGTGGAAGTGATACATATCTCAATGGACAAATGTTTAAGCGGGTAGTACAGTGTTGGTATATCTGGAGTAATTGATTCCTCCAAACTATTTCAAGCAACAGGACACCATTATTTCTCTTAATCTGGTCCCGTTTCCTGACCTACTTTGGAGTAATCAAGTTAGTCCAGTATATCAAAAGTGTACTGTCTCCTTAAACTGCAGATATATTTAAAGAACAAATATAAATAAGTCTTAAAAATGAAAAGCCACAAGGCAGAGACGTTTTTGAAGTACTGGGTAACTTGGTAAGACAAAGATATGTAATACTTTCCTTTTAAATTACAGGATTAAGGACCCTGTGATCGTGTATGAAAATTGGAGGCTTCTGATTCTTCCTGACCATTCCACGAAACAAATTCCTTCCAGATATTATGTGGTGTTTCACGGCAGTATTTGAAGGACTCATTTATCTCCAATTTTCCGACTACATCACAGGGTCCCTTAAGGCAGTGATAAGTCCAATTTTATGTGGTATTAATAACGCTACTGTACAGCCACAATCAAATATCCACCGACACTTTCCTTCCATCGTAGTAAATATCTTGGTAATAAAGAACAACACGTGTATGACTTTGCAGCACCTCATAATAATAATAATATCCACCGACACTTTCCTTCCATCGTAGTAAATATCTTGGTAATAAAGAATAGCACGTGTATGATTTTGCAGCACCTCATAATAATAATAATAATATCTACCGACACTTTTCTTCCATCGTAGTAAATATCTTGGTAATAAAGAATAGCACGTGTATGATTTTGCAGCATCTCATAATAATAATTGAGGGGGTTGAGTTGGCGTAAGGTGTTGTATGATTATATTTTGATATAATACTGATTTATTTGCACGATGGAAGGAAAGTGTTGGTGGTTATTTGATTGTGGCTGTACATATGTAAGGCAATGATATGTTTCAGGTACTGGTGAAAGATATTGATATATTTTAAGTTCCGATTGAAGGTATTGAAATGTTAAATGGAGATGAAGAAGGTTTGTCTCGGCCGAAAATTAAATGAAACCTACCAATGAGACGATAACACAAACATTCAACAGATGAAATAAATATATGATAACAATAGATGAAATAAATATATGAAATAAATGTATGAAATAAATATATGAAATAAATGTATGAAATAAATATATGAAATAAATATTTGAAATCAATGTATGAAATCAATGTATGAAATAAATATATGAAATAAATATATGAAATAAATGTATGAAATAATTAATGTATGAAATAATTAATGTATTAAATAAATATATGAAATAAATGTATGAAATAAATATATGAAATAAATGTACGAAATAAATATATGAAATAAATGTATGAAATAAGTATATATGTGATTCTACAATTATAGGACTGAAAATTATCAAGGAAAATTTTCGCTTGCTAAACACGAGAAACGAGAATGATTTCCATGTAGCCTCTTCCCTGGCCTGCATGAGTACAGCCATATTTCACTTGACACAATGAATAACATAAGCACCTTTTAAGTCTGAACATTTACTGAAAAGGTTACACCATTGTCCCTGCAAATACACGTTGTCAGTAAAATGCCCGGGCGCTGCATATGATGTGTAATTTTATTTTTTTATTTTTAATGCAATATTTAATACAATAATTTAGCTGAAGACCTGCGAAAGAAAGCAAATCTCTTGGTATGCCATGACTATAAGAATGAGCCAATTTAGAGAGTGTTATGAGGATCAGAATGAGAGATATCATGAGGTGGGAATCTAGTTCTATTTATATGTGAAAAACACAGATGTAACAAGACTCGTGTTATTTATATTTTCATGTTATCTATCACCGAGACGAGAGATACTGCAAATTGAACTTGAATAAACGGATAACAGATACTTTAGCAATGTGTCAATATACGAGTCTGTCCACGAAGGAATGGAAAACAAAACATGGCTTGAATTTAATAACACAACGCACTACTAACCACGCCAGACCCCAAATGTTGACATTACACCATACTACTACGTCCCTCCATAGAAATAAAACCCTGCCCTCCTCCTCTACCCCCTCCAACCCGTTTATGGATGGTATATGCAGTAACGTCGAGGCCTGCCAACAGTGCCGTCACATCATGCTGGGTTGTAACTGTGTGCTTTCAACTCACAACAAATACTACAATGAAATGCGCACGAGTGGAATGGCGCAGGTTAGTTTGTCCTTCCAACCAACCCCTTCCCAATCAGCCTCTTGTACTTTTACCTTCCTCTCTCTCTCCTCCTTTCCACCCCCCCCCCAGGTCCTACTACTCTCCCCCCTCTCCCCCTTTCTACCCCCATTTCCCCCTTTCTACCCCTTTTCCTATTACTGTCCATTCCCTTTCTCCCCTTTTTCCTGCTGCCCTCCCCCCCCCCTCTTTTCTGCACCTTTCCTAT
Source organism: Petrolisthes cinctipes (assembly GCA_033782935.1). Lineage (NCBI taxonomy): Eukaryota > Metazoa > Arthropoda > Malacostraca > Decapoda > Porcellanidae > Petrolisthes > Petrolisthes cinctipes. Next base: position 62,960 of record JAWQEG010002615.1, on the reverse strand, counting down.
TTCTGTCCCCTCTCTTCTCCCCTTTTCCTACTACTGTCCCCCATCTTTTCTCCCCCTTTTTTCTCCCCCTTTTTTCTCCCCCTTTCTTATTTCTGCCCTCTTTTTTCTCCCCCTTTCTTATTAATAACCCCTTCCTATCTCCCCCTTCTGCTACTCCACCCCTTCTTTCTTCCCTCTCCTACCACAACCCTTGCAAGGACCAGTAGGTGTGTTTCTGTTTGGGGAACCATTGTATTTCCTTTGTATCTTCTCTCCCCATCCCTACTTTCTCCTACTTCTTTCTTTCTCTAGTTGCTGTTAATTTAAACGTTCATCCTCTTCTTCTATTATCCCCTTCTACTCCAACTTCTTTCTACCTATTTTCCACTCCCTTATTCTCCCACATTATTCTACATTACTACCCCCACTTACCTGTTCCTCCACCCCCCCCTTTTTTTCCCCTTCCTTCCCCTACTACCCTCTCCTTCCTTCCCCCACTACCCTCTCCTTCCTTCCCCCACTACCCTCTCCTTCCTTCCCCCACTACCATCTCCTTCCTTCCCCCACTACCCTCTCCTTCCTTCCCCCACTACCCTCTCCTTCCTTCCCCCACTACCCTCTCCTTCCTTCCCCCACTACCCTCTCCTTACTTCCCCCACTACCCTCTCCTTCCTTCCCCCACTACCCTCTCCTTACTTCCCCCACTACCCTCTCCTTCCTTCCCCCACTACCCTCTCCTTACTTGTCCCCTGTTCCTCATTCCTTAAAGTCTTCCATTATTCTTCACTGCTCTGCTTCTTTTCCCTTTACTGTCCCTCCATTTGTCTCCCCTTACTACAACTACTATGTTATTTCATCCCCTCATCCCTCACAACAACCACTCCTCCTCCCACTTCACCTTCTACTACCATCACCATCCTCTCCCCTCCGTCTCTCCTTTGCCTTCTCCTCATTTTCTCCTTCTCCTTTACTACCTCTACTACTACCATCATCATCCTCTTCCCTCCGTCTCTCCTCGCCTTCTCCTCCTTCGCATTCTCCTCCTCCTTCTCCTATTCCTGTACTACCTCTACTACTACTGCTACCACCACCACCACCACCACTACCACCATCCCTATACCCATACTACTACTACTACTACTACTACTACTACTACTACTACTACTACTACTACTACTACTACTACTACTACTACTACTACTACTACTACTACTACTACTACTACTACTACTACTATTAATACTACTACTACTACTACTAATACTAATACTAATACTAATACTACCACTACCACTATACTAGCAGCATCAACCTCTCTCCATCCCTCCCTTCCTACAAATGCTGTCCCCGTTCCAGTCCACACTTATCAACTTCATTCACACCCGTACCTAAATTACGAGGCGAAGTTGTGTGATTTCCTCTGCATGTCCCTGAATACGCTCCGGCCCAATGACAAAAACGACCCCATACTGCAGGATTATACGTATCTCTATATATTTTTACTGCATGTGCCTGTCTGTCTGTCTGTCTATTTGTCTCCATATGTGCCCCGGTTTTCTGTCTCCCATTTTCTACATTGGTTTTCGTTCTTTTGTGTCCACTACTGATCAGTCAGGCGTTGGTTTTGTTTTGGGATTATCCTTTCATTGCTTTCGAGGTATTGTAATGTATTTTTGTATTTACTTTTTTTATTTAAATACACTTATCAAGAAAGCGTTTCTCTCCTGTCAACACAACTTAATACAATCCTTCCGGTAAATACTCATACAGTCTTTTATCGTGGGAAGCATCTGTTGTCTTGTCTGTTGAGTTAAGGGACCCTGTGATGTAGTAAGAAAATTGAAGGTTCACTAGTGTGTCCTTCAAATATTGCCACGAAACACCATCTATATTGAAGGAGCTTCTTTCGTGGCATAGTCAGGAGGAATCAGAAGCCACCGAGTCTCATACACGATCACAGGGTCCTTAATTAAGAGGGTCATTCATCTACGAGGAGTGAATAGGAAGGTTACGAATTCCTCCAAGTATAATATCCTGTGCTCCAACCCATGTCAAGAAACAGATATCATTCAGTACACGAGTAGAGCAATATGTTTTGTAGTATTAGATATTGGAGGAATCAGTAACTCAGTAGTTCGCCCAACACTGAAGACCACTTACGAGATGTTGTACAGTCTGAATAATAAAAAAATATTCGTGTCACCTCACTTCGCTTTTCTTGGAGGATAACATAAAGTATAATTATCGAACCAACACATTCATTCACCATTCAGAATTACAATATCCAGGGGGCAAAGTAGTAATTTACTGCTCTGGGTTTTCATTTTACGAAGCTTATATTTCCATACTGATGAAGCCTATGTCCGATGTCGGAACATACATGAAAAAAAAAATAAAAAAATAAAAAAAAAAATAAAAAAAATACTAATAATAATAATAATAATAATAATAATACTGTACTTCATGACTTGGAAGATGTGGCAACACGACTTTTGCCTCCGACTGTACAGTGTCCTTGTATCTTATATTTATACTTATGTTTATTTATTTATTTAGTTGTGTCTGAGTTGTTGTTGTTGTTGTTGTTGTTGTACTGTATATATTTTTATCGCCTGGTTGCACTCGCTCTTCGCCCTAAGCACATCTTGAATATTCAACCCATGACCTCACTTGACCTTTCCTCAGTAATCCCCAGAGAACATTGATGTAGATACAATTGATTCCCTGCACAATTTTTTTTTTTTTTTTTTAATGTACAGCCACAATCAAATATCCACCGACACTTTCCTTCCATCGTAGTAAATATTGGTAATAAAGAACAGCACGTGTATGATATTGCAGCACCTCATAATGATAATAATTGAGGGGGTTGAGTTGACGTAAGGTGTTGTTGTATGATTATATTCTGATATGATACTGCAGCACCTCATAATAATAATTGAGGGGGTTTAGTTGACGTAAGGTGTTGTTGTATGATTATA
>JAWQEG010002615.1:22500-57500 GCA_033782935.1 Petrolisthes cinctipes | reverse complement strand
ATAATATCCACCGACACTTTCCTTCCATCTTAGTAAATATCTTGGTAATAAAAAACAACGCGTATGATTTTGCAGCACCTCATAATAATAATAATATCCACCGACACTTTCCTTCCATCGTAGTAAATATCTTGGTAGTAAAGAACAACACGTGTATGATTTTGCAGCACCTCGTAATAATAATAATAATATCCACCAACACTTTCCTTCCATCGTAGTAAATATCTTGGTCATAAAGAACAACACTTGTATGATTTTGCAGCACCTCGTAATAATAATAATATCGACAGACACTTTCCTTTCATCGTAGTAAATATCTTGGTCATAAAGAACAACACGTGTATGATTTTGCAGCACCTCGTAATAATAATAATAATATCCACCGACACTTTCCTTCCATCTTAGTAAATATCTTGGTAATAAAGAACAAGACGTGTATGATTTTGCAGCACCTCGTAATAATAATAATGTCCACCGACACTTTCCTTTCATCGTAGTAAATATCTTGATAATAAAAAACAACACGTGTATAATTTTGCAGCACCTCATAATAATAATTGAGGGGGTTGAGTTGACGTAAGGTGTTGTATGATTATATTTTGATATGATACTGATTTATTTGCACGATGGAAGGAAAGTGTCGGTGGTTATTTGATTGTGGCTGTACAGTGTTGGTAAATCTGGAGCAACTAATTCCTCCAAAGTATTCCAAGCATCAGACCACCATTATTTTTGTCAATCTGGTGCTGTTTCCTGGTATATTTTGGAGGAAACAAGACACTCCAATGTATCAATAGTATAATATCCCCTTAAGAACCCTGTGATCGTGTTTGTAAATTGGAGGCTTCTGATTCCTCCTGACCATGCCACGAAACAAGCCTCTTCCATATAGGTGTGTGTGTTTCATGGTGATATTTGAAGGACTAACATATCTCCAATTTTCTGACTACATTACAGGGTCCCTTAAGATGTGTTTTTTTTTATAGAGTGTTCATCTTATATATTTTGCTTGTCATTGCAATAACAAGGAAGGAAGCGTTTCATGAATTGTACAGTCGACCTCAGGAATTCGTATACACCACTGTGACATCAAGGGTTCATAACAACTAGAAAATTTAGTACATTAATTTTCCAACACTTAAACACGTCTAGTAATGTTATTTGGGTAATGTTATTTGGGTAACACTTCTAGTAATGTTATTTGGGTAATTCTTCTAGTAATGTTATTTGGGTAATGTTATTTGGGTAACACTTCTAGTAATGTTATTTGGGTAATTCTTCTAGTAATGTTATTTGGGTAATTCTTCTAGTAATTTTATATGGGTAATAATTAAATCAGTCAGCAAATCAATCATTACAGTGTGTGTAGAATAAAGACTCCTTTTTTTTTTTTAACTAATGCTCTGTCTACGAATTCTTGAGGCCGACTGTACATGCATGGTGTAAAACTCGGGCAACACAAAAATAATGCCGTCCCTTTACATTTGTTTATACTTTATTTTTCGCCAAATTAGAAGGGCAGCCCACCAGTGGTAATAAAAAATAATGATAAACAGTAAGAGAATAATATATCCAGGTGGTAAAACGTCTGTACTCTACACCAAGCAACACCCTCCACTTCTACCTTTACCACTACCTCCCCTCCACCTCCACCATTACACCCCTTCCACCTCCACCTCTACCTCCACTCCACCTCTACCTCTACTACTACTTCTACCACTACCTCCCCTCCAATTCCACCTTTACCACTACCTCCCCTCCAATTCCACCTTTACCACTACCTCCCCTCCACCTCTACTACTACCTCCACCTCCACCTCCCTTTTACCTCTTCCTCTCCACCACTACCTCCACCTCTACCTCCACTTCCACCTCCTCTGTTTCGTGGCATCGTTTGGAGGAATCAAAGACCTTCCAATTCACCAACCAAAGAATCTCCCCTTAATTAAGGTGGTAACTCTTTTCTGGTACATTGGAGTGCCATGATTCCTCCAAAGTATGCTAGGAAACAGGACCAGAAGAGCAAAAATAAATAGTGTTATGTTGCTAGGAATAGTTTGGAGGATTCGGTTGCTCCAGATTTACCAACACAAAACTTCTCTCCTTAACTCCATAGATCCAACAAAAATTTAACTACATGATTCAACAGACCCAGGAAAATATAATAGAGAAATGTATAGTGGAATATTTTGGAGAGTAATGTGATGTATGGTGAGTGTTTAGAGTTGCGTCGCGGTTTTGTCCGAAAAATTAAAAATAATATAACTCGAGAAATATTATGTAAAAAAAACAAAAACAAAAAAACATTAATACAATGCGAGACAAAAATATAAATAGGCCTAGACATTTAATTCATTGGTATATTTATGTTTTATATAGTTCATTTCGGTTCATGACTATTATTATTATTATTATTATTATTATTATTTATTATTATTATTATTATTTATTATTATTATTATTATTCACTGTATGCTTCTCGCCGCCGCTTCTTCTCCACCCGCTTATACGGCTCCGCTAAAATCCTCACTCCTCCGTTCGCTTGAGTTCACTTCGGAGGTCAATAATTACCCCCCTAGCCGGCCATCTCCCCAACCCCAACACAACACAACCCCTCCCCTCCCCTCCCCTCCCCCTTGTCGTGTTGTCATGCACGTGGATGTAATAATCATGTAGTTCTGGGTTTTGCGAAATGTGAATGTGGGTACGGCAAAGCGGAGATGATGAGTTTAGTTATATTTGTTAGTTCCTTGGCCGCTCGCTGGCCGTGGGTGGCGTGGTAGTCGGCAGTGGTGGTGGTGGTGGTGGTGGTGGTCATCGAGCTTGGTAGGCAGAGAGGCAGAGAGGCAGGCAGGCAGACAGGCAGGCAGGCAGACAGGCTGACCCAGGCCCGAAAGTACTGCATGTATGTTTAATCAATACGCCCCTCCCGCGCATGATCTTAGAGCTCTGTCCCTCCACATTACTGGCTGGGCCCGAAAGGAAACTGGAATTGAAATTTTTGCTTCAGATAAAAGGCCGGACTTCGTAATTTATTTCCGAATCTCGTATAATGAATTTCGCTACCTAAAACCACTTGCATTTCTGAGAGAGAGAGAAGCTACACATAGTTTTAATGCTCTTAACTACGATATTGCTCAGAATTACCTGCCATTTTATGTATTGTCCCAGGGAAATAATGAGGTATTTAAAAAGATTATTGGTATTTCATCAAGTGGGTCAATATTTCCTTTTTTTTTATTTGCGGTTTTGTCCATCCAGAATGTTATCGAGAAGTTGTTGTTGTTAAATTTCTTCGTCCTCGGTGGAATCTAATATTGTACAACGTATCAAAAAAATGGTGTACTGCATCTTTTGTACAGATACAAGCACGAGACGAGCCCCCATCCATCCATCCATCCATCCATCGTATCAAGTTCTCTCGCGCAGGTCTCGCAGCCACCGAGAACATCGTGCGAGATCGATTTCATCACGGTTAAGATTTCGTCGGCAACTACACCACGTGCAACTCACACAAAGATCACACACACACACACACACACACACATACACACATACATACATACATACATACACACACACACACACACACACACACACACACACACACACACACACACACACACACACACACACACACACACACACACACACACACACACACACACATACACATACACATACACATACACACACACACACACACACACACACACATACACAGACACAGACACAGACACACACATACACACACATACACATACACATACACACACACACACACATACACAGACACACACACACACACACACACACCATTCATTCACACCGGTTCTGTCGCTCTTAACCCACGTCTTAAGAGGAAGAAAAAACACCTTGTCTATGTATCACTATCATTCAAGGATAATTTTAACGTTACCCATATGACTGTGCTTTATGGAACTGATTTAAGTTAGAGAGATTTAAGCCCCTAATCATTTCTACGTTAAGATATAAAAAGACACGATTCATGCTATAGTCAATCCTTTATAAGAACTATAGAATGACAGCGACACCATCAGTTCTATTCATGACCACGAATCATGCTCGAATAAAAACAGCTATAGTATATGATGGCATAATTAATACAAACACCTAACATTGGGAGTTGTCAGTACCCACATCACCAGGTACCCGAAATGAACCTTGTAATCATAAAAAGTAACGCTTCAACCAGCCCCTTTATAAACTCTGATAAAATTACAAGATATCCCTCGACTTACTTTTAGCGAGCGATGTACACAGATGAATTAATTTGTGTACTTACATACTGTACTTCTGGGTACATTGTAACACACGGCTGTTTGTATATATTCTGACAAAAATGCGAAGAGAGATACATTCACCTGATGCCCACCTTCCCCGACACGAGGCTAGTACGTAAATTAATCCCGATACTCGATAATAGAAGGAGAGACTGAAGAAGCGGTACACCCCATTCGTCACTAACTTATACTCACCCCCCAGATACTTCACGAGACTACCAGTTCGTCAAGAAACCACAACAAGCACAACCATAATTCGTGACGACTTTACCATATATAATTTTTACATTCGTCAGGACCGTAATCGAGGGACTCAAATTATTAACCACCCAGGCGGTACCAATGACTCAGATTACCACACTACGATTAGATAGGAATAGTAGAGACTTGACTAAATCGGCACAAGATGTAATTGAGGCAAGGGGGATTTCATATAGTTTCGACCACCGAGCGATAGGGTGTGAATTTAGGACCATTACTGGGCAGGTTTTGAAGGAGTGTTAGTGTGAGGGTTCGGACCACTTTGGGTAGCGATCGAAATATAACTTGTGCATGCTGTTTGAGCGACTGTACATACTTATGGGGAGAATCTTTTGTTGGTGAATTGGAAGGTCTTTGAGTCCTCCTAACTATGCCACGAAACAGGTCCCCTATTCGTACCACTGAGGGGTCGTCTGTTTTCTGGCATGGCTATAGGAGGAATCTGAGACTTTACAATTTACCAACAAGAGAATCTCCCCTTAGGGACCCTGTGAACGTGTATGAGACTTGGAGGCTTCTGATTCCTCCTGACTATGCCACGAAACAAGCTCCTTCCATATAGGTGGTGTTTCATGGCAATATTTGAAGGCCTCACTAACCTCCAAAATTCTGACTACACCACGTGGGTCCTTAAGGTGCCTGTGATTTATTATACTCACATTTTGGGTTGGGTTGAGAGTGAGGTGGTGAGTGGTGTGTGTTGGTGGTGTTGACGAGCGACTACTGACATCACCCCAGCTGTTCTCCACTCTACCACCACCGCAGTAACATGATCGAGGCTCGCTCCCCACCCCTCACTGTGTGGCTGACTACATATCTATATCTATACACCTATATCCACCTCACTCACTCACTCATACACACACACATTCACTCTCCCTCCCTCTCCCTACCTGCCTGCCTGCCTACCTACCTCTACTCTACTCTACTCTACTCTCATTCTTTCTCTTTCACATACACACACACACACGTAATACACATCGCATAAACACACACACACACGTAATACACATCGCATAAACACACACACATACGTAATACATATCGTATAAACACCCACACCCACACACGTAATACCCATCGCATAAACACATACATACGTAATACATATCGTATAAACACACACACACACACGTAATACACATCGTATAAACACACACACACACACACACACACTCACACATACTCTCCCTGTCTCTGTGTGTCTCGCATCATATCCTCCTATTCTTTGCCTTTCCGTTGATTATTGTGAAAAAGGCACTATTTATCAATCATGCAAATGGAGTGAAGTTGCAACCAAAGATAAAATATTTCCACAACATTTGCCTCCCATATATAATAATGAATGCTAAAGGGGGTAGTACATTGTTGGTAAATCTGAAACATACGATTCCTTCAAAGCACTCCAAGCAACAGTCCACCATTAATTTTATTCATCTGCTCCTGTTTCATGGAACGCTTTTGGATGAATCAAGGCACTCCAGTGTACCAAAAGTATGCTATTCCTTTAATAGTTTTGTTATTCTTTTTTAGAGGAGGTTCGTGAGTTGCATATTGTGTGTAAATAAAAGAGTGTGCTTCCAGTTTTAGCGTTTGATATATAGTGTAGATGTCAGGCATGTAATTATGTTGATGGTAGTGATATTTTGGGTTGAGTTGGAGTCATTCACATCTTGTCTGGACCTTCAGTTATTTCCCTTGACTTTTATTAAGTTCTAAGACGACGATACTTAAGGACCCTGTGATCGTGTATGAAAATTTGAGGCTTCTGATTCCACCTAACCATGCCACGAAACATGTCCCTTCCATGTTAGTGGTGTTTCGAGGTAATATTTGAAGGACTCGTCTACCTCCAATTTTCTGACTACATTACAGGGTCCCTTAAGAGTGTAAGCAAGCACATTGTTGGTGAATCTTTTTCCTAAGTCTACCTCCAGTAATCATAAGAATCTGGGTTAATTAATTTCCCATAGATTAGCAGTTAATTTCTTGTGACTTGATGAGGTGTAATGTCCCCATGTTTGTGATTACACACACACGAGCACACACGGTCTACTTACTACACACACAACACACACACACACACACACACACACACACACACACACACACACACACACACACACACACGGTCTACTTACTACCCACACACACACACACAGACCTACACACACAATCTACTTACTACCCACACACACACGCAATCTACTTAATACCCACACACACGGTCTACTTACTACCCACACACACACACACACCCACCTTATACTGAATACCCACACACACGATCTAATACACACACACACACACACACACACACACACACACACACACACACACACACACACCTTATACTTAATACCCACACACCCACCTTATACTTAATACCCACACACACGATCTAATATAAACACACACACACACACACACACACACACACACACACACACACACACACACACACACGATCTACTTACTACCCACAACTCTCAATAGACGATATGGATAATTGTCAATAATTTGATAATTGCTAATTCTACGCTTCATGTGCAAAATTATATGGCATTATTTGGTTATACAGCAGATAGCATATACCCACATAGCACCATTTTAATAGTTCACACCGTCGGATCATCGAACGGTGTGATTATATTGAAGTTAAATTGAGATAATATGGGGGTGCAGGTTGTGTGTGTGTGTGTGTTGTGTGTGTGTGTGTGTTGTGTGTGTGTGTGGGTAGTAAGTAGACCGTGTGTGTGTGTGTGTGTGTGTGTTGTGTGTGAGTGTGGGTGCGCATGAGAGGTGGGTGAGTGCGTGTGAGTGCGGTCGTCAATGGAGAGTTGCTTGGGTGAGAGCGTGATTGAGTGCAGTTGTCGGGGCTTCACGTGTTCATATATGTGTGTGTGTGTGTGTGTGTTAAAATGAGTGAACGTGTATGGGTATATTGGGTGGTTGTGTAAATGTATGAACCGTGGAATACATGAGCCTCTGTATGGTCCTTCTCCGTGTATAGGTGTGTGTGTGTGTGTGTGTGTGTGTGTGTGTGTGTGTGTGTGAAAGAGAGAGACAGAGATGTGTGTGTGTGAGAGAGAGAGAGAGAGAGAGAGAGAGAGAGAGAGAGAGAGAGAGAGAGAGAGAGAGAGAGAGACAGAGAGAGGAAAAAAAAAAAAGTTTGTTTGCGTTTCTGTGTGTGTGTGTGTGTGTGTGTGTGTGTGTAGCTGACAGTTGGTTTTCGTAAATTTCATGAACATATTTGTGTCCCGTGTCTGCTTTGACAGATTATGTAAAATACCGAAGTGGTTCATATGAAAATTTTTGTTACTTGAAGTTATGTTGTTCATGTTAAAGAAAATTTTTATAGATTAACATTATTATATATGTTTATAGATTAACATTATTATATATGTTTATAGATTAACATTATTATATATGTTTATAGATTAACGTTATTAAATATGTTTATAGATTAACACTATTATATATGTTTATAGATTAACATTATTATATATGTTTATAGATTAACATTATTATATATGTTTATAGATTAACATTATTATATATGTTTATAGATTAACATTATTATATATGTTTATAGATTAACGTTATTAAATATGTTTATAGATTAACACTATTATATATGTTTATAGATTAACGTTATTAAATATGTTTATAGATTAACACTATTATATATGTTTATAGATTAACATTATTATATATGTTTATAGATTAACATTATTATATATGTTTATAGATTAACATTATTATATATGTTTATAGATTAACGTTATTAAATATGTTTATAGATTAACACTATTATATATGTTTATAGATTAACATTATTATATATGTTTATAGATTAACATTATTATATTCTGATTTTAACGCCGAAGCGAAATGCACTTTAAGGGGGTGCGGGAATAGGGGACAGGCTTGGGGGGGAGGGACTGAGGGGGTGCGGGAATAGGGGGACAGGCTTGGGGGGGAGGACTGGACTGAGTGGGTGCGGAAATAGGGGGACAGGCTTGGGGTGGGTAGAAAGCCTGTCCCCTATTCCCGCACCCCCTACCCCTCCCCCCAAGCCTGTCCCCTTATTCCCGCACCCCCCAAAACCCCCCACACCCACCTAAACCCCCCCAAGCCTGTCCCCTTATTCCCGCATCCCCTTAAGGAATCCTGTGATGTAGTCAGATAAATTTGGAGTAGATGAGTCCTTCAAATATTGCCTTGAAACACCACCTATATGGAAGGAGTTTGTTACGTGACATAGTTTGGAGGAATCAGAAGTCACCAATACTCATACACGATCGCAGGGTCCTTAAGGGGGTATATAGCACATTGTTTTGGGTGGTAAATCTGGAGCAAATTATTCCGCCAAACAATTCCAGGCAACAGGATACCATTATTTGTTTTCATCTGGGTGTGTTTCCTGGCATACTATGGAGGAATCAAGGCACTCCAATCTATCAAAAGTATACTATCCCCTTAATTAACTTAGAACAACACAGACTTACATTAATACATATATTCAGTATATATATATATATATATATATATATATATATATATATATATATATATATATATATATATATATATATATATATATATATATATATATATATATATATATATGTATATATAAAGAAAACTAGCCAAAGCAATACATGAATCCGTGTACCCAAGGCAAGAGTCAGAGATTTTACCCTGAGTCTCGACACATCACCAAACCTTACTTACTTGTGTGACAGTTTTTTTATTTTCATCTTTTTTTTTTATTTTTATTTTTTTTCATCTTTCTGTATTTTTTTTTTTTTTTTTTTTTTTTTTGTACACAACAGCAGCGGGTCACCATCATCCGTTATCATGTTGTCAAGGAAGCTAACAATGTTTTCCATCACTTACGTCAAGGGAAATTTCACAGTTTCCCTTCAACTAAAAATATTACGGTTCCCTTAATAAAAAAAAAAAAAAAAAAAAAATCGTCGTAGAGAGACTATTGAATGCAACTTCTAGACTATATGAAATCGGGAAAAGGTTACTTTTTTTTTTTTTACATTTATTTTTTATACGAGTTTTTCTGTACTATCTTTCTGTTTTTATATTAAGCAGTTATTCTTCTGGAGATAAGTTAACGGCGTAAAAGTTCAAGTATATTAAAGAGACCTTTAATTAAGTGCGTAGAAATGCATATATATTATTATCAGTTTCATCTTTGCCCACACAAGGTTTCACAAGTTAAGACGATTGATGAAGAACTACCGTGAATAAATTAAGGGGATAGTACACTTTTAGTATATTGGAGTGCCTTGATTCCTCCAAACTATACCAGGAAACAGAACCAAATTAATAAAAATGCTGGTGGCCTGTTGCATGGAATAGTTTGGAGGAATCAGTTGCTCCAGATTTACCAACACTGTACTTCCCCCTTAAGAGTAAGTAAAGAAGAGTGATTACAGCTTGGTGAAGATAGTGTGCTTTAGGGTGGTGTTAAAGGTTGATAATGATGATGATGATGATGATGATGGTGTTGGTGTTAATGATGATGATAATGATGATGATGATGGTGATGGTGTTGGTAATAATTATAGTGATGATGATGGTGTTGATAATGATTATAATGATGATGATGATTATAATGATGATGATGATTATAATGATGATTGTGATATATATAACCTCTTCACATCGTTCTAGTGATCAAAGTCATCAGGTATTAACTGTGATTACCGGTGCATCTGTAAATGTTATGTTGATATAGTAAGCCTTGATATCCCAGTGTTTCGTTACTTCATTAATACAGTTGGACACATGAATGGGTGGTACAGCCCAAGTGAAAGATGGTCAATTTCTCCCAATATCAAGTTCCTTAGTGCCAAATAGGAGACATCAGGGGCAGAAGTCAGTATTGAGGATGGTAATAAAAAGCAAGTACCTGATAATAGACACTGGTTATTCAAATGGGACAAGTATCTTTCACCTGGGCTGTACCACCCATTCATGTGTCCAACTGTACATGGAGAGTTCCGTTCGTCAGGCAGGAATCATGCACAAAACGGCATGCATGTGTCCTTCAGTTGAGTGGCAGTCAGAGTAGTGATATTAATGCCGCCTGGTGACAGTAAATATTGCACATGATTGACTTAGCCATGTGCATGACGTGAATGAATCAATTGATGTGCATAATATGTGACCTCGACCAATATGATTGCTTCACTAACACACATATATACTTACACGACAAGTGTGTGTGTATATGTGCATGTATGTACTGTAAATGTAGATGTGTGCATATTTCTTGGTCTGTGAATAACTGTCAATTTTATTAAGGAAGAGTTTCTAGTTCATCTTGTCACCCAAAGCATGTGATAGCGTTGGAGTGATGACATAAAAAGAATACTTTGACTACTAGCAACATACACAATATTCTGTCCCTTTTTTCTTTCTATTTCCTTCCTGCTTGCTGTCTGTCTCACCTCTTTATCATCGTTTTCTGACGCTATATGACCTCGCTGTTGCGGCGCCTAATATCAATCAATCAATCACAAGATGTAAGAAACTCGCAGTCGAAGAATATTATGGACTAACCTTCACGGAATCAACCTTTTGTGGTCAATTTGGAGTCAATGTAGGCCTTCAAACTCAGCTATAAAACACATCCCCTGTATAATTCCATATGGAGGGGTTCTGTTTCTTGACATAGTTTGGAGGAATCAGTAGCCTTCCAATTAACGATAATAGGTTCCTCCCCTTAAGGTGTTGTTAATTGACTTGTGTATTTCTGTAAATTAATTGTTCACTCCTATCCACGTAACCAAACATTTTTTTTTCAACTGTGTAGATATCTTTAAAAATCTGAAAGGGAAGGTATATGAACTCTCACGTGAGGACTGTAAATAGTTCAGAATGTCTCCTATTGTAGTCATAATGCTAAGGGTGAATATAACATTAATATTTCCGGTATATATATATATCCTCTCCAGTCAAAAAAAAAAAAAAAAAAAAAAAAAAAAAGTAATGTAGTTTTTCTGGTACCTCAAGAGCTGGTGAATATTACAGCTTCCTCATTGGTATTGGCACTCTATGTATACCTTCATCATGCATAGTCAGTCATATGTAACTCTCAAGAGACTTGCCTTCCCCTCAAGAGCAACACGGCAGCAAACTTTTCCTTCCCCTTGTACACGAGGGGAGAGAAACAGTGGCAGAAGTGAGGGTAAAATTTATGGGTGCTCATTCGCTCATATCCCTGACTGATGCTACTACACCTTCACTGAGGGTAGTTCGAATCCTGTGTGTTGTTGAGAGTCGTGTGAGTGATATGAGTGAAATCAGATACTCTTTAAAGGGAGATTCTACTTTTTTGGTGAATTGGGAGGTGTCTGATTCCTCCAAACTATGGTGGGAAACAGATCCCTTATACTTCCATCGAGGGCGTGTGTTTTCTGGCATAGTTAAGAGGAATCAGTAGCCTTCCAATTTGCCAACAAGAGCTTCTCCCATGAAAGGCCTGAAGTAATATAGTGAAATTAAAACACGACAAATTACATAGAGGGCAAAGCAATGAGACACGATATTATTACCACTTTTTGTAATAGCTATGTGCTGTAATATATCCCAAGTCCTTAAGGGATATTTTCTGAAGTGGAAGTGCAAAGGCTTTCTGCTCATACAAATGAACATAACAGTTTGGGAACATTTTTTTTTAGAACATGTGAAAAAGGCGCCGATCATCAGTGTTTTCATTCAGCCCATGACTTTAACCACATAAATATGAAAAGTATGAAGCCTGGGACACGTGTTCATCTTATTTTGATATTGATTTTGATATTTTGTGTCTTAATTAAGTTTTCTATTCGTTCATGGGTTGATTATGAATAAGATGACAGGAAGGAAAAAGGAAGATAAGGGAAAGAAAAGAGTAGTTCACCAATATCCAAATTATGTCACACACACACACACACACACACACACACACCAATCTTGCAAAAAGGCTGATGTTATAAAGACCAACATATTCTTTAGATTAAGGGGGGGGGGTGAGTACAGTGCTGGTAAATCTGGAGCAACTAATTCCTCCAATCTATTCCAAGTAACAGGACACCATTATTTTTGTTATTCTTATCCCGTTTCCTGGTATACTTTGGAGGAATCAAAGCACTCCAATTTATTAAAAGAAATACGTATCCCCTTAAGGTGGTAATTCTTTTTTGGTACATTGGAGTGCCTTGATTCCTCCAAAGTATGCTTGGAAACAGGACCAGAAGAGCAAAAATAATGATGGTGTTCTGTTGCTTGGAATAGTTTGGAGGATTCAGTTGCTCCAGATTTACCAACACAAAACTTCCCCCTTAAGTCATTGTAATTGTCTATACCTCTGATGAGCAAGTATACAGTAGGGCATCATTATGGTTTACCTACATAAACAACTTATAATTACCTGGTCTTGCCTTGGATAGAAATTAGTTACAGTTGAGATAATGGCGAGAGTAAAGCTTGAAAGGAAGATTAAGGACCCTGTGATTGTGTATAA
Organism: Petrolisthes cinctipes; assembly: GCA_033782935.1. NCBI lineage: Eukaryota > Metazoa > Arthropoda > Malacostraca > Decapoda > Porcellanidae > Petrolisthes > Petrolisthes cinctipes. The sequence goes on along the minus strand of JAWQEG010002615.1, from coordinate 44,406 downwards.
AATATGAAGGCTTCTGATTCCACCTAACCATGCCACGAAACAAGCTCCTTCCTTATAGGTGTGTGTGTTTCGTGGCAATATTTGAAGGACTCATTTACCTCCAATTTTCTGACTACAACACAGGGTCCCTTAATAACCTGGGAGGAGTGAATGTTGTGGTGTAGGTGGGGGGATATCAGGTGTTTTGAATCTCTAATACTCTTGTTATGGTTTTAGCATCGTTAAGTAGATCAGTTAATAGTTTTTTTTCTAATATACAATATGTGTGTAGCCTATATTATGTAAGATTATGCATGTATATAATATGTGTCATTTTGGAACATACATAGATTTTCAAGATTTTCTCATGCTTATGTATATTTTTTTAATATGTCAAATTATGCAGGTATATAAATTATGTGTAATTATGGAACATATATAGATTTTCAAGAAGTTCTCGTTCTTGGTAGATATTAGATTCTGGTATTTAAGTAATGTTTAAATATACAACATAAAATATATATAAAAAAAAAAAAGGGAGATTTACGTGTTGGCAAATTGGAAAGTCTATGATTATTTCTCTAAACTATGCAATTAAGGAAACAGACGACTTTAGTGTTATTTTAATTAGGGATCTGTTTCATGGCATAGTTTGGAGGAATCAAGACACCTTTCACTTCACCAGAATCAAAAGAATCTCCCCTTTTTAATTAAGTAAGTTAGTATTCGGTCTTTAAGAAATATCGTAAAGCAAATTCCGAGCAGCGAGAGTCCGAGGCTGCATCAGGTGCCGTGGTGCCTGGTCAACGTCAGGGTGTTATGTTTGGTGTGAGTTTTGGTGATGTTGGTCATGAACGGTGGGCGTGTTGGTCATGCATTTTCGGGTGGGTGGGTGGGTGGGTGTTGAGTCCCCCTGAGAGAGAGAGAGTTAGAGACCATGCATTCACCCGCCCCGCCCTCACTCACTCACTCACTCACTCACTCTCTCACCATATACATGTAAATATTCCTGCTTTGTTTTTGAGGCTTAAAAATCTAATGAATAATAATGCTGCAATTTGTAACGAAGCAATATATATGTTTGTGCATTTTCTAGTTTTCCAGTTATTGCTTATTTTTGCACATGGATCTGCAAATGGATTTTGGCATGTAATTTTAAGTTTTGATTTGTTGTTTGAACTTGAATAACGCTTCATTAGTGCTTTGCCATAAACTCTTTGAATGTACTTGATAAAAATTTCCCGCACACTTTTAAGTTTATTAATTCACTTTTTAGAGGGGAGCTTTTCGCTTGATATCCTGCAGTCATTTTTGTCATTTTGCTCACCTGTCATCATATTTTCATTCATGCATCTTTTTTTTTTTTTTTTTTTTTTTTTTTTTTTTTTTTTTTTTCCCAACTTCAGCATCGGACAGCCATGCCTGTGTTTTAATCTTCGTTCAGTATTCCCTCTTGTGGCCCACGTGTACTTGTGTTTTAATCAACGTTCTGTGCTCTCTCTCTCTCTCTTTCGTGATGGTCCATTCTTACTTTTGTTTTCATCTACCGTACATCCTTTACTCTCCTCAGTTTCAACTTCTGACATCAGTTCTTGTACATTACTTTATAATCTGTTGTTGTCGTACGCTTTTTGCATATTATTTGCAAATTATTCTTCAATTTGGGCTCCATTTTGTGGCCCGTACTTTTACATCCTTAATTAACTTTCACCTTCATCATCAACAAGGAATATCAAACTGTATGTTACCATCAGCATTTCATCATCTTCAACATAGATTATCAACCTATGTGTTACAATGAGCATTTTGTGTCAGCTTGTGTGTTACAATGAGCATTTTGTGTCAGCTTGTGTGTTACAATGAGCATTTTGTGTCTGTGTGTTACATTGAGCGTTTTGTGTCTGTCTGTGTGTTACAATGAGCATTTTGTGTCTGTCTGTGTGTTACAATGAGCATTTTGTGTCTGTCTGTGTGTTACATTGAGCGTTTTGTTTGTGTCTCTCTAGGTGGGCCAGGTGAGCGGTGGGTGTGGGGGCACGAGCGGTCCGGCCGTCAGATTGATCCAACCTTCCCTCAAACTGGCGGGTCTTCCCTCCTCCAGACCTCATCAGCGTCCTCCCTCAGCCCCCTCAGAAGACCCGCTAGGACAGAGGGTTCCTTCAGTGTGCCTTCGACGCGGGTGCTGGACGGCTCTCTATCGCTGTCACAACCACAAGCATCTCTGTCTCAGTCAATACAAGCATCATCTCTGTCCCAGTCACAGGCTCCTCTAGTCATCCGTCCCCTACCAATTGATATCTCCACACTACCTCTGGAAACCTCTGACTCAAGTGATACATTGGAAATAACTCATGGCCGCTTGTTTGAGCCAACCTTACAGCACCAGTTCCCACAACACCTGGGCAGTGCTGACCTCCAAGAAAACCCCAGTGCCCAGTTTTCAGTATTGGACTTCAGTAGACCACATGTTAACCCTTCCTTCTCCTCCTCCAGTCTCAACAGAGCACCACACACGCCTCAGGTGAGTACAATGACCTTTCTCATTTAGGGGAGATTCTCTTGTTGGTGAACTGGAAGGTTTATAATTATATACCCATGCACTAACTATGCTAGAAAACAGACGCCCTCAATGGTACTAATAGTAAATCTATTGTTTCGTAGTATAGTCTGGAAGAAGTACAGACCTTTTAATTCACCAACAAGAGAACATCCCCTTGATGGTTGTCTAGTAGTTAATATCATCAATGGTTGTCTAGTAGTTACCCATTGGCTACCAAGCAGGCAGGGTGGAATATACTTGAGATCAACACACACGTTTCATACATAGGCAAAGCTACTGTGTATCTATCATAGGACTTGTACTGAACCTGATAGTAAGTATATGTTGAACCCACTGTCACTGTGGTTAGGTATTGAGTACTTAAAGTGGATTGAAGTACATGTTTCAGATGTAAAAGATATTTACTTACTTGTACTTTAATCTCTGCAGTAAATGTGATATGTAGCTTCTTCTACTTCACAAGGATAATATGTTACAGTATTTAATTTTGTAACTCTTTCATATGAGGTTAATTTTTAGAGAGTATTTACTGCTTCGAAAATTCTTAACAAACACCATTAGAAGTTTTCCACATGATTATGGCATACGCAAAATATATTATTAACTAGCCAAAAAGTCATGCCAGATATCAGTTCTGTGAAGGACATTCATTTATCAGAGATTAAATTACATAAGAAGAGACAAGATGTACCCTTTCTTTGGCTAAATTGTAATTCTGTAATGGGAAATTGCTTAAGAACCCTGTGATCGTGTATAAGAATTGGAGGCTTCTGATTCCTCCCGACTATGCCACGAAACGAGCTCCTCCCATATAGGTGGTGTTTCGTGGCAATATTTGAAGGACTCATTTATCTCCAGTTTTCTGACTATACCACAGGGTTCCTTAAACTAAAAATCATATTGCTCTTTCAAAGCAGTAGAGCCTCACACACCAACTCCTTAAGGACCCTGTGATCGTTTATGATACTTGGTGGCTTCTGATTCCTCCTGAGTATGTCACCAAACAAGCTTTTTCAATATAGATGGTGTTTCGTGGCAATGTTTGAAGGACTCATTTATCTCCAATATTCTGACTACATCACAAGGTCCTTTAAGCAGGTAGTATACATTTGGTACATTAAGAGTACCTTGATTCCTCCAAAGTGAAAAACAATGACGCTTCGAAAGTGAATGATTTATATTCATTAGTGAGTATAGATAGATTAATCCAGTGAAACTAGAGATAGATGCCTTAGTAAGTAAACCAAAAAAACATGCTAAATTTACTGTAATTGTACTTTGGAAATTAGATTTGTTTTTATCTTCAACGAGTGTAGGGATTTCATGTAGCCTAAGTATCAGATCAGATTTTGGCATAAATGTTGCAAGCTTTGAGGGAAAAAACACACAGCCACTGTAAGCACCACAGGTTTGTTTACATGTTCATAAAAGACGAGGAATCTTCTGTTTTTCTTGTATGCTTTTGTAAACAGAAACACGTAACTGCTGTATTCACATCCAATTTATTTTTTTTCTTTCTTTTGGTCAACAACATCAATTATTCATATACGATGCATTTCCCTTTTTTTGTGAGGATGATCCGTCCGCTTGTGGCGTGTTTGCACAGTAGTACCGCTGCCAGTTAGGCCGCCAATAGCTAACAAGGATCTAAAAATATTGCCCTATTCTGGTAACAGTTGTTTCAGCGATGTGTCTGTTACTCTCTGTACAGGCTGGACATCTGGAAGCCCTCGTCTCCACCCCGGACATCTCACAGCTCCCTCTCCAGTCGACCACCTCCTCCTTCGACTCTCCCTCCTTACCCTCCTTCGCCTCTCCTTTTTCCTTATCCTCTTCATCCTCCTTCGCCTCTCCTTTGTTATCCTCCTCTTCTCCATCCTCCTTCGCCTCTCCTTCGTTATCCTCCTCCTCCTCATCATCATCTTCTTCCTCGTTCCCATCCCCTTCATTCTTATCCGTGTCCTTCCCTTCATCATCGCCTGCCTCCACCTCTTCCTATTCCTTCGTCTCCCCCGGTAATGCCATCCCTGTGGGGTCGGACGTCCTATTCCCGCAAAAAATCGACACTTCAGATATGATAAGGTTAGTAGCAAGATTTTTTAATTTCTTGTACATTGACCGCATTGTTGAAAAAGCACATATTAACGTTGGTAATTTCTTAGTGATAAATTGTGTAAGTAGGCAATGCACAACTTTGATATGTAGTTAACAGTGTACATTCATTAATTGATTTGCACATATTGTTTATTGATGTACGAATAGGCATAGTAGATAATAATAACAGATGTATATTAATTATTGTAGAAGTACGAATTGAACACACAGTCTAACCAAAATATTTTTAGGTGGTAAATTTTGGGTAGATTATGAGTTTCTACTTCTATAGAAAAATTGTATAGAAGAATAACAGTGTAGCTACTAATCATTCACACCAGTAATAATGTTGCAGCCACTTATGTTGTAAGAGGAAACACCATTGATAGAATTAGGATTTTTATCTTTACTGAACAAATGTGAAAAAACTTTTGACACTCGTTTTAAAAAGCAGTTCAAAGTGGCTTTTTAGAAATGTGATATCAGAAAAAATACTCGTGATAAGATTTGTATATTTTGTCATTACAAGACATTTTATATTTTTTAGCTTCTGGTTCAATGGTTTCCTTGTGAAAAATGTTTGAGGGGAGTTACTGTACAAAAGATGAGCTTGTCGGTTTCGGTATGTCCACCTTTGTTAGCTCTGTTAGTGGTGTTTCTTCTTAAAACAAGTTATCCGAGTAGTTAATTAACACACTTAAAAAAAACGTATCGTAAATTAAGTGGAGGATTGAAAGTGAAGTAGGATGTATGTACAGTTGCCCACACATGAATCTGGTATGCCTCGCTACTTGCAAGATACCTACAACAGGAAGGAAAGTGAGCACAAGTTATAGTTTATTGACAAGCTAGTAATAATATTTTACTGTCTGCCTGTCAACAAACTACATCTTTTTTCACTTAAATTTCCTTTCGTTGTAGCCACCTCACAAGTAACGAGCCATACCAGTTTCATGTGTGGGCAACTGTACATTTGTTTACTACTGTTTCTACCCTAGGCCAGGACCCCAGCCCGTCCCCCTCCCTCTGCCCCAGCCGCTGCCCACCACACCTCCCCCAAGTTCCACTCCTTTGCCAGTCCAAGTCTTCCTCCCACGACTTGACAACTCCAATTTCCTCAATGGCGATGGCGACCAGGAGAGACAACTGTTCAAGACCCTGGAGGCACTGCAGAAAGAATATCTTACTCTTAACTCGAGGCAGTTAGATGAAGCCTTCCAGATATTGAGTAACCAACTGGCTGCAGGGATCAATGACATACCTGATGGAGTGGCTGACTCCTTAGTCTTTCCTGTCATATCAAAAGAACCAACAATCAGTGTCAGGAATCCCTCGTTAGCTGAGGAAAACACACAATTCAAGCCGACCTTTGAGGCTTCCAACACCTCTCCTGTGTTTACCTTCCCGTTGTATCAGCAGGACTTCCCTCAGCATCTGCAGTTGAGTCCACTGGGGCCATTATTGCACAGGAGGACTCAGCAGCCAGTTGGTGTAAGAATTGGTAGAAGTGAATCCAATACGAGAAAGGAGAGACGCTCACCGTCTTATATGTGGGTCTGGCCTGATAATTAGGTTGGATTTCCCTCCTGCCTCCGATCCCAGTTTTACATTCTAAGACAGCTACCAGTACTAATGTATGACTTTATCATTGTTGACAAGGAAGGTATATATCAAGGAAACTCGAACACCTTCAGTAGACTCGTATTATTAATGGAACAGGACTTGAGTGTGAGTACAAGGTTATTCATCCTCTGACAACATCGATAAGATCACGTATTAAAGGCTTCCAAGAAAGTAAGGAAATGACGTAAGGAAAGTAAGAGAGTTTGAAATGTAGGGAATCCATCGCACAAGCACATTTTTCCCTCGTCATTCGGCCATTGACATTTTTCCTTCATCTGCTGTTATTGATCCTCTGTTCTTGAGTCACTTACATCCGTCCAAGTTATGTATTTCCTCCGACTCTTTTGCTGAGATCAGATGAATTGTTCAGTTGATCGGCGGACGGGGGAAAAATATGGGAGTGTGGCGACGTGATATGTGTAGTAGAGGTAGCTGTAGAAGTAAGATTAATACTAACTAACCTGTAGATGTACACACGACCATGGAACTATCAGGCATGAGGGGTCTGATGGCTTTGTAAATGATTGGCACAGCTCATGATGCACCGTGGCCATAAACACACACACACACACACACACACACACACACACACACACACACACACACACACACACACACACACACACACACACACACATACACACACATCCATCATACACACATACCTACCTCATGATGCCCTGAGAATAAACAAGGTATTTTTCCGTATCCATCACCTAAAGTGTTGAATGTTTCACGCGAGAATTGCACCGATAGTTTCTTGATGGTGTGTGTACAATAGCTTAGAAGGGTATCTATGTACGGTTTGCTAGAAAAATAATTAACAAGGTGAACGAAATTGCCCACATTGTTTAGTTCTCCCTGCACAGATATTTCTTGTGTTGGCTACTGCACTGTTCGTTTTAAGGGGGAAGTTTTGGTTTGGTAATTCTGGAGCAACTGAATCCTCCAAACTATTCCAAGCAACAGACAGAACACCATTATTTTTGCTCTTCTGGTCCTGTTTCCTAGCATACTTTGGAGGAATCAAAGTACTCCAATGTACCAAAAAATAATTACCACCTTTAATTAATTAAGGAGATAGTACACTTTTTTGGTACATTGGAGTGCCTTGATTCCTCCAAAGTATGCCACGAAACAGGACCAAATGAACAGAAATTATTGGTGCCCTGTTGCGAGGAATAGTTTGAGGGAAAAATTAGCTTCAAATTTACCAACACTGTACTATGCCCTTAAGCATTATTTTAATTTATTACATGTAAGATTAGTTAATGTTGAATTATTATTTACCTTTTGAATACCTGAGTTATGTTATCACCAGTAATTGTTCCCTTATTTCACACATTTTAATATTGTATTGTGTGTCAACTTTCTCACATGCACTCATTACCAAATTCAGCTTTACTCCAGATTTTAATTATTAGTTTCATTTATATATCTTCACTTTTTTTCCCCCTTCTATTTCCCCCTTTTTCACACCCTTCTATTTTCATTTTTTTTATTTTTTTTTATTTTCACACTCTTCAATACATAATGTTAATTCGTAATTTTTCCATACCTATTCCACCTCAGCTCAACTTAAGGGGGTAATCTATATACTTTTTTTTTTTTTTTTTTTTTTATAGATTAGATTGCCTTGATTCCTTCACAATATACCAGGGAACAGGACCAGGTTCAGAAAAATAATGGTGGCATGTTGCCTGGAATAGTTTGGAAGAATCAGGTGGTCCAGATTTACCAACACTGTCCTACCAGCCTTAAGGACCCTGTGATCGTGTATGGGAATTGGAGGCTTCTAATTCCTCCTGACTATGCCACGAAACAAGCTCTTTTTATATAGATGGTGTTTCGTGGCAATATTTGAAGGACTCGTACACATCTATTTTTCTGACTACATCACAGGGACACTTAAGGGACCCTGTGATGTAGTCAGAAAATTGGAGGTAAACGAGTCCTTCAAATATTGCCACGAAACGCCACCTATATGGAAGTAGCTTGTTTCGTGGCATAGTCAGGAGGAATCAGAAGCCTCCAATTCCCATACACGATCACAGGGTCCCTTAAATCCCTCATCTACTCATCTACTCCTTCCCACACTCCCTCTAAGTTTGTCTCTCCCTTATCATTATCTTAAACTATATTAATTTGATCATCTTGACTTCATTCTTACTCCATATGGGTATTCAGTTCTTCAAGACAAAATAGTATACAGTTATTAGGAAGCATCGTCATGTGTTTGTTTATATAATGACGCACTTATACCTTCGTGAAATAAAGCATAATCGAAGAACCTTAATTATAACACATTAAACAAAAATCACCTTCTTCTTTGTAATTACTTCAGGGGAGAAAATCTCTTGTTGGTAATTGGAGGGTTACTGATTCCCCCAAACTATGGCAGGAAACAGACGACCTTGGTGTTACTAATAGGGGATATGTTATTTTCGTGGCATAGTTTGAAGGAATCAGAAACCTTCCAATTCACCAACAAAAGAATCTTCCCTTAAGTGTTGAATTACACTATTGGAAACTAGTAAAGTACGGTAGTTAAATGGACATAATAATAATAATAATTACATGTTGTACTTCCATTAAATCACTTATCCATAATGTGTTTCAAACTTCACACAGGTAAGCATTAGCGTTAAAGACCCTGTGATTGATCGTGTATGGGAATTGGAGGCTTGTGATTCCTCCTGACCATGCCACGAAACAAGCACCTTCCATATAGTTGGTGTTTCGTAGCAATATTTGAAGGACTCATGTTCCTCCAATTTTCTGACTACATCACAGGGTTCCTTAAGGGGAGAGTATACTTTGGGTACATTAAAGTGCCTTGATTCCTCCAAAGTATATCATGAAACAGGACCAGATTAACAAAAATAATGGTGGCCTGTCGTTGGGAATAGTTTGGAGGAATCATTATCTCCAAAAATACCAAAACTATTCCCTCCCCTTAAGGAATGTAACGATGTAATAATTTCAGTCAGGTCAAGTCCATTTGTACTCTGGGATAACTAAGTAAATGCTCTTGAGAACTGTGTATTTAAAGCACATATATATATATTTTTTTCCTCAGTTGTATTCCATTGACACGATATAATAATAAAATGTTCATTGTATGATTAAAACGGGAAGGACGAAGAGTTGTTACCTTCCAAAGCATTTGACTTCTAAGCAATGTACATTTTATATATTTTTTTAGTAAGAGGCTTATAACACCCATAGTGATATTACACTATTTCAAGTTCAAAGAGGTTTTGTAGAGTAATTGGTAGTTTATTAATCAATGGCCAATATATATGTAAGGAGTTCAATGTGCTAATGTCTTCCATGTCTTACTTGTTACACGTGTACAATAAATATTCTTTATATAAAAATACGTTGCAAAACAATACATTGTTATTTACCTCTGCCCTTTTTAACCTCTGAAATTTATAGTTATTATTAGTTATGTATTAGTTAAGCAGGTTATTAGTCAGTTATCATGTCACAATATAATCCTGTAGTTGAACTTAGCTCTTCATATTGTATTATTATGCTATTGTAGATTAGCTGCACTTTGAGATAAACCAGAATTAAAAATATGATTGTAACATATATCGTAGAACATTCACTTCCTCTCAGTGCAAAACTAGAACAAAGTCTTCAGTGAATAATTACATAATGATACATGTAATTCATTTGTCTGTCGATAAAATAATTTCTATGTGAAGCTGTCTTGCGAAATAGCATTGCTAGTGTTACAAAAAAATTAAAGAGAAAAACCTGGGTATCATGAAATAATAAATAACACGAAATTGCAAACAATAACTGCAGGATCATTACATATATTATTCAAACAAGACATTTATACAGAATACAGTCTGATTTGTTGTCATTTTGGCATAACCAGAGGCAATTGATTCCTCCAAACCATCCCTGAAAAGAAAGTCCTTGAGTAAATATATAGATCTTAGAAGTAATCTTAGGAGTAATCTATAAATTTTCAGTTTGCCGATGATATCACTGGGCCTTTCAATGATAATATAAATAATGCACTAGTCTGGTTTACTTCACCCATCGTTATTTATTCCATAGTTGCTGTTAAGGGGAAGTTCTTTAGTTTTGGTGAAGGTTTCCAATTCCTCCAAGCTATGCCATGAAACAGATCCTTATATAGTATACCATTAAGGGGGTGCGGGAGTAGGGGGACAGGCTTGGGGGAGGGGGGGTTAGGGGGGGTGCGGGAGTAGGGGACAGGCTTGGGGGGGGGGAGGTTAGGGGGGTGCGGGAGTAGGGGACAGGCTTGGGGTGGGTAGAAAGCCTGTCCCCTATTCCCGCACCCCCCAACCCCCCCCCCTCCAAGCCTGTCCCCTACCCCTCTAAACCCCTCCCCCCCAAGCCTTTCCCCTACTCCTGCACCCCCCAAAACCCCCCCAAGCCTGTCTCCCTATTCCCGCACCCCCCCTAAACCCCCCCAAGCCTGTCCCCTATTCCCGCACCCCCTTAAGGGCGTCTGTTTTCTGGTATAGTTAAAGGAGGAATTAGTAGCCTTCCAATTTACCAACAAGAGAATCTCCCCTTAATTAAAAGACGATGACACTCATTAATATCATGCATAAGTAAACAGACAAAGTGAATGAGAACAACTTAGAACAACTTAGAACATAAATTTTTAGTTAAATCTCGATGGTAAGAGGTTGACATTCAGAATCCCAAAAGATTTTCTGGCTTATCAGACTATACGTACAGAATCCACTATATTGTCAAGGGTCGAGGTAAGAGGGTAGTAGAGTGTGGGTAAATCTGCAACAACTGAGACACATAAAATATCAATCAAGGTTGGTCGAGTTCCAATCCTATCCCAAGGCCAAACTAGAATATTTTTTTTTTTTTTTTTTTTTTTTTTTTTTGTGCTACATAGTAATTGCACATCACTACAGAAGAAAGGTCATTATAGATGTAGAATTGTGTTAAGTTTATAAGATTTATTTAGCTGAGAAGTACATATATTGCTCTTAAATGTGGTGCAAGTGATTCCTTCAAACTATTCCAAGCAACAGGCCACCATTATATTTGTTCATCTGTTCTTTTTCCCTGGCATACTTTGGAGGAATCAATGCGATCTAATGTACCAAAACTCTATTACCCTCGTATGCTTTTTCTACTGTGAATTGAGTCCATGCTTTAGTAAACAACTTCTACTCATTTTTATAATCAATCACAATTTTAACTTCTTCACTTTTGTTGAACTTATCGTCGAGAGACTTTATTTATTCACTAGTATTCTCCAGCTGAACAAAGAAAACTCCAAGTTATTAATAATGACAAACTTTACGACGGTCCCCTAAGAGAAAATGAATCATGACTTAACTTCACCTACGGATACTATATTGCCTTTCTCTACACTCTACTGTATATTTTAAGTGTTGGGGTGTTGCCTTATTTGTCATTTCTCTGTCGTCGTCTGCTGTGAGTAATGACACTATCTTACATTAATCTCGGGGGGTAACAAGCCTTAGGAAACAAGCTGCAATATTCCATCAATCACAAGAGTTTATTAAGGGGCCCTGTGATCATGATTGTATAAGAATTGGTGGATTCTGATTCCTCCTGACCATGCCACGAAACAAGCTCCTTCCATATAGGTGGTGTTTCATGGCAATATTTGAAGGACTCGTTAACCTCCAATTTTCTGACTATATCACAGCGTCCCTTTAAAGTCTATGTAGGAAGTTGTTCAGTGGTGGTTGTAAATTTCCCTTATCATAACTGGATGCAGAATTACGTCATCCACGAAAGCAGACCAAAGCTTCATTTTCCTGCTGTCCATTTCCCTTCCCAAAAGATTTTCTGGCTTATCAGACTAGGACTATACGTACAGAAGCCACTACAAGGGGCGAGGTAAGAGGGTAGTAGAGTGTGGGTAAATCTGGAGCAACTGATACACATAAAATATTCCAAGCAACAGGCCACCATTATTTTTGCGAATCTGGTCCTGTTTCCTGGCATACTTTAGAGGAATCAAGGAACTATAATGGACCAAAAATATATCATCCCCTTAACCAAATATGAAGTTTCTACATTAGGTTACCAAGACTTATATATTATTTCTCCTTGATGTGATATATATTGGTGACATCATTTTCATATACTGTAATGAACTTTTTAAATGGGTAATATACTTTTGATATTTTTAGAGGACCTTGATTCCTCCATTACGATGCTCTCCTTTCCTACATTCCTTCCTTCCCTCAATTGCACCACCTATCCTGCCTACATTCATTACCCCCTTTCCCCCCCCTACCCTTCCCCTCATACTACCTTACCCCTCCCCTCATACTACCTTACCCCTCCCCTCATACTACCTTACCCCTCCCCTCATAACACCACCCAGCCCCTCCCCTTCCCTCATGGCAGGCCTCATAAAAACAAGTCTTTCCCAGCTGGTGATTGTGAGTGAACTGGTGAACCTCACATGACGCACGAGGAGGAGGAGGAGGAGGAGGCAAGCAAGAGAAATCAAGCAAGCAACCAAGCAAGTAAGTACAAGAAGTATGAAAGCATAAGAGGAACATAACCGCCCCCTCCATCCCTCCCTCCCTTCTCCCCTTTCCCTGACCACATCAGTACCCACACTACTTCCCTATCCATCTCATCTCTCTCTCTCTCTCTCTCTCTCTCTCTCTCTCTCTCTCTCTCTCTCTCACCGATTCCACTCCATCCAACACCCCCCTCCTCCCCCCTCCCCACCCCTGAACCTGCCCCATCCCCACTAACCAACATTACTTCAGTTTTCAGCCAAGAGACCAACACCACAAGACTCGCCTATTATCACCCAAGGTAGGATACTGTTATTTTCTTGTTAATTTTTTTCTTGATACTTTTGCATTTGTGTAATGTCAGAATCTCGTAGCTTTTGGCTTTTATCCAGACATTGTTTCTGCTCTTGGTTATTTAGCTGTCTCGGTTGGTAGAGTAAATGGCCAGGGAGGTTGGTAATTGACTAAACTGACTGACTGACGGTCGATTTTGGCATTAACTTTTCCTAAGAAGTTTTCAACCAAGTATTTACAAAGGCAGACGTGATCTCGTTTTTTCTTGGATTGCTTTTCTAGATTTTTGAGAATGGCATTAAAAGCATTTTGCTACTACATATGCTGGGTAATATTATAATTATTATTATTATTGTTATTATTATCATTATTATTATTATTTTTATTATTATTGTTATTATCATTATTATTTTTTTTATTATTATTATTGTTATTATTATTATTATTATTATTATTGTTATTATTATTATTATTATTATTATTATTATTATTATTATTATATTATCAGGTTAGTCTTAGAACATTATTAATATTATGACATGAATTATGAAAACTTTTTACTTAAATATTATGATGTTTCATTTTGACAAGTTTCAATTTGTATAAGGAGCAACAAGATTATTCAACTTTGAAATGCCATATGATCTCGCTGATGCGGCGCCTAATATCAATCCATCAATCAATCCTTACCCTTTTAGATAATAATATAAGCATCTTGTATAATCGTAAGCTTCCTAAGTTTTTTTTTTATGATTTGTTTCTATATAATTATCACCAATAGAAATATTTTGACCCGCAAGTGTAAGAAAGTTTTGCTCTCAACTGATGGAAAGAATTCATAGTTAGGAGGGAAGAAGGATATATAATTATTATTTGGCACAAAGTAATTTCTTCTTTAAGCTTTAGTACAACATTACATAAGGGAGAATGTTCACACGTGTACTAAACTCTTAAGTACATTCTCTTCTTTCCCGGTAAATGTACACAATCCTAGATAAATTACACCTAAAATGTAATGTACAGTTGCGAAAAGATGAATTGCGACAACTATTGATAGAACATAAAATATATTAATGTCCATAGTTGTTTGTTAGGCATCATAGGTATGTATTACAGAAGGATATGTATATTTCCTTCTGTTATACATGCTTATAGTCCATACAATATTAACCATAGTAATATCCACAACAACAACAACATACAAATAGTTGTGGATATTACTATGGTTAAAATTCCATCAAGATAATTATCAAGGTAATTATCTGCAACTTATAAACACAGCAATGTACTGGAAAATTGTATCTATAGTCACATTACTTAAGGGAAGATTTTCATGTTGGTAAAATTGAAAGGCTTCTGATTCCTCCTAACTATGCCATGAAACAAGCTCCTTCCATATACTGTAGGTGTGTGTGTGTTTCGTGGCAATATTTGACGGACTCATTTATCTCCAATTTTCTGACTACAACACAGGGTTCCTTAAGGGGAGATTTTCATGTTGGTAAAATGGAAAGGCTACCGATTCCTCCAAACTATACCAGAAAACAGACGCCTTCAGTGGAAATAATAGAGGATCTTTTGTTTCCCAGCATAGTTTGGAGGAATTAAGAGACGTTCCAATTAACCAACAAAAGAATGTCACTTTAAATGCTGTATTTTCGCAATGTTAAGTAAGGGCCCTTTATGATCGTGTATGAAACCTGGTGGCTTCTGATTCCTCCTGATTATACCACAAAACAAGCTCCTTGCATATCAGTGGTGTTTCGTGGCAATGTTTGAAGGACTCACTAACCTTCAATTTTCTGACTACATCACAGGATCCCTTAAAAAATATGGAGTACAAGTCAGCGGCTCCCGAAAGATATCTCGTCAGTTCCTCGAAGGTTGTGTATGTGTATATATTCTTGGTGTCCACTTTGGCTGTCGTCAGGGTGCCATGGTAAGGCCGTCCCCATTATTAGTGCCAGGGGAAGGAAGGGCAGCCCCGACACACAGCTCGCCTATCGTCCCCTTCCCTGAAACTAACATGAACTTTAAGAATATCAAACTTCCCACTTAGGTATTTACCACCCAGCCTCACATCACCCGTTTGACTTGTGAGATTGCAAAAATATTCCTTCCGTGTGTGTGTGTGGGTGTGTGTGTGTGTGTGTGTGTGGGTCTTTGTGTGTGTATGTGTGTGTTTCTGTTTCTGTGTGTATGTGTGTGTGTGTGTATCTTTGTGTGTGGGGGTGTGTGTGTGTTTCTTTGTGTGTGTTTCTGTGTGTGTGTGTGTGTGTGTGTGTCTTTGTGTGTGGGTGTGTGTGTTTCTGTTTCTGTGTGTGTGTGTGTGTACTTGGTGTGGTGGTAAGTTTGAAATGTCACTATGTATAAATGAGGAATGTAGACTGTGATGATGGAGGAGGAGGAGAAGAGAAAGAGAAATAGAAGAGGAAAATCAGGGAGAAAGGGGAGAAGGAGAGAACAGGAAGTAGATGAAGTAGAGAGAATAAGAGAAGGAAGGGGAGGAGAAACAAGGAGGAGATTATAAAAACAGGGAGAAAAAGAGGAGAAAAACGAGGAATAAGTAGAAATAAAAGAAAATAAATTAGAAGATACTGAGGAAGAAGAAATGTAAAAAAAATTCTGTAACAAGAATATGTAGGAATAATCTGGAGTAACTGATTCCTCCAAACTATTCCAGGCAACAGGACACCATTATTTTTGTTCATCTGGTCCTGTTTCCTGGCATACTTTGGAGGAATCAAGGGGCTCCAATGTACCAAATGCATACTATCTCCTTAATGTGGATGTTAGTGAAGGTCATTATATCTTGTATTGTCATGGTTTGGAAAAAGACGAACATTGAAATTCTGAGAAAGAGTTTGCAATGAAATTATACATGTACAAAACCCGTGATTTCAGCTGGTTTGTATTTCTCGGTATGTCTATCTGTCTCTCTGTCTCTCTGTCTGTCTGTCTGTATGTACAATATGTATGTATGTACAGTTGCTCTCGCATATTTGTAGACCACTCCTCATTTTAGCGTGTATGGAATGGAAGTACAGTAGACATCCATGTATGAATGAAAGATGTCAAATTATCCCTCTCATTTATAATTATACATATTTTACTTACGTCCTTATACATACTTAGATCTCTAGAATATCTTATTAATTTTTTTATGTGTGTATTCGAAGCTGTTCAGGAATTAAGGAATGTAACTGTACTTATGTAGTTATTTAATTATGTATGTATAATTATATGGTTGCATTTTGATGTGTATGTGTTTACGTATGCATGTATGTATGTGTCTACGTATGCATGTATGTATTTATGTTTGTATGTATAATTATATGGATGCATTTTTATATGTATGTGTTTACGTATGCATGTATGTATGTATTTATGTGTCTACGTATGCATCTATGAAATGTATGTATGTATTTATATTTGTATGTATGTATGTATGTATTTATGTTTGTACGTATGCATGTATGTATGTTTTTAAAAATCATATGTATTTAAATTTGTATGTAATACTAACATTTATTTCTAAAAGGTACGATATAGAGAAAACAGATCGTGAAATATTAACAGAATTCGGCCGCAGTAAATAGTAATGTTTTCACTGGACATTGATCTTCAGTAATCGATAAACTTACCAGCGGAATCTTGGAAGACTTACGTGACAATGGATTAAACTAAATCTTTGAGGAAAAAGCTCTTGGTATCTCAAATAAATTTAAGGTGGAAGTTTTGTGTTGGTAAATCTGGAGCAACTGAATCCTCCAAACTATTCCAAGCAACAGAACACTATTATTGTTGCTCTTCCGGTCCTATTTCCTAGTATAATTTGAGGAATCAAGGCACTCCAATGTACCAAAAAAGAATTATCACCTTAATCTTCAAGGAAAAGGCTCTTCCTCGCTCCATTCTTATTATTTTGCTATACGAAATTAGCGACGAAGAAGTTTAATCGAAAAAATAGTTTAATAATATTACCCTATTATGTAGTAGTCATGTAAGATATTATTAGTAGTTATTAGGATAGTAGTAGTAGCAGTAGTTGTATAGGATATTTTTCTGTAGTTATTAGGATTTTATTAGTAGTAGTAGATGTAGTTAAGATAATATTAGTAATAGAAGTAGACGTATAGGATATCATTAGTAGTTATTAGGATAGTAGAAGTAGTAGTAATAGTCGTATAGGATATTATGAGTAGTTATTAGGATTTTATTATTTGTAGTAGTATAGGATATTATCAGTAGTTATTTGGATATAATTATTATTAGTAGTAGTAGCAGTATAGGATATCAAAATCTCCAAAAAGTACCTATAGACAGAGAGTCAAATCAACATACACGATATGTTTCTGTTTTGAGACACAAGTTGATGAGAAACAGTAGCCAACAGTTCATACATTAACAAGTTGACGGCATTGTAAAACAGCACCTCAGAATCTTGTAAAACAGCACCTCAGAATCTTGTAAAAAAGCACCTCAGAATCTTGTAAAAAAGCACCTCAGAATCTTGTAAAACAACACCTCAGAATCTTGTAAAACAACACCTCAGAATCTTGTAAGTCAGCACCTCAGAATCTTGTAAAATAGCACATCAGAATCTTGTATAACAGCACCTCAGAATCTTGTAAAATAGCACATCAGAATCTTGTAAAACAGCACCTCAGAATCTTGTAAAACACCACCTCAGAATTTTGGTGTAGTAGCCAGAAAAATGATCTAAATCCTTACAAGTCATGAGGAATATTACATTATTATCTGAATATTTATTGAAGGGTTTAAATGTCCATAAATGCCGTATAATACACTGGCAGACATTATTGATTATAGCTCCTCCCTCGACGATAAAATAAATAAATAAATAAATAAATAAATAAATAAGAATTAAGATCCCTCGGCAAAGAGAGAACAGTACTACATTTAATGGGAGATATTATTGTTAGTTAATTGGAAGGCTACTGATTCCTCCAAACTGTACCAGAAAACAGACTCCCTCGGTGGTACTAATAGGGGTATTCTGTTGCGTGGCATAATTTGGAGGAAACAAGAAGAGACCTTTAGTATCACCAACAAATTAATCTCGCCTTAAGGACCCTGTGATCGTGTAAGAAATTTGGAGTCCTTCTGATTCCTCCTGGCCATGTCACGAAACAAGCTTCTTCCATGTAGGTGTGTGTGTTTCGTGGCAATATTTGAAGGACTCGTTTAATTTCCAATTTTCTGACTACATCACAGGGGTCCCTTAAGGTGGTAGGTAATTCTTTTTTGGTACATTGGAGTGCCTTGATTCCTCCAAAGTATGCTAGGAAACAGGACCAGAAGAGCAAAAAAAAATGGGTGTTCTGTTGCTTGGAATAGTTTGGAGGATTCAGTTGCTGCAGAATTACCAACACAAAACTTCCCCCTTAAGCTTTACTTCATGTTTCCCTCGCCACATTTTATTTTACCAGACCGACTATGTGGATACGAACGAGCCTTGTATAAAAAGTGGCCGGGCGTGTAGTCTCAGCGAGCACCGGGGAACCCTCTCGTTTTTCTAGTTTTTTTGTATTTCCTTTTTTTTTTTTTTTAAGTGGGAAGCTAAGACCAGTTGAGGGAGGGTTGGTTGGATGCCCTAAGACTCCCACGATACTCTCTCTCTCTCTCTCTCTCTCTCTCTCTCTCTCTCTCTCTCTCTCTCTCTCTCTCTCTCTCTCTCTCTCTCTCTCTCTCTCTCTCTCTCTCTCTGTGTGTGTGTGGTTATGTAGGAAGGAGGGAAGGAAATAAATGATAAAGAGGAAATGGGGAAATTAAACGATACACACACACTCTCTCTCTCTCTCTCTCTCTCTCTCTCTCTCTCTCTCTCTCTCTCTCTCTCTCTCTGGTTATGTAGGAAGGAGGGAAGGAAATAAATGATAAACAGGTAATAGGGAAATTAAATGATGATGTGAAAGAAAAAGAAATATGTGAAGAAGGATTTATAGTCGCAGAGGGAAGAAACAAAATGATAAACAGGTAATAGGGAAAATAAATAGGGAAATAATAGGGAAATTAAAAGAAATACAGGTATGTGAAGGAGGATTTAGACACAGAGGGGATGGGTTAAGTTAGGTTAGGTTAGGATAGGTTAAGTTAGGTTAGGTTAGGATAGGTTAAGTTAGGTTAGGTTAGGATAGGTTAAGTTAGGTTAGGTTAGGATAGGTTAGGTTAGGATAGGTTAGGTTAGGATAGGTTAAGTTAAGTTAGGTTAGGATAGGTTAAGTTAGGTTAGGTTAGGGTAGGTTAAGTTAGGTTAGGTTAGGATAGGTTAAGTTAGGTTAGGTTTAGATAGGGATTATATTCTTTCTCCTTGAAGGTAAGTGATAATTTCGATTTGTTTAAGGTTGTTATTTCTACGCCTTTGTATCCCTCATATTTATCAGGGTAATAAAATATAGCTTTTAGTGTAATAATGTGCATTTGTAATTGTCACATGAAATACTTACTGACCAACAGATCAGCACACATTCCTCTGAAACTTTTGACTTTAATGAAACTGTCTTGTTGGTAAATTTCAAGGCTACTAGCTCCTCCTAACTATGCCAGAAAACAGATGCCCTCGATGTTAATAATAGGGGATCTGTTTCGCAGGATAATTTGGAGGAATCGAAGACCTTCCAATTCACCAACAATAGAATCATTCCTTAATTAAAGCATCCATCTGCGGCATGTTTATATTGAAGGAAACAACTGCACAACCCATTTATATACATTTTTTTTTTTTTTTTTTTTTTTTTTTCATTGCATTGTTTTCAGGTAAATTTCAGATTTGATTTTACGGTAGACAGCGGCTTATCAACTCCCTTAGAACTGACCTTAGTACCGCCCTATGTAATTCCTTCTGTAGTGTTATTCTTCAGTAATGTGATGTATGATTTAACGGGATAATTCACTTTAGTTACATTGGAGTGCCTTGATTCCTCCAAAGTATGCCAGGAAACAGGACCAGATGAACAAAAATAATGGTGTTCTGTTGCTTGGAATAGTTTGGAGGATTCAGTTGCCCCAGATTTACCAACACAAAATGTTTGGAGGATTCAGTTGCTCCAGATTTACCAACACAAAATTTCCCCCTTAAAACATAGGTCGGATCTCAATGCCACAAACAGGTACTGTTGGTCACAAGACTTGGTACACACGCTGTTGTTGTTTTCAAGGGTTTACAACATCAATATAGGAGATGCAACACTACCTAACTTCAATACAACATTATTATTATTAGGTTTGTTGTTTTGTAATGTAAGACTATGTAACTGCAATACAACATTATTATTATTATTATTATTATTATTAGGTTTGTTGTTTTGTAATGTAAGACTATGTAACTGCAATACAACATTATTATTATTATTATTAGGTTTGTTGTATTTTAATGTAAGACTACGTAACTGCAATACAACATTATTATTATTTGGTTTATTATTTTGTAGTGTAAGACTACGTAACTGCAATACAACATTATTATTATTATTATTATTATTATTATTAGGTTTGTTGTTTTGTAATGTAAGACTACGTAACTGTAATACAACATTATTATTATTATTATTATTAGGTTTGTTGTTTTGCTAATTACCGAGTCACTTGGTAGACCATTCATTGCAGTAGTTCCAGAATAAAGACCTATAACATCTTTCCATATAGCCTGTGTAAGAATTCCCGTGTTCAACCGTACACTCGCAATCCAAAATTTGTGTCCAGTTCTTGTTAAAGTTTCGGTTCATTCGACATACTAGTGAACCAATTACAATGCTTATCTTGTCTCATATTTGCTTGAGCTCGCTTAATATTCGATCAGGCTATTCGAAGCAAGCCTGGATACATATTTTGGATCGCGAGTGTACAGTAAGGAGAGTTGGGAAATTTTATTCATTACAATGTTATAGTCAAGGTTTGCTGTCAATATTTTCTCCTTCATAATGTTTTAAACTTATTTAGTCAAGATCTGCTGTCATTATTTTTTCCTTCTCTTAGTAATGTTTCTAAACCAATTATTAATCACCAAGCTTCTTTAACTACCTACATTAAGACGTCAGTAATGTTTCTAAACCTATTTTTAATCACCAGGCATCTGCAAATACCTATATACATTAAGACGTCAGTGAATACCTACATGTATTTTAAATATCCACTCACAGATAATAATTTTAGAACAATACTTAATTTTTTTCCTAAACTCGACTTCCGCCCCAACGTTGACAAGTAACCTAGTCTCGCCCTCAAACATTTCCTTCCCCGACTTCACCGCCGATACAGGGATCTCTGTTCTGGCCTCTGTGTGTTTATCTGTGTGTGGTTCCCAAATCTGTGTGTTTCCATTTGTGTGTGTTTCTCCATGTGTGTTTTTCTGTGTGTGGTTCTCTATGTGTGTTTTTCTGTGTGTGTTTCTCTGTGTGTGTGTTTCTCTGTGTGTGTGTTTCTCTCTGTGTTTCACTGTATGTGTCTGTGTGTGTGTTTCTCTATGTGTGTTTATCTGTGTGTGTTTTTCTATGTGTGTTTCCCTCTGTGTGTTTCCCAAATCTGTGTGTTTCCCTCTATGTTTCTCTGTGTGTTTCCATCTGTGTGTTATTCTTTTATAGTAGGACCTTATGAGCCAGTGGACACCTCTCACCCCTTAACCACCTCACTCCATATCTTAATAAAAGGGTAATATTATTTTAGTTCACTGGAGGCGACTTATTTCTCCAAACTATAATGTGACGAAGCAAACCATATCAACTAAATTATACCCGCCAGTTTCTTGGATTTGTTAGGAGGAATAGGTTTCTCCAGATTGACCAAACCTATATTTTTTTGTGTGTGGAGATC
>JAWQEG010002615.1:15000-17500 GCA_033782935.1 Petrolisthes cinctipes | reverse complement strand
TATTTTTTCTCATTACCCGGTACTTCTTTACCTTAATTCTTTTGTATATATTTCATCTTAAGCCAATTCTCGAACCCTCTTTTATTAATTTCCTTCATGATTCTTTACCTATTTCCTTTAAACTAATTTTTGTATTTAATTATTCCTTCATTCTTATCTTTTTATTTATTTATTTATTTATATGTTTATTTATTTATTTATTTATTTATATATATTTTTATTTTTTTATTTATATGTTTATTTATTTATTTATATATATTTTTATTTTTTTATTTATATGTTTATTTATTTATTTATTTATTTATTTATTTATCGTCATTCCCATCTCTTATAAAGTGTGGCGATCATAAAGGAAATTTGAAGGACACTGTTTCATCCAGACTCTACAACAAAACACATCATTTATATAATTATACAATATATAGTAATACTTATTTTATCGGTACAATTTGGAGACCTCCGTAGCACCCAGTTCGTAATTTGTTTAAGTTAAAAGTCTACGGGGAAACAGATCACACTTTGGATGACTGAATAAAAATGTCTTGTCTGATCTTAGTGAATTATTGATGATGGGTTCTTGAAATAAATTATATATCTCTTTTTCTATTCTGAATATTTTTTTTTTTTTTTTTTTTTAGGGTTGTAGCTTCTATATATATATATTTTTTTTTCAGTGTTGTAGTTTATATATATATTTTTTTCAGTGTTATAGTTTTTTTTTTTTTTATGTGATGTGTGTTGTTCGTGGTCTGTCTGTCGTTCTCTCATTTTTTTTTTTCTAGTCCCATAATTGCATGAAGTTATGTAAAAAAAATGGTTATTGATGATGTATGTATGTATGTAAGTGATGTCGTGATATGAAGTTAGGTTACATATTGAGGGTAGATAAATGAAGTCGTGATATGTTGCCAGGAAGTTAGGTTACAAAAATAGATATTGATGGTAGATAAATTATTTGAGATGTGTATAAAAATTGCAATCCTAGCTATATAGGAAAACCACGAAGTTAACTTACATAAATGGATAATGATGTTAGATAAATGAAGTCGTGATGTGTATAAATAGACCATGAAGTTAGCTTACATTACTGGATATTAATGGTAGATAATAGAAGATAATTATGTGTATAAAAATTGCAGTTCTAGCTATATAGGAAGACCACGAAGTTAGCTTACATTACTGGATATAAATGATAGGTAATAGTAGATAATTATGTGTATAAAAATTGCAGTCCTAGCTATATAGGAAGACCACGAAGTTAGCTTACATTCCTGGATATTAATGGTAGATAAATTATTTGTGATGTGTATAAAAATTGCAGTCCTAGCTGTATGTCTGGCCTGTAGCCCCATTCTCTCTGATAAGGTCGAGGGAGGTGGCCTCTGCTTCGCCTATTGATTGTGCTCTCTGCTAATTAGTATGTATTAGTATAATTATTAATTTTTTTCCTCTCCGAGTTTGTGTTTCCGGCCGTGAATGTATCGATGTATATACAATCACGGTCATGCGGTGTGTGTGTGTCTGTGTGTGTGTATGTATGCGCATATGTATAATAAATTCAATGTTAATTAGTCAATCTTCATATAGGTTGCTGTGCGTTGTGCGCCGCGACTCTCTCTCTCTCTCTCTCTCTCTCTCTCTCTCTCTCTCTCTCTCTCTCTCCTAAATATTTGCCTTTATCAGTACATTTCCCTGGGTTTATGCATATACTATTAATTTATATATGTGATAATATGCATACACGATAATATGCATAATAATAAATCTACTCAAATCAAGGCACACGATTTGTATAAATAGAACGTGTGGTGAGAATTGTTGCCAGATACACACACACACACACACACACACACACACACACACACACACACACATGCACGGTTCAAAATGCAGCGCCGCTCATGGTCACGAAATCTAACCTAACCTAACCTAACCTAACTTAACCTAACCCAATCTAACCTAAATCAACCCAACCCAACCTAACCTGACCCATTCTAACCTGATCAAACCTCACCTAATCTAACCACACTTAACTTTAACCTCGCCTAATCTAACCCCACCTAACTAAACCTCACTACTATATTGAACCTAGACCAAGAAATTCCTTAAGGGACCCTGTGATGTAGTCAGAAAATTGGAGGTAAATGAGTCCTTCAAATATTACCACGGAACATCACCTATATGGAAGGAGCTTGTTTCGTGGCATAGACAGGAGTAATCAGAAGCCTCCAATTCTCATACACGATCACAGGGTCCTTAAATGAATCAATCAGTTGCTCCAGAAACCACCACCACCAACAACAACAACAATAACAATGTGGACCCTGTGATCGTGTAGGAGACTTGGAGACTTCTGATTCCTCCTGTCTATGCCACGAAACAAGCTCCTTCCATATAGGTGTGTGTGTTTCGTGGCAATGTTTGAAGGACTCACTAACCTCCAATTTCTGACTACATCACTTGGTTGGTCCCTTTATGATCCTACCTGTAAAATGAATAA
>JAWQEG010002615.1:5000-10000 GCA_033782935.1 Petrolisthes cinctipes | reverse complement strand
GGATAGTAAAGCATTGGTAAATCTAGATCAACTGGCGCTATATGACCTCGCTGTTGCGGTGCCTAATATCAATCAATCTATCTAGAACTATTCTGGAGACGTGTGATGCCGCTCATAGGGAATTAAGGACCCTGTGATCGTGTATGAAAATTGGAGGATTCTGATTCCTCCTGACCATGCCACGAAACAAGCTCCTTCCATATAGGTGGTGTTTCGAGGTGATATTTGAAGGACTCATTTATCTCCAATTTTCTGACTTCATCACAGGGTATCTGTTTCGTGGCATAGTTTGGAGGAATCACAGACCTTCCAATTCACCAACAAGAAAACCCCTCCATAATATTCTGAGGCTGAATATAGATAGAAGAGGTAAAGAAATATTAGTCATATATCAAATAGTGAAGTCTTGAGACATTAACAGCTGTAAATAATATTGTAGGCAATTTCTCGATGCATTTTAAGATGTCATTTGGAGCAGAAGATAGAATTGGTATTACTGTATTCTAACGTGTACATTGGAAACTAAATTCTATAGAAAAAAAAAATATATATATATATATATTTAGCACCCGTATCATTTTATAACCAGTCTCAATTTATGCTCAAACTTTGAATCATTTTAACATGTGACTTTAATTTATATGTGATGGTTAAATATGTATCAGTCATTTTCCGTCCGTACCCCGTAGCCTATGTAAGGAAATTCAATGTGTGTATTTTGTTTATAATGTTGGTGTATGCTCCATGACACTAATTAGTTACAGTAAGTTTACGCTTGTGATGTCAGCCGGGAATAGCAACTTTCCTCTGTCTGTATGTATGTGTAATAGTTTGAACAGGTAGACAACACCTTTGAAATGTTAAAACGGTGTTATTGTTTTATATAAACTTGTCTTATAGGTTTAATCAAAATATATATATGGCGAAGAATTATAGGCAAAACCAGTGATATTATTATATAAAGTTAGCCATATACATTAAAAAAAAAAAAAAATATATATATATATATGGCAAAGAACTATCGGCAAAAACGATGTTATTTTTATATAAAGTAAGCTTAACACATTAAAAAATATATTGCAAGAAACTATAGGCAAAAACATTATTATAATATATAAAGTTAGCCATATACATTCAAAAGAAATTTATGGCAAGGAACTCTAGGCAAAATTTCTCTAAGCTAAGACCTGAAGTGAAGAAATTATTATCCCTGACTCTGGAATGGACAGGGAGTGAAATATTTACAGCAATATTTCATAGAGGATCCTATATTGATGACGTTCCTCTCCACCAGGGGTCGGTCATGTTAGGGTAAGCAATGCAATCATAGAGGGGGTGTTGCTTGATGTTGTGCAAGGAGAAGTGGTGGCTCTCAAAAAGTCCCCCCCCCCCCGAAAGAAAAATGAAGACATAAAAATAATAATAAAAATAATAATATATATATAAATACTACTACTACTACTACTACTAATAATAATAATAATAATAAATAAATAAATAAGTAAATAATTAAATAATATGAAAAAAAATAATATAATAATAATAATAATATTAATAACAACAACAACGAATATTTCCATTTTTGTTCAACAACTTGCAGACGATTTTTCTGTTGAAAGCAAACACTCTCAATATTCGAAACTCAAAAACTATTTGATTAAAAAAAATATATATTTAATTAAAATAAAATAGTCATGAGCATTAAGAGAGTAACCTTCCAAAATAAACATCTTAAGTAATTTATCTAAGGGGAGGTTCTCTTGTTGGTTGGTAAATTAGAAGGCTACTGATTCCTCCACAGAAAACAGACGCCCACAGTGGTACTAATAGGGGATGTGTTTCGTGGCATAGTTTGGAGGAATCAGCAGAGACCTTCCAATTCACTAATAAATTGCATCTCCCCTTAATACTATAAAAGTAAATATTTGTCCATCGTCTAAGTGAATGAAGAATGAAGAAAAAAAGGGAAAGAAGGATGAGAGGAAAGAATGAAGGAGGGAAGGAAGGAAGGAGGGGAGGAGAGAAAGATGTGTGAAAAAGAGGGAAAGAAGGTACTAAGGAAAGAATGAAGGAGGGAGAGAATGAAGGAAGGAAGGAGGGGAGGGGTACAGTACCTGGCCTCCTGTGTGTGTTTTGTGTGTGTTCGAAAGATGTTTAAATAATGTAACTTTGCAAACCACATGGATAAATTTACTATATATTTCTTCAGCCTCGTATAATGTGAGGAGTCGTGTGTGTGTGTGTGTGTGTGTGTGTGTGTGTGTGTGTGTGTGTGTGTATGTGTGTGTGTGTGTGTGTGAATGTGTATGTGTGTGTGTGTGTGTGTGTGTGTGAATGTGTGTGTGTGTGTGTGTGTATGAGTTTATGTATGTGTGTGTGTGTGTGTGTGTGCTTCTCATCGGTATCTGAACCCACTATCTCTCTTGGTTAATTAAGGGGATATAGTACAGTGTTGGTAAATCTGGAGCAAACGATTCCTACAAATTATTATTCCAAGCAACAGGCGACCATTACTTTTATTCGTCTGCTTCTGTTTCCTGGCATATTTTTAAGGAATCAAGGCACTCCAATGTATCAAAAAAAAAAAAAAAAATGAATAAAAAAAAAAAAGAAAAAAAAATGAAAAAAAAATAGTTGGCTAATGTACAGTACAACTAAATATAACCTTAACTAAATATAACCTTAAATAACGTATTGGGGGAATGCAGTCTCTTCAGATTTTGATGATATGTTAAGGGGGAAATTTTGTGTTGGTAAATCTGGAGCAACTGAATTCTCCAAACAATTCCAAGCAACAGGACACCATTATATTTGTCCATCTGGTTCTGTTTCCTAGCATACTTTGGAGGAATCAAGGCACTCCAATGTACCAAAAACGAATTACCACCTTAAGGGGAGATTCTTTTGTTGGTGAATTGGAAGGTCTCTGATTCCTCCTAAGTATACCAAGAAACAGATCCCCTATTGGTAACATTAAGGTGGTACTTCGCTTTTGTTACATTGGAGTGCCTTGATTCCTCTAAAGTATGCTAGGAAACAGGACCAGAAGAACAGAAATAATGGTGTTCTGTTGCTTGGAATAGTTTGGAGGATTCAGTTGCTCCAAATTTACCAACACCGAATTTCTTCCTTAAGGTGGTCTGTTTCCTGGCATAGTTTGGAGGAGTCAGTAAGCCCTTCAATTTACCAAAAAGATATTCTCCGGGACCTTAAGGACCATGTGATTGTGTATGAGAACTGAAGGCTTCTGATTCCTCCTGACTATGCCACGAAACAAACTGGAGGCTTCTGATTCCTCCTGACTATGCCACGAAACAAACAAGCTCCTTCCATATAGGTGTGTGTGTTTCGTGGCAATATTGGATTGACTCGCTTACCTCCAATTTTCTGACTACATCACAGGGTCCCTTAACGTAAAGAGAACACAAGAGAACAGAGAGAGAAAAAAGGGGAAGGGAGAAGACAAACCTGTTATATATTTGTGTATTTTTCCTTTCATTATCCAAACACTGTATCTACTGTCAGGGAATCAGTATGGCGTTGGACTCTCAAACTTTGTATGGACTTGGAATATTTAGTGTGGATTTAGACTTAGCATAGATTAGAGACAATTATGGAATTAAATTAACTGCTGGTTTAGATTTGGCTCAGAATTGTGTGGGTTTAGTCTGATGATGTTGGATGGAGGGAGGGGAGGGACGGTGAGAGAGGGGGTGTAGAAGGGAGGTGGTGGTGGTGGGGGGGTGGGGGCAGAAATGAGGTAGGGGAGGAGTGGTAGGAGCAGCGAAGGATGGAGATAGAGGGGGAGGAATGAGAGAGAAAAGTGGAGGGGACTGGAGTAAGGGGTGGGAGAGGTAATAGAGAGAGAATGAGAGATCAAGGGAAAGACAGATATAAACATAGATCGATAGTCAGGTAGATGATTGAAGAGAGAGAGAGAGATAGAGAGAGAGAGAGAGAGAGAGAGAGAGGTATGAAGAACTGTGGGTAGGCAGAAGAGGAGAGAGAGGGGATGGGGGTATAAAGGGAGGGAGGTAAAGAAAGAACATGGAGAGAGAGAGAGAGAGAGGAAGAGAAGAGAATTAAGGAGGAATAGAGAAATAGAGGGAAGGGTGGAGGGAGGAAGGAACACGGGACGGTAAGAAGGAGGGAGGGAGGGAGGGGGGAAAAATTTAAAGGAACAGGAGGGAGAGAGGGAAAGGGGGAGGGGACACACACACACACACACACACACATGCAAGGGGACAAAGAGAGAGTAGTGAGGGGGAGAGAAGGGAGGGAACAGAGAGGAGGGGCGACGGGGGGAGAGACAGAAATGGGTGGGGGGTGGGGGGCCTGGGAGAATGGCATGAGGAGGGTAAGAGGGAGGAGGAGAGGTGAGTGGGGGGGGACGAGACGAGAGGAAAGGGGGACAGTGGACAGGGGATCCCACCACTCCCTCTCCTGTCACTCACTCAACCCCGTTTTCTCTCTCGTGGTCAGCAACAAGAGAGGGGACTCCGACAGAATAAACACCAACTTTTACTTTCCCTCTTATTCCCTCTTTACTTGCGTTGGTGTGTGTTGGTGTCGTGGGTAATGCCGGTGAATAATTATATGTGATGTATGTGTGACTCTCCATGTCTCCAAACTACATAGCCACGCGCCAGGTTCGCTATGTAAATGATGTTATTATTTCATTAGGCATGATAATTAACTAATATATGTAATTATTACGCCTAGAATTAATGTAATCAATTGGTGATATTTCATGAAAAGATAAAAGGCTAAATGCTACTTCAAGATTGGATATTTTCAGTAAAGTTTCATTTGGAAAGATATATTTTATGACTAACTCTTCATGCAACAGTATTGATCTTGGCAGTAAAATATTTTCTCTGAATATTTTCGGCATTTTGTCACCCTGATAGAACTGTTTTCTTAAGTTTATAAATATGTCAGATAAAATAGACAAGGATTAACGCAAGATACATATAGAGATGTAATGAAAATTTTTAGTT
>JAWQEG010002614.1:65000-96717 GCA_033782935.1 Petrolisthes cinctipes | reverse complement strand
CACGAGTGGAACCTACACAACATCTTAACTCATTCACGTTGGAACACTGACCCCTCCACGAATCACAAACACACACAAATAAATAAAAAGAAAAATTACTCCCCGACTTACTCCATGAAAAACGTACGTCATGACCTCGAAACTATTATATTGTTTGTCTTTTATCAGGGCTGTATAATTGGATGTCTGTATACGTGTTTTTTTTGTTTTTTGTGTTTTGTGTTTTTGTTTGTTTGTTTTCTCTCTTTCATTTATCTCTCTCTCTCTCTCTCTCTCTCTCTCTCTTCTCTCTCTCTCTCTCTCTCTTCTCTCTCTCTCTCTCCTCTCTCGTCTCTCTCTCTCTCTCCTCTCTCTCTCTCTCCTCTCTCTCTCTCTCTCTCTCTCTCTCTCTCTCTCTCTCTCTCTCTCTCTCTCTCTCTCTCTCTCCTCTCTCTCTCTCTCTCTCAAAATAAAGAGTACGTAAAAGAGAAAACATACAATAAAAAAAACACACAAACACAAACAACAACAACAACAAAGATTACCATAGCCCTCACCACTCCCCCCCCCCCCTTCAAAATTCTCTCTCTATCTGCCTTTCACTTCAAGATCATCATATTAATCCTTCCCAACGAGTATCATTTATTTCCATCGCGTGCTGTTTGTCTGTCTATCTGTCTGTCCGGCGATTCTTGTGGTCAACTTAGGGGGGTCTTACGATTCCTCCAAACTATGCCACGAAACATTTCCTCCTATATCAGTAACACCTAGGAGAGTCAGTGTTTCTTAGCTTACTTTGGAGGACTCGGTTAGTTTGTATAGAAAGAGTGTCTCAGCTTAACCAACAGTCCATTTCTATTATTAACTCGATTTTGCTTCTCCTTCTCTTTTTCTTCTGTTGTTGCTGTTGTTTCGATTAATCATACACACTCCTGTCTTGCCTGCCTTCTGTGATGGATTCCTTAGACGTGGGTGTGGTGGTGGTGGATTGGATTATTTTTACTGAAAGGAGAGAAACTTTTATCATTGGAACAGGGATGAGACACACACACAACACACACACACACACACACACACACACACACACATATATATATATATAACCCCCCACCACTACCACACACACACATACACACACACACCCACACACCCACACACACACACATATATATATATATAACCCCCCCACCACTACCACACACACACACACACACACACACACACCACACACACACACACACACATATATATATATATAACCCACCCACCCCACCACTACCACACACACACATACACTACCATCTCTCTAAACAAACCCTCAAATTATTTCCAACAACTACTTCGCATTTTCTGCCAGGCCTACCCTCCCTCCACCCTCCCCTTCCTTCTCTCCCTCTCTCTCCCCCCTCCCCTTCCTTTCTCTCCCTCTCTCCCCCCCTCCCATTCCTTTCTCTCTCTCTCTCCCCCCTCCCCTTCCTTTCTCTCCCTCCCTCCCTTTCTTTCCCTCCCTCCTTTCCTCATGAATATTTACCTCTTCAGCCTCTCACTGAAGCTTATTATTATCAAGGAAGGAGACGAACAGCTGACAATAGTAAATTCTTGCCCGAGTCACAGGTTACATATATTTATGGGTAAGGCCTCTTGGCCTTGTTTATGGGTTTATTTTACATTTGGTAGAGTGGAACGCCTTCATTCCTCCAAAGTATGCCAGGAAACATGACCAGATTAGTATATATAAATGGTGGCCTGTTGTTTGGAATAGTTTGGAGGAATCATTTGCTCCAGATTTACCAAGATTGAAGTACCCTTTTAAGATAACTGGTATCCTCGAAGAAGACTTGTTTTCCTCTTCGTTTATTGGTTATGGTTGTACACTCTTAATCCAAAATATGAATCCAGGCTTGCTTCGAATACCCTGATCAAGTATTAAGCGAGCTCAAGCAAATATAAAACAGGATAAGCGTTGTAATTGGTTCACTAGTATGTCAAATGATTCGAAACTTCAACAAGACCTGGATACAAATTTTGGATTGCGAGTGTACATTAAGGTCTGTTTCCAGTGTCTCTTTTTCGTCTCTGTTGTGGTGTTGGTATATTTATTTATTTTTTTTTATTAAAAAAGATGGGGACTAAAGGCCACGGGCCCGCTCACTGTCCCCATCTGCGTAGGTTTAGTCAGAGTGTCCTCAAAATCATGTCCAATTTCGTTCGAGATGCCATTGCGTTTCCTACTCCTTTTATTCCCTCCCTTTCTTTCGTTCCTATCCTTCCCTTTCCTTCTCCTTTCATTCCATTTCCACCCTTCTTCTTTTCATTCCCTTCCCTCTCTTCCTCCTTATCTCTCATCTATTTCCATTCCATTCTTCCTTACTTCATTATCCTTACGTTCCCTCTCTCCTCCTTATCCTCCCTCTCTCCTCTTCCCACCCACCCTCCCCTTCCTTCTCATTCTTTCCCATCTTCAGCGTCGGCATCAAACAGACAGACAGACAGACAGACAAACACAGACAGACACACAATACCCAACTCATCCTCATTACACAGGGAACGTAAATAAAGACAATGCAGACTTCTTCACCACAGAAATGCACGTGTAGTAGTCAGGTAGGTAGGTGGGTAG
This sequence comes from Petrolisthes cinctipes, assembly GCA_033782935.1. Classification (NCBI taxonomy): domain Eukaryota; kingdom Metazoa; phylum Arthropoda; class Malacostraca; order Decapoda; family Porcellanidae; genus Petrolisthes; species Petrolisthes cinctipes. The sequence continues at coordinate 94,118 of JAWQEG010002614.1, read as the reverse complement.
GTATAGGTAGGTAGGTAGGTAGGTTAAGTGCATGCCAGTTTACCATCCATCCCCCCCAGCCCCCCGCCCCTCCCCCCCCTCCCCCCTGTGCTTTCTCTGTTTCTCTTTGTTTCTGCATTTTTATTTTCTGTGCTTGTTTTAATGTTTGTGTTTGTATGTCTGGCTCTCTCTTTTTGTATCATCTTTTTTTTCGGCTCGTCTTTGATTCTCTGTTTTGTGTCTATCTATGTTTTGTTCTCTCTCTCTCTCTCTCTCTCTCTCTCTCTCTCTCTCTCTCTCTCTCTCTCTCTCTCTCTCTCTCTCTCTCTCTCTCTCTCTCTCTCTCTCTCTCTCTCTTCTCTCTCTCTCTCTCTCTCTCTCTCTCTCTCTCTCTCTCTCTCTCGCTCTCTCTCTCTCTCTCTCTCTCTCTCTCTCTCTCTCTCTCTCTCTGTCTCTCTCTCTCTCTCTCCTCTCTCTCTCTCTTCTCTCTCTCTCTCTCTCTCTCTCTCTCTCTCTCTCTCTCTCTGTTATGGCTCTCAAAATTAATGTTTCCCTGCCTTTGTATCTGCCATCTTTCAATTACTCTCCAGTTGCCCCCATTATCTTTTTGTTTTCCACCTCTTTTGTCGCGTACTCCTAATCCCTCTTCCTTTCCTTTTCCCTTTCCTTTCTACACATCTTCCTTTCATTCCTGCCCCTCTTCCTTTCCTTCTTCCTTTCCTTCTCACCCCTCTTTCTTTCCTTCCTTCTTCCACTCTTTCTTCCTTTCATTCCTACCGCTCTGCCTTTCCTTCTTGCTTTCTTTTTCACCCCTCTCTTTTTCCTTCTGCTTTCGTTTTCTCTCCTAAAGTGAAAGAGAAAGTTAAGTGAGATGTGTAGGCATTTACTCAATCATTCAATCAATCATCTCCACAACGACAACAACAACAACAACACAACATAACACAATATAACACAACAGCCTCTTAAGTCGACACACCACACCACAACACAACACAACACAATATAACACAACAGCCTCTCAGGTCGACACAACACACTACACACAAAATAACAACACGACACCAACACAACGCAGCACAATACAACACTATACAGCACCTCCTGACCCTCTCCTTTGATGTAACAATACCTCTAAACTGCCCTCTGGTTGCTCGTGACATTACCTGCAGCCCTCTGGTGGTGGTGGTGGGAGACTGAGGGAGACAGAAAGGGTACCAAACAGGCCAGCAACCAGTAAGAGTCGTGGGAACACTTTACCACACACTGCCATTTGTTTTCCACTCACCCTACACTTAGGTCGCAGAAGGAGACACTTGCTGGTGTAGTGTGGCGAGTGACGAGGTGTCAGTTGTCACGTAATGTATTCCTGTGTGGGTCTCAAACACTGTGGTTCGTCTTGTTAAGTTACGAGGGTAGTACAGTTGTGTTGGTGTTGGTCAATCTGGAGCTGCTGATTCCTCCAACTATTCCAAGCAACAGGCCACCGTTGTTTTTGTTCATCTGGTCTTGTTTCATGGCATAATCTGGAGGCGTCAAGGCACTCCAATGTTCCAAGAATATACTATACCCTTAAGTCTTTCGTGTTTTTATTGTTTGTTATTATCATTGCTGGATTGTCTATTTTCCTTCTCTTATTCTATTATTGTCATTACCTGGTAGCTGTTTAGTTCTCCTTTATAACCTTCATGATAATAATAACAGTAATTGGGTTTTATCATCTACTTCCTCTCGAGTCGCAGGCAGTAATTTCCTTCATTATCTTCTGTATCATAAACACGTGTATATACAAGTAAGAAGCAGTCGATTCGTTTATAAAGCACAATTTTCGTGTCGTAATGCTATCTCCCCTTAAGGATTTGTTGTTGTTTTTTGTTGTTGTTTGGTGTTGTTGTGTTTATCTTTAAAGCGAAATTTTTTAGTTTGTAAATTGGAAGGCTACTGATTCCTCCTAATTATACATACCAAAAAATAAACGCCCTCAATGGTACACTTACATGGGATCTGTTTCGTGTTCATATAGTTTGGTGGAATCAAAGACCTTCAATTCACCAACAAAATAAGAATCTGCCCTTATTTACTTCTGTTCATTTTTCTGATACACATAATAGGTTCGTATCAAGTAGGAAGTCGTCCATTTGGTGGGAAAGAATTAAGTCCTGAATTGCCTTTATAATGTTTACTTTCAACTAGATTCAATTTCAGATACAATTAAGTCGTTGAAAAAAAATTGCTGAGAAGTTGTTAGTACTGAATTGTGTTGTTATTATTATTATTATTATGGTTCCCGTTAAGGACCCCCGTGATGTAGTCAGAAAATTGGAGGTGAGAGAGTCTTCAAACATTACCACGAAACACCACCTCCATTTTAATTAGCTTGTTTCCTGGCATAGTCGGGAGGAACCAGAAGCCATCAGGTCTCATACACGATCACAGGGTCCTTAACAAGATACATTTTTAGATTTACATTTACTGATTCCTCCAAACTATTCAGAGTAATAGCTCACCATTATTTTGTTAATCTGGTCCTGTTTCCTGGCATATTTTGGAGGAATTGTTGTTGTTGTTGCTGTTGTTGTAATTCTTGTTGTTGTTGTTGTTGTTGTTGTAATGGGTGTGTGACCTGAGTGACCTAAGCTGACTTCTTGTTGTTTCTTCTTTTACAGAACCGCTTCCAGGATGACCTCACTTCAGCCTCCCTGGGTCATGCTGGCTGGTCAGTACTCTGTTGCTATCTATATGTTGATTTATTTATTTATTTATTTATTATAATTATTATTATTATTGTTATTATTATTATTATTGTTATTATTATTATTATTATTGTTAGTATTATTATTATTATTGTTAGTATTATTATTATTATTATTGTAAGTATTATTATTATTGTTATTATTGTTATTATTATTATTATTATTATCATTATTAATTTTATTATTATTATTATTACTATTATTATTATTAGTGTGTGTGTGTGTGTGTGTGTGTGTGTGTGTGTGTGTGTGTGTGTGTGTGTGTGTGTGTGTGTGTGTGTGTGTGTGTGTGTGTGTGTGTGTGTGTTTATATCTTTTAATCCGTTTTATTGTCCCTGGCTGAAAGGGCTTTATTCTTCAAGTTAGAGAATTTTAACGGTACATACCTCATTCTCTCTCTCTCTCTTTCTCTCTCTCTCACTTTTGTTCTTATTTTCCTCTATTTCTTCCTTTCTCTCCCACCCTCTCTCATTTTCCCTCTCACAATTTCTCCTCTCCTCTTTCTTATCCCTTTCATCCTTTCCTCCTTCCCTCCCTTCCGTTCCTCCCTCTTTCTCCTTTCTCTCTCACCTTTCTCTCTTTCTAACCTTCTCTGTTCCTCTCTCCTTTCCTTCTTTCCTTTCCTCCCTCTTTCTCTTTCATTTCCCTCCTTCCGATCCTTCCTCTTTCTCTCTCTCCTTTCCCTCCTTCCAACCTTCTCTATTTCTTTTTCTTTTCCCTCCTTCCGATCCTTCCTCTTTCTCTCTCTCCTTTCCCTCCTTCCAACCTTCTCTATTTCTTTTTCTTTTCCCTCCTTCCGTTCCTTCCTCTTTCTCTCTCTCCTTTCCCTCCTTTCCGCCCCTCTGTTCCTCTTTCTTTTCCCTCTTTCCCTCCTCTCAGTTCCTCTCTCTTTCTCTCCTTTCCCTCCCCTCAGTTGCTCCCCCCCCCCTAACCCCCACATTAAGTTGTTACCCCACTCTTGTAAACACAGGTAACGGATTTGAGATGGATGTAAGGTGCACGAATTACAACCATCAGTCCTTACCCTCTCTTCAACTTCCCCCCTTTTTCCCTCCACTATATGACCCATCCATTCCACACTGACCCCCGTCCCCTTTCTCCCTCCCCTATATGAGCCCCCCTCCCCACTCCTCACTAACCCCCGTCCCCTCTCTCCCTCCCCTATATGACCACCCCACTCCTCACTAAACCCTCTCCCTTTTCACCCTCCTCTTCCTGTTGTGTTGTTGTGTTGGGATGTGATATGTTATGCTCTGCTGTACTGTGTTGTGTTGTGTTGGGATGTGATATGTTGTGCTGTGGTGTGTGTTGTCGTGCCTTGTTGTGTTGTGTTGTGTTGTGAAATGCTGTGTTGTATTGAACTGTGTTGTGTTGTGTTGTGTTGTGATATGTTGTGCTGTGGTGTGTGTTGTCGTGATTTGTTGTGTTGTGTTGTGTTGTGTTGTGTTGTTTTGTGTTGTGTTGTACTGAACTGTGTTGTCGTGTCGTGTTGTGTTGTGTTGTGTTGTGTTGTGTCTGGGGGTCCCACTCACTCCTGTGTTTATATGAATTACCCAACCTGTCTGATACTCTGATGGGAAAAAACTGACACGTGACAGCTACTCTTGCTTAATCTCTGCTCTTTTACTGCTTCATTTTTTGTGAGTATGTTTGGGTGTAGGTGAAGATGGCTTGTTTTTATTGTTGGTTTTGTTGTTGATGTTGCTGTTGCAGTTGTTTTTGCTGCTGCTGTTGTTGTTGTTGTTGTTGTTATATTTTTGTTATTGTTGTATTAAAGGTACAAGTTTTAATGATTGTTGTGTTTTATATGAAAGCGAAGCCAAAATACCCTTATTCTATTTACTTATTTTAATCTCAGAGAAAACTTTATTAAACCCAGACACTGAGACCTTTATGATATTCACCCTGTGTTTCCCCTTTCCTCCGCAGCCGTACCGGTGGCGCTGCTGTTGCTGTTATGCCAAGTGGTGAGTTGTACTATACACACACTTCACTCATATTACACACTTCACTCATCTTACACGCTTCATTCATCTTACACACTTCACACATATTACACACTTCACTCATGTTACACACCACTCATGTTACACACCACTCATCTTACACACTTCACTCATCTTACACACTTCACTCAACTTACACACCACACATATTACACACTTCACTCATTTTACACATTTCACTCATCTTACACACAATTCACTCAGCTTACACAATTCACTCAGCTTACACACTTCACTCATCTTACACACTTCACTCATCTTACACACAATTCACTCAGCTTACACAATTCACTCAGCTTACACAATTCACTCAGCTTACACACTTCACTCATCTTACACACTTCACTCATCTTACACACAATTCACTCAGCTTACACAATTCACTCAGCTTACACACTTCACACATATTACACACTTCACTCATCTTACACACTTCACACATATTACACACTTCTCATTTTACACACTTCACACATATTACACACTTCACTCATCTTACACACTTCACACATATTACACACTTCACTCATCTTACACACAATTCACTCAGCTTACACACTTCACTCATATTACACACTTCACTCACCTTACACACCTCACTCATCTAACACACTTCACTCATCTTACACACTTCACTCATATTACACACTTCACTCATCTTACACACTTCATTAATCTTTCTAACCTTCACGAATATTTTGTTTGTTTTACAGTTGCATGTTTTAAATCTACATCTCTTTTATTTTTTTTATTATTATTTTTTTTCATGATCGTAGAAGATGTAAGAAAGATAACTGTAATCACCACCAAAAAAATCAGGAAGGTTTAGAAGCATCTCTGAAACACTAGCTCTGACAGATTAATATTTGCCATGTGTGTGTGTGTGTGTGTGTGTGTGTGTGTGTGTGTGTGTGTGTGTGTGTGTGTGTGTGTGTGTGTGTGATATTTTTACTTTGTTTTTCCTGTTTGATCTTAATTCACTGTCATTAAATCCTTGTCTTGTGAATCTATACGTTTTTTTATTTTTGTCGTGTGTGCTGTCAAAAACCAAAGTGCCTGTCTACATGCTTGTAACCCTTCACTCTCCATCTATCACTCTCTCCCTCCCTCAATCCCTCTCTCTCTCTCTCTCCCTCAATCCCTCTCTCTCTCCCTCAATCCCTCTCTCTCTCTCTCCCTCAATCCCTCTCTCTCTCCCTCAATCCCCCTCTCTCTCCCTCAATCCCTCTCTCTCTCCCTCAATCACTCTCTCCCTCCCTCAATCCCTCTCTCCCTCCCTCAATCCCTCTCTCTCTCTCCCTCAATCCCTCTCTCCCTCCCTCAATCCCTCTCTCTCTCCCTCAATCCCTCTCTCTCTCCCTCAATCCCTCTCTCTCCCTCCCTCATTCCCTCTCTCCCTCCCTCATTCCTTCTCTCTCTCCCTCAATCCCTCTCTCTCTCCCTCAATCCCTCTCTCCCTCAATCCCTCTCTCTCTCCCTCAATCCCTCTCTACCTCCATCCCTCACTTCCACTACCAGAGAGGGTCAAAAAGATTATTTGTTTTGGGTATAATGTTGGGCCAGCGATTCCTACACACTTTGCTCTGACACAGTTCACCCTCCTTGATATTTACTGTTCTCATCCTTCTGTATCAATCTCTGTCACCTCTCTATGTATGTATAATGATTGGCTGTTCATATGACTGTGTTTTTATCTGTACTAATAATTATTTTCTCTTTATATGTGTATTCATCGAAGAATCTCATTTTGTACACGTAGATATAAAAAAAAAAAATTATATATATGCCTCTTTCTGAGTTTTCACACCTGTACTCTTGTTTATCTGTGTATGCCTTGAAAAACTTTGTGTAAACGTTCCTATATCAAAATGTAAGTTAACGACAAAGTTCTATATTAGCTTGAACTTTCTAAACCAAGGAAATTATTATCACAAAACTGCTCCAGGTTAATAATGTTATTGTGTCATCTAATTTTCCACTTCCAATGTGTGTGTGTGTGTGTGTGTGTTTAAGTTCAAAGACACACCCATATATCCACTATGAATAATCACCTACCTTATCTTTGGTTCATAATAAAGCTGTATAGAAAATTATAATAACATTGACTGAGTTAATTAATCGGGAGTAATTACAGTGCAATCACAAATTCCAAGCCAACATTGTCACTCTGAAGGGTAATGATTAATGGGGTTGACTTCTCTCCTCACGTGTCCCTCCACTTGTCCCTTCGTCAGGTGGCGGGTCAAGGCGAGGAGGAAGCCATCAGCAACGCCCTCACAGCAGGTAGGTCTCTCTCTCTCCTTCCTTCATCCCTCTCCTCCAAGGTTTCCTCATGGTGCATCCCAGAATCGATACGACGACACGACCTGACACGACCTCGCTGACGACCAGATAATAATAATAATAATAATATGCCTCAAAGTGTCTGTGATATGTAGTAGTTGGATAATAGTAACTGAGTGCTGGTGATTCCTCCTAACTGAGCCAAGAAACGGATCCCTTTCATCAGTTTTTTATATATGTATTGTTTCGTGGTACAGTTTGGGGGAATCGGTTGCCTTCAGTTCGTTGTCAACACCACAGGCTCCGTAAACTAAATTGATAAGTGGAACACATACTCGGTCACAATGCCAAGTGTAAATGAACTCTTAGTCACCTATAGAGTACTTTAGTTATCAGAGACATTGTTTATCTTAAGGGGAAAGTACATTGCTGGTGGTAAATCTGGAGCAACCTATTCCTACAAACTATTCCAAGCAACAGATCACCATCGTTTTTGTTATTGGAGTCTTGTTTCCTGGCATACTGTGGAGGAATCAAGGGGCTCCAGTATACCAAATATGCTTTACTTCCTTAAGATTGGTCTCGTGTTTCTCACCTCGTATGTTGAACGTGACTGACCTCTAACCTGGATACCAGACTGTTTCAGATAAGGTCACCGTCCAAGCAAGGTACCCTCAGCTAGGTGACCTCTACTCGTGCGTGATACACTGACCTCGAGAGCCCAGCTGCAGTGACCTACCTTCAAGTCAAAGAAGCTTCTGATCCTAAGAATGACCCCATCTCTGCTGACGACATGACCTGACTTGACCCTGCATGCTGACAGTTTAATGTGTTTGGGATTGCTTGTACCAACACATCTTGTTTCTCTGTTTTGTTTTTTTATTTTATCTTATTTATACTGTTCTGTCACCAGTTAGTTTTTTTATGAGTTAGGAAGTTATAATTATCATCCATCCCTTGTGAGGTGAAGGAACTTATACTTTTGTATACTTTTGATATTCAGTTTGGATTAGTGACACAATTATCTGTGGTAACAGCTAATATGGAATGAATGGTCTGCCTTCAACACAAATATTATTATTATTTCCAGATTCTCTTGAGATTTTTGACAGAATATTTAAAATCTAGTAATGAAGATCTATGATTAATGAACTTAAGAAGCACAGTGTGGCCAAAGTAGATAAAAAGTAGTAGGAAACTTTTGTGATTTTAAACATTTGTTTTATAAGTGAGTGAATCTATATATTCCCTGCTTAGTAGTATGTCCTTAGATACATATTTTGAGTGGATTCCAATTCTTATAGTTGCGGATAAGTACCTACAGTAGGTGTTCAAAACTCTGGTGTAAATTATTTTGGATTGCATTACATTTACCGAAAAGGTGAACAAATTAAAAAGGGAGAAGATACCTTTTCGCTTTGTTAAATAATGTGAAGTATAGTGAGGTTTGTGACATCACCTGACCTCCCTACAGTGGACATCATCAGGATTGGAGATGAGGACAACGACATGATCGTCGGTGTGGCTGGCGCTGACTACCCTAACTATGCTCAGGTTCCACAAACTTCCTTCAGGTGAGTTGTCAGTTTAGCAGATTTATTACTAGGAATGTTCTTATTTCCGAGGTTATGACCAGGTTTCAAAACACTGTCAAAGCACTCGGTCTATCATTTATTCAATCAAGTTACTGATAGCTCTGTGTAGTCTTACTTTTGATTTTTTTTCTCTAAGCAAGATTTCATTCCTTCTCATTTCTCCCACAGCTGTGAGGATCAAGTGTCTCCAGGCTACTATGCTGACCTGGAGGCTCAGTGTCAGGTCTTCCACATCTGTGTATCTGGAGGCCGGCGTGTGAGGCAGTACTCGTTCCTCTGTCCTAATGGAACAGTTTTTAGCCAGCAGTATTTCGTCTGTGTTTGGTGGTACGACTTCGACTGCTCCACTGCTCCAACCTTCTTTGATAATAATGCAGTGATTTTTGCTGATGCTGATGCTCCAGCTGCTGCTCCATCATCTGTGCAGAGAGGAACTTCTGTACCTGCAAGTGGGACTTTCTTTGGAAGTGGATCACCTGGTGCACTTGGTGATCGGACCAGACCCGTTGGGAGGCAGCAGGAACCTTTTATTACAGCAGAAGCAAGACCAAGTCCCAGAGCTCCAGCTGGAGCACAGCCAAGTTTTCGGGAGCAAACCAGAAGACAACCAAGTGCCAGGGACCCAGTTGGAACACAGCTAAGTGAAAGAAACCCAACTGGAACACAGTTGGGAACCAGAGATCCAGCTGGAACACAACCCATTACTGGAGATTTAGCAGGAATCCAACCAAGTGCCAGAGATCCAGTTGGAACACAAATAAGTGCAGGAGACCAAGCTGAAACACAGCTTGTAGCCAGAGATCCAGTTGGAACACAGCCAAGTGTTGGAGATCCAGCAGGAACACAGCCAAGTGCAGGAGATCTACTAAGAACACAGCCAAGTGTTGGAGGAATAGCCATTACACAGTCATCTGTTCCAGTTACAGCAGGACCAAAACCAGGGGCCACAGATTCAGATGGAACACAGCCTAGTCTTAAACAACCAGCAGTAGATCGTCCTGGATCAATAGGAAGTCAACCTGAGTTTACAAGAACACAACTTACATCTCCAGAAAACCAGTCAGGCTCCCCAGGATATCAACCCAGTGTGTCAGGAACACAACCAAGCTCATCAAATGGATTACCAAGTATACCAGGAACACCAGAGTCATCAGATACACAACCAGACTTAAGATTAAGACAACCTGTTGCCAATGAATCAGGAAGGGATGAGCCTTCCCAGATATACGATGGTCCAACAGCCAGTGTAGGAAGCATTGGCCCAGACGTCCTTGGTACTGTAGACAAAACCATCACCCCTAACCTTAGTGGTCTCACGCCAGGCGGAGTACAAGAAAACCTGGGACAAGCAGGAATTGGACAAGCAGGAGGATTTGGACAAGCAGGAGGATTTGGACCAGCAGGAGGATTTGGGTCAGCAGCAGGATTGGATGGCCCAGTACGAGAGCAAGGTGGACCTGGGGTAGGCTCTGATGGACCAGGTCAGGGGCCGGGAGGACTAGGCGTGGCCGAGGAGCAGCAGAATTACCAAACAGATCAAGAAGGAGGGTTTGGTTCTGGTCAAGGTGGTGTTGGAATAAGTCAGGGACAGGATGAATTTGGGACAGGTCAGGGGTCAACAGGATTAGGAACAAGTCAAGGGTCAGCTGGATTTGGAACAGGTCAGGGGTCAGCAGGATTTGGAACAGGTCAGGGGTCAACAGGATTAGGAACAGGTCAAGGGTCAGCTGGATTTGGAACAGGTCAGGGGTCAGCAGGATTTGGAACAGGTCAAGGGTCAACAGGATTAGGAACAGGTCAAGGGTCAACAGGATTAGGAACAGGTCAAGGGTCAGCTGGATTTGGAACAGGTCAAGGGTCAGCTGGATTTGGAACAGGTCAGGGACAGGATGGATTTGGAACAGGTCAGGGACAGGATGGATTGGGATCAGGTCAGGGACAGGAATATCAGACAGGTCAAGGTTCAGCAGGATTAGGAACAGGTCAGGGACAGGATGGATTTGGAACAGGTCAGGGACAGGATGGATTTGGAACAGGTCAGGGACAGGATGGATTTGGATCAGGTCAGGGACAGGATGGATTTGGGACAGGTCAGGGACAGGATGGATTTGGATCAGGTCAGGGACAGGAATATCAAACAGGTCAGAGGCAGGATGGATTTGGAACAGGTCAGGCATCAGCTGGATTTGGAACAGGTCAGGGTTCGACCAATTTAGGCACAGGTCAGGGTCAGGATGGATTTGGAACAGGTCAGGGACAGAATGGATTTGGAACAGGTCAGGTAACAGCAGGATTTGGGGCAGGTCAGGTTCAGGATGGATATGGAACAGGTCAGGGACAGGGATATCAGACAGGTCAGGATACAACAGGATTAGTAACAGGTCAGGGACAAGATGGAGTTGGAACAAGTCAGGGGTCAGCAGGATTTGGACCAGGTCAGGGACAGGAAGATCAGACAGGTCACGGTACGACAGGATTGGGAACAGGTCAGGGGCAGGATGAACTGATAACAGGTCAGCAACAGGGAGGAATAGGGTCAGATCAGGGACAGAACACTTATGGTGATACTCAGGGACAAGATCAGGGACCAACGAGCTTTGGAACTGGTCAGGGACAAGTAGGATTAGGATCAGGTCAGGGACAGGTTGGATTAGGATTAGAACAAAGACAGGAAGGATTAGGAACAGGTCAGGGACAAGTAGGATTAGGATCAGGTCAGGGACAAGTAGGATTAGGATCAGGTCAGGGACAAGTAGGATTAGGATCAGGTCAGGGACAGTTTGGATTAGGATCAGGTCAGGGACAAGTAGGATTAGGATCAGGTCAGGGACAAGTAGGATTAGGATCAGGTCAGGGACAAGTAGGATTAGGATCAGGTCAGGGACAAGTAGGATTAGGATCAGGTCAGGGACAAGTAGGATTAGTATCAGGTCAGGGACAAGTAGGATTAGGATCAGGTCAGGGACAAGTAGGATTAGGATCAGGTCAGGGACAAGTAGAATTAGGATCAGGTCAGGGACAAGTAGGATTAGGATCAGGTCAGGGACAGGTTGGATTAGGATTAGAACAAAGACAGGAAGGATTAGGGACAGGTCAGGGACAGGAATATCAGACAGGTCAGGGTTCAACAGGTCAGGGACAGGAAGGCTTTGGTACAGGTCAGGTTCAGGGAGGATTTGGTACAGGTCAGGGGCAGGAATATCAGACAGGTCAGGAATCAATTGGATTGGGAACAGGTCAGGGACAAAGTGGATTTGCAACAGGTCAAGGGCAGGATGAATTAGGAACAGGTCAGGGACAGGTAGAATTTGGTACAGGTCAGGCACAGGGAGGATTTAGTACAGGTCAGGGACAAGATGGATTAGGAACAGGTCAGGGACAGGGATCTCATACAGGTCAGGGTTCAACAGGTCAGGGACAGGTAGAATTTGGTACAGGTCAGGCACAGGGAGGATTTAGTACAGGTCAGGGACAGGATGGATTAGGAACAGGTCAGGGGCAGGATATATTAGAAACAGGTCAGGGACAGGGATCTCATACAGGTCAGGGTTCAATAGGATTAGGAACAGGTCAGGGACAGGTAGAATTTGGTACAGGTCAGGTGCAGGGAGGATTTAGTACAGGTCAGGGACAGGGATCTCATACAGGTCAGGTTCCAACAGGGTTAGGAACAGGTCAGGGGCAGGATGGATTAGGAACAGGTCAGGGACAGGGATCTCATACAGGTCAGGGTTCAATAGGATTAGGAACAGGTCAGGGACAGGGAGGATTTGGTACAGGTCAGGGACAGGGAGGATTTGGTACAGGTCAGGGACAGGGTGGATTAGGGACAGGTCAAAGACAGGAATATCAGACAGGTCAGGATACAACAGGATTAGTAACTGGTCAGGGACAGGGAGGATTTGGTACAGGTCAGGGGCAGGGAGGATTTGTTTCAGGTCATGAAGGATCAGTAGGATTTGAAAGTGATCAGAGTCAGAGAGGATTAGGAACAGAACAGGTATATGATGGATTTGGTACAGCCCAAGCACCAACAGGATTAGAAACAGATCAAGGACAGAGGGGATTAGAAACAGGTCAGGGACAGGGAGGATTAGGGACAGGTCTTGGAATAGGTCTGGGACAGGAATATCAAACAGGTCAAAGTTCAGCAGGATCTGGAAGTGGTCAGGGTCAAGCAGGTGTTGGAACGAGTCAGGGACAAGGATTTGCAACAGGTGTGAGTGGAGATCAATCTGAGGGAAGTGATTCTGGGCAGAAACAAGAGTATTTCCAAAAAGGAGTAGCCATAAGTCAGGGACAGGCAGGAGTGGGTCAATTCATCTCAAATCAGTTGGATCAGGGGCAAGGAAGTCAGGGACAACAAAGTCTGGGACAAGTAAGCCAGGGTCCACAGCGTGAGGGATACGATTATGAACAACCATCATCTGGACTGTCCTTCAATCCTGTTCCTGATGTGACCTCCCAGCTTGAAGTTAGTTTGAGAGAGGGTAGTGTGTCGGCTGATCCTGGGAGTAGTGTCAATGATCCTAGTGTTGGATTCCTGGTTATTGGTATACGGGATTCCTCCCACCAACAAGCTGTAGGGGGAACTAGTGGCTTCCTGGATTCCTCCAATCTCCAGGACACTACCAGTCTACAGGATATTAGCAGCAACCTGGACACCACAACATTACAAGATACCAGTAGCTTCCAGGGCACAAATGTTGGACAGAGTACAAGTGATTTCCAGGGTACCAGTGGCCTCCAAGGCACAAGTGGTATCCAGGACACAAGTACCATTCAAGGGACCAGTGGATACCAAGGCACTAATGGCTTCCAGGATACCAGTGGCCTTCAGGATACCAGTGGCCTCCATGGCACAAATGATGCTCTTAGTTCCAGTGGCCCTCAGGCTATTAGTAGCTTCCAGGGCACTACCTTAGACACTACATCTAGTGGCAATGAACTGCAGACAGGAGTTTTTCAGACTAACAACCTCTTGAGCTCTGCAATGATTAGTGGTGGACAACATCAAACTATCAGTCAAGACAACCAAGTGATTGGAGGCAGTGTTGTTGTTGGGGATGTAATGAGGGTGACTGATGGCAAAGAGTACAACAACGAAGACCAAACCACACACCAAGCTGACTCCCACACTCTCAATGCTCATCAACAAAACAATCTTTTGGTTCAGCAAAGCCAGACTCGTGAGAGCTCAGGTCAAATCAATACTGGTCAGTTCCAAGGTTCAAGTCAAACCACTTCCGGTCAGATTCAGGGCCCAATCCAGACCACTCAAACCCAAATCCAGAGTTCAGATCAAAATGTGCAACATCAGTTCCAAGGAACAGATCAGAGTACACCTGGCCAGCTCCAGGGCTCACATCAAACCATTCAAAGTCAGTTTCATGGATTAGGACAAACACAACAAGGTCTCCAAGGATTAGGACAACAAGGTCTCCAGGGATTAGGACAAACACAACAAGGTCAGTTCCAGGGATTAGGACAAACACAACATGGCCAAGTCCAGGGATTAGGACAAACACAACAAGGCCAAGTTCAGATCTCAAGCCAGATTAATCAAGGACTAATCCATAGCTCAAGTCAGACTAATCAAGGCCAATTCCAGGGATCAACTCAAAGTGAACAAAATCAATTCCAAACACCAGTTCAAAGTTCACATAATCAGTTTCAAAACTCACATAAAAACAATCAAGCACAGTTACAAGCCTTGGGATTTGCCACCCAAAATGAATTCCATAGCTCAAGTCAAAATATCCAGAATCAATTTCAAGGTTCAGTCAACCAGGGTCAGGTCACAGGCCAAGTAAACAACCAGCTTGGTCAAACTAGTGTTACGACAAGGCAGAAGGAAGGATACTCATACACGAGGCCATCACCATCAGTCTCTACTTCAGGCAGTTTTCTGGGAGCTTTCCAATCCCAAACCTCTTCCCAACAAGTGCAACCTCAGCAAATACCTGGCAATCCAGTGTCCTCAACTCACTCGACACTGACTCCTACAGGAGGGTTTAATGGAAATCAAATTGGAATGAACATTGGAAATCAAATTCTTCCATCACCAGAACCAGAACCAGTCAATTTCAAACCAATGGGTCAAGTAGATTCAGTTTCATTGACATCAGCTGTCTTTGGTGCCACGCAGGATACATCTGCAGCAACAATTACCAGTGGCGGCCCCAAGCCCATCACCCTTCATCGCAATTATATCCCACCAACACGAGAGTTCCAACCATCAGTAAGAATAACTTCATCAGAAAACACTCAAAATTTATTCTCGTTATCGAATAATATTGAAGGAAACACTGTCTCTTCTCAGAGCTCCTCCCAGCCCTCTGGCGGATCCACATCATCTATTAGTTTTAAACAAGCAGTTGTCACTTCAGTATCTCAGGGACAACAACAACAACAACATCAACAACAACAACAACACCAACAACAACAACAACAACGTCAACAACATCAACAACAACAACATCAACAACAACAACAACAACGTCAACAACAACAACAACGTCAACAACAACAACAACAACAACAACACCAACAAGGTCAACAACAACAACAGCCTTTCTCCTTCCCTGGCCCTTCGAGATCTAACCCTAACATTGACCTCACAGTCCTGCAGCAAGGGTATCTCCCACCAGTAAATCCAGCACCTGAGAACGTCCTCTCAAGCTCCTCCACTGGTACATCTAGTTTCCTAAGTCATCTGTCTGGCACCTCTCACTCCTCTAATGCAATTTCCCCTCCATCCACTGCACCAACATCACTGCATTCAAAGTCACCATTTTCACCTCCCTCCTCTCCATCTGTCTCTTCGGCAGTGTCAGCAACACCACCATCACGACCACTCACTGCACCTGGCGCTTTAAATAATAATAACATACAACAAAATACTCCAGTCAATCAAGGGGTTAGCAGCAGAGTGCCGGGGGGAGTAGTGTTGCCTCTGGAGCAACACTATGTCCCGCCCCAGACACAGGGTGCTGACGTCACCAGAAATGTTCGTCACACTCAGGGCAGAAACAACAACATTTTTGTGACTCCACTTCCCCGAGAGCAGCCCAAGCAATTGCATCACACCCTACTGCGACAAGTCAGTTCACACAAGGGATTCCGACCCTCTGCTCTAATATCACGAAGCGTGAATGGTAAAGAGTTTACCCCAAAATTCTCTCCCCATTTTTCCGCAAGAGGAAATACGAATACAAGAGAACGTACCCAGAGGACATTTACTCATTCATCACATCTACAAGTAAGAAATGGAAGAGAGCTTACCCAGCGAATACCATCCCATTCTTCAAGAAGAAATACGAATGTCAAAGAGTTCACCCCAAGGGTGTCACCTCATTCATCAAAGCAAGTGCACAACTCAAGGTGGCAAAACAATGGTAGGCAGAATGTGAGACACGATCCCACCTCACGTAATGGCTTCTTCTCTACCTCCTCGACCTCAGTCAACCCTTTTAGTCAGAACAAGGTGTCATGGACTCCAGGCAATGGTAGACATTGATGTCCTACCTCCCATTCCTGAATTATTGCCAATACTTAACACTCTCGGGATATCTACAGTATATGCTTTTATGAATGAAACTTGTTTGGTGGTTAGAGTATCTAACTCCCTGGTCCCTCGTGTTCACACAAAGACGTATTGCATCAGGTGAAGTGTCTCATAAATGATGCAGTAAAGTGTGGTTATGCACAAACCCGAGAGAGTTAATAATTTAGGTTTAGCGAAACGACCTCATCTTTGAGTTGTACAGTTGCCCACATTTCCATCTACTACAGAGAGAAGTGCCAGACAATCCTCTCTTTAGTGTGATCATAAGCATTAACATGATTCTGAAGGGTTATATACGTGAGAGATAGGGATATTCCTCAATCAAGACAAGTTTTATATAAGGCTGGAGAGATTTTTTCAGTCATGAATCATTATTCCCTGATAATCACCTGAAGGAGGCTACTGACGCTGCTAACTGTAGTATGTGAAAGTGTGGACAGATATACGCATCTTTATGTAAATTCTCGTGTCTTGTAGTGTTACTGGTACGCGTGATCTAACCCCGGTGTGGTGCTGAGCACTACCCAGCTACCCAGTCTTTCACGCAGGGTTCTCGTGGGTTCATCACCAGTTTGGACAGTGATATTGTTGTTGCTGTCCTCAGGTTTCATAAAAGACATATTGATAAACAGTGTCATGATAGATATGTTGACCATAAGGCAGATAGAACTGAAGACAAAGATCATTTAATCTAAATCCAGAGATCTGGTAACACAGTGAATGTGCTTTAGGCATTGTTACTGAGTGTAGAAATCATTCTACAATAATTGTGCCCTAGAATTGTCCGGCAAATTCTCCCTGACACTTATGAGAGAAACTACGAATCATCCAACACTGACGAAAACAGAAAAGAGTGACACTGTTCTTCAATGCGTTCTGTATTGTTTACCAATTGGTGTCTAAAACTTCGACTATATTGTATGGTGACACTATTAATGTGTATGGCCATGTATTGTTTATCACTAAATCATAATTCTTGGAACATGCAGTGATACAAGTTTTTAGTTTGTCCCAACAATTGGTGACCATGTATATTCTTAACCATGTCTTTTATTCTTTATATAAACACATTTAAGCACATCTGGGTAAAAAAAATATATAACTTATTCCTTGAACCTCATGATGAGTTTTCTGTAATATCATATAGCTAAAAATATATAATAATCAAGTTACCATTCATGGATCAAATATTGCTAACCATTGCTCAACCTCTGATATTAAAACCCCCAATAGACAGACAGTAACTTTTGTTGAATGTGGCTGTATGTTTTGTTTACCCTTGAAGCACCAATAGTCAGGGATGCAGTCAAAAGGCCCCTCCCTACCTTGAATATAATTTCCCTCGTCCTCCGTCCTTCAACCACCTTTCTCGCGTTAGTCTGTCTTCATCCAAATGTCTAATAATACAGGTGGTCAATAATCAACTTCCTTAAGTAAACAGGAGGACGAGGAAGCCTTACACTGACCAGAAGACTGAGAAAACTGCATGTACTCGAGTAACACCCAGTTTAGAAATACTTATTGACCCACGAGGACTCTGCTGCTGTGTCTCTCATTATTAAATTATTAACCAGCTCATTTTTATCTCATTTTTCCTCTGTTCCTCAGCGGCTGGCCAGTTGGGAACGAGGGAAAATGTTTGTTTTTTGTTGATGCTTGTGTTAGTCGTCGCTATAATACTGTATGTTAGGAATGTCCAGCCAGTTGTGTATTAAAGATTTGGTTTTGTAGAACGAGTTTGTTATCATCCTCTACATGAAAATTGGTGTAATTCTTTGTGATATTTTAAGGGACCCCGTGCTGTAGTTATATAATTGGAGGTTAGTGAGTCCTTCAAACATTGCCACGAAGCACCATCTATATTGAAGGAGCCTGTTTCGTGGCATAGTTAGGAGGAATTAGAAGCCAACAAGTCTCATACACGATCATAGGATCCTTAATGGGAATCTTGCAGTACTATCATTATATTTTCATTAACACTAGCCGATCAGTAATACCACACAATTCTCTCTCTCTCTCTCTCTCTCTCTCTCTCTCTCTCTCTCTCTCTCTCTCTCTCTCTTAAGTACAGTACATCTAAGTACAGTAATGTAGTTTCTTTTTGTCAAAGCACTTTGTTTACATTTAATCACTTGTCTCCAAGAATATTATAATCAACAGCCCAGGAAAGTGAAGGTGAAGATGAGTGAAGTAAAGGGGAAAGTGAGTGAATGACACACACACACACACACAGAAAGCTAAGGCGGATGATCTACTTTTAGGCTTTACCCCTAAGTACGGGTGAGGAGTGTGTGTGTGTGTGTATGTATGTGTGTATGGGAGTAGGAAGCACCAACACTAATGAGATCAGGTGTAGCCAGGAACCCATATATATAGGGAAGTGATGCCCTAACACACACCATCAGCTTCACACGGAGGAGTAACTCACATTCGTATTTCATCTCCTTCAGTCCACAACAACTCTATTTCTATGGTGAACGCCGTGAAGGTTTTCAAAAAGACTGCACCCAATGGTAAGATTAATTATGTTACTTCTCATGTTTGTTTTCTCTTAGATTTCTTTTCCATGATATTTTCTGCTGATTCCTGGTGAACAATTACTGTATTTTGTCTTCATTTGCATTTTGTTTGTAATTTAGTCTGTATTACCACTAGATCTGTTCTATATTTTGTCTCATCATACAAGTCAAATGTGGTTCTTTCACCATCACTACATGATAAGAAGTCTGTTGTCTCCTTTATTACTGATAACTTCAAAGGAAACATTTATATACCCCTCTATCGAATGTTAGTCAGTTAAATTTTATGAAAGTCTTATTTGTCTTTATAACTTTGCGATCCTCATGTCTCGTGAACATTTACATGTAATTCAGTGTACTTTTGGAAGTTAGAATTGTATACCTCGATTCAAATAATATCACTTTGAATATTTTCACAATGCAGTTTCTTGAAAATTATGTTGACATATCATGGTAAGAGTATTCTTCAAATTACTTTTCGTTGTTCAAACCTGTTCGCCTCTTGACTATGTATAGAGAATACTAAAACATTTTGATCATTACTCCTCTTACGAATTTCGTGGAGTCCATTAACATTTATATATGTTATACATGAGCTTGGATTAATTAGTTTTCCGTAATTCTCCCACAGGTAAAGTCACCGCATACTTAACTCGCCGCGACTTCGTGGACCACATCGATCACACGTCCCCCGTGGATGGTGTGATTGT
This sequence comes from Petrolisthes cinctipes, assembly GCA_033782935.1. Lineage (NCBI taxonomy): Eukaryota > Metazoa > Arthropoda > Malacostraca > Decapoda > Porcellanidae > Petrolisthes > Petrolisthes cinctipes. The sequence goes on along the minus strand of JAWQEG010002614.1, from coordinate 74,706 downwards.
TGTGGACAATGACTACCTTCGAGGTCGGAGGGTGTACGCCCGTGTGGCCGTCACCTTCCGTCATGGTCGTGAGGAGGACGAGGTGATGGGCCTCAGCTTCAGTAAGGAACTTGTCCTCGTCAATACTCAAGTCGCCCCCAATGCTGGAGAAGAGAAACAGTCCGATGTCCAAGATCGACTCATCAAGAAGCTGGGTGCCAACGCCTACGCCTTCAGTGTCGCCCTTCCCCAGAATGCCCCCTCATCTGTCGTACTTGATAGCGGCGATGATTTCTCTGTAAGTAACACAGTAAACACTCAGCAGATTGTCCCTCACCAGGCTCGTCAAGGACTAACTGATGCGTGTGTAGTTGTGCAATGCAATAGTAACCAAGATACAACATTTTACAGTACATTTTGCTTTTGTTATAGAGTATCATGAAGTACTGAAGTGACTCGGTCATCAGTTTAACTACTACTTTCTAATTTATGAAAAAAAAAAAAAAAATAATGAGCATCCTGTTTTCCTTACAGACTCAGCCTCTTGGTGTGATCTACGACTTCCAACTTTATGTAGCTGACCGTGAGGAGGAGCGTCCACACAGGCGTAACTCAGTGAATTTCTCAGTCAGGAAGGTTCAGTTCGCCCCAGGTGAACCTAACAATCGGCAGCCTCAGACTCTGGTTTCAAAGAGCTTCACCCTCTCACCTGGCAAACTAAACCTTGAAGCCAGCCTTGCCCGCGGCCTCTACTTCCATGGACAACAAATTGAAGTGAAACTTATGATCCACAATGGTTCCAAGAAGACGGTGAAGAGCATGAAGGCTCAGGTGGTGCAGCATGTGGAGGTCACCATGAACAACAGTCACTTCAGTCGTGTGATTTCCTCTCTGGAATCTCGTGAAGGTTGTCCCATCACTCCTGGAACTAACCTCAACAAAACCTTCAGCCTCACCCCTCTCGCCTCATCTAACCAGAAACGATTTGGCATCGCTTTGGACGGCCAGGTGAAGGATCAGGACGCCAACTTGGCCTCCTCCACCATGGTAGCAGCAGGCAAGAACGTCAATGACGCCTTGGGTATCATAGTGTCGTACTCTCTCCGTGTGAAGCTGAACTGTGGTGCCATTGGTGGTGAACTCACTGCTGACCTTCCCTTCAAACTCATGCATCCAGACCCACTGACCACCAAACCCGCTCTCCGTAAGATGCAATCCAGCGACAACCTTGAGTTCGAAGACTTTTCTCGCCTTCGTCGTGGCCAGTCTGTGTCTGAGGATTAATTGGCTGTGACTAAATATTTATTTTCTTTATGTTTGATTATGTTGAATTGTGTTATATTTTTGCTTGGTTTATATCAATTTGCCGCTTTATAATAAGTTGAATATGTGATATGTTATGAGTTTGAAAATTTGTCTTTTGTCTTATTTTTTTTTTCTTTAACAGAAAAAAATGACCCAATAAAAATCGTGTTTTACTTCCTCCTGACCTGTTGCTAATAATTCCAATACAGTTGTCCCTCTGAAGTGTAGATGATAGACATAAAAACACCATGATCCATCCCTCAATCCCTCTACTCTCTCACACCTCTTTCACCTCTCTAACACACCTCACCTCTAACTCTCATCATCTCCCTCATCTCTATCTGTCATCTCTTTCACCTCTAACACACCTCACTTCTAACTCTCATCACCTCCCTCACCTCTGTCTCTCATCACTTCCCTTCATCTCTATCTGTCATCTCATTCACCTCAAATTCTCATCAACTCCCTCACCTTTTTCTCTCATCACTTCTCCTCACCTCTATCTGTCATCTCACTCACCTCCCTCACCTCTTTCTCTCAACCTCATCACTTCTCCTCACTTCTATCTGTCATCTCACTCACCTCCCTCACCTTCTCTCAACCTCATCACTTCTCCTCACCTCTATATGTCATCTCACTCACCTCCTTCTTTCAACCTCAGTCACATTCTCTCCAACCTCCTCCAACCATGTCATTTCAACGAGGTCACTACATCTTACTTCCAAATTGGTCGTAGTGAAGCCATCCCAGAACACTGCAAAGAAACCTGTGTACTTCCCTCTACTATCACCCTCTACCACCACTACCACCACTACCACCCACTACCTCTACCACTACTACCACCCTCTACCACCCACTATCTCTACCACTACTATGACCCACTATCACCCACTATCTCTACCACTACGACCACTACTACCCATGCTACTATCGCTACTTCTACCACTAATAGTCTACCCATGCTACTACTACCACTACACTACTCATCCCTACCCCCCACTACCAACACTACTACCACTACTAATACCACCACTACTAATACTACTACTAATGCTACCAATACCACTACCACACTACTGCTACCACCACCACTACCATCACTTCTTCTACCACCACTACCATCACTTCTTCCACCACCACTACCACTACCACTTTTATCACCACCACTATAGTTATATATGTTAAGTTATGAAAAACAGAACTGGTTAAAGATTGATGATACTTGCATAACCATTAATGTGTCTGGGTCGAAAAATTCAGTGTGTCAAAATTAAGTTAGTATCAAGTCACAATATTAAATCTAATTATCCAAGTATGATTGTGACGGTATGTATATTTCCTTCTCGTTGGGCTAAAGAATAATCACTCAGATAAACAGGGCTAAATGTATCAAGAAGAAGTTAGAGAGTATAACAAAGATCATTAAAAGAGAGTTGGAAGTTAATCTGCAGCCATGCAAATTACAAGAGAAACCAAAAAAGACCATAACCCTCAGCAAAGAATGAGCTTGACACAGTAAAGATAGAAGCAGCTAAGTGGATCACAGACAACTGCAGGTAGTACATAAAGCAGACACACTTCACTTCTCCTCATCAGCTTCACACGGAGACTGACACTCACAACTTCGCTCCCTCCAGCAACAACTAAATCTATTTCCATGGTTAACGCTGTCAAGGTCTTCAAAAAGACTGCACCTAATGGTAAGCAACAGGTTCCTCTCCAACTTTGTATTCTGATATATTTACTTTTTCGTGGCTTTATTTTCATCTCCGTGTAGTAATATCACAATAACTGACGAACACACACAGGGTCCCTTAAAAAACCATCAGACCCACTCCTGCCCGATAGTTTTGTTGTTATTATTATCGTGTGTACAGTACCAGCATATTTCCTCCTCACATAATTTGTTTCCACAGGTAAAGTCACCGCATACTTAACTCGCCGCGACTTCGTGGACCACATCGATCACACGTCCCCCGTGGATGGTGTGATCGTTGTGGACAATGACTACCTTCGAGGTCGGAGGGTGTACGCCCGTGTGGCCGTCACCTTCCGTCATGGTCGTGAGGAGGACGAGGTGATGGGCCTCAGCTTCAGTAAGGAACTTGTCCTCGTCAATACTCAAGTCGCCCCCAATGCTGGAGAAGAGAAACAGTCCGATGTCCAAGATCGACTCATCAAGAAGCTGGGTGCCAACGCCTACGCCTTCAGTGTCGCCCTTCCCCAGAATGCCCCCTGCTCTGTTCTCCTCGACAACGGGGATGACTACGCGGTAAGTATTCTCTTCATTGACAGAGTAAAGTTCAACATTTATAAGAGAATCTCTGTGGAAAACATGACCACATTTTCTCACCAGCTTCTGCTAGGTGTGTGTTGTATATTGCGTGATAAATAGTTAGATCATTTATAGTTAGAGGGAATATGTTATGATTATTTCATTCTATACTAAAAATTAAGATGTCCGGAGTATTATTATGTCTTCTTTAAGATTTTGGTGCCCCGTTGGACCCAAGCCAAACTGTCCCTTAAGTCCTTTTGTTTTCATCGTACTTGCTGTCGCTCATCTCCTTTTCCTTTTCCCTTGTGTTACAGGGTCTTCTAGGCCTAATAATTTTTTCTGTATTTCGCTTCAAATCCTGTTGATAACTATTCTCTCTTCTACAACAGACTCAGCCACTTGGTGTGGTCTACGAACTCCGCCTGTACGCCGCCGACGGTGCTGAAGAAAAACCCCACAAACGTAACTCTGTCAGCTTTGCTGTGAGGAAGGTTCAGTTCGCCCCTGTTGAACCCAGTGCCCGTCAACCCCAGACTCTGGTCTCTAAGAGCTTCACCCTCTCCCCTGGAACCCTGAGCCTTGAGGTCAACCTTGATCGTGATCTTTACTTCCATGGAGAAAATGTTGAGTCTCACCTCAAAATCCACAATGGTTCCAAGAAGACGGTGAAGAGCATGAAGGCTCAGGTGGTGCAGCATGTGGAGGTCACCATGAACAACAGTCACTTCAGTCGTGTGATTTCCTCTCTGGAATCTCGTGAAGGTTGTCCCATCACTCCTGGAACTAACCTCAACAAAACCTTCAGCCTCACCCCTCTCGCCTCATCCAACCAGAAACGATTTGGCATCGCTTTGGACGGCCAGGTGAAGGATCAGGACGCCAACTTGGCCTCCTCCACCATGGTAGCAGCAGGCAAGAACGTCAATGACGCCTTGGGTATCATAGTGTCGTACTCTCTCCGTGTGAAGCTGAACTGTGGTGCCATTGGTGGTGAACTCACTGCTGACCTTCCCTTCAAACTCATGCATCCAGACCCACTGGCCTCCAAACCCGCTCTCCGTAAGATGCAATCCAGCGACAACCTCGAGTTCGAAGAATTCAAGAACATCCGACGTGGCATGTCAGTTATGGAAGATTAAACATCAAACATCTGATGCAATTTTATCTATTTTTAGTTGCATTTTGATTATTTCATCAGTTTGGTCATTCAATTGGACTAACTATGCGGCAGCACATGGTGCATAAAAATTATAGATTTCATTTTTGATTATATTTCATTCTATTTAAATAAATTGGAATTTCTTGTATTTGTTTATTTTCCATGGACAATAGTATATTAATAATAAGTGACTTAATGTGTCACTTAAATGAACAGTAACCAAATATACAAATAAACTATATTAACATATAAACGAATATAAATATCCATAAAGGAAACATAGAAAAGATTTACACTGTAAGATTATGGTACAAAAACTTACTGTAATGACACAAAGGTATCAATATAAAGTTAATGTTTAAGCCAACAGATGCAGCCAATAAAAGAACACAAATAATGTGTGCAGTACATAAGGTGCCAACAACATGAGACGAATATTAGACCAGATTAACACTAAAATAAATCTTACTGAGTAATATCAAAATAATTAAGGAATGAGAAGAACAAGACTAAATTGATACATAATTAAACAGGGGACAAATCTGACCAGGATAAAGAGATTAACTAGAAGACTAAGATTATGGTATGAGAGGATTGGCTTGAAGACAGACTCACCTAAAGGAATACAAAGATGATGTGGATGGCTGGAAGGAAGGAAGGAAAGGAAGGAGTGAAGGATGTGAGACTATGTTTGTACACTACATACACTACCATAATTATGTGACTGAAAGTAAATGTATAATAAATTTTAATGGTATACAGATCCTACTACAACAAATGGGTAGCAATAAGACGAGTTAACATGATAATACACCATTACCACCATCACCATTACCATTACCATAAGTCCATCACCACCATGAACACCATCACCACCATCACCATTACCATAACCATCAATCCATCACCATCACCATAACCATCAATCCATCACCATCACCACCAACACCAACACCATCACCACCACCACCACCAACACCAACACCATCAACACCATCACCATCAACACCACCACCACCACCACACGTGAGAAAGTGACCACAAGAAGCAAACACTGGAGGGACTATCACTGCCACCACCACCACCACCACCATCATCATCACCACTACTAATAAACATGAGAAAGTTATAACAACGTATAGACAATAAATTTACTCTTAACTCAACCTTATATTATGTACGTATCACTGAACACTTTCCCTGTCTCTCATAATAATAATAATAATAATAATAATAATAATAATAATAATAATAATAATAATATGTTGCGAAGTGTATACATAGTCGAACAAAAAGTCTTATTATTGATATACACGAATTGATAAGTTCTGATAACAAACATCTTGAAAAATATATACCGTATATTATGGCTAACATTATGATTACATATAGCTTTTCAACAGGGTAATAATGCTTGCAAATACATTACATTATTCTCTTCATATTTATTATTATTTAGGTGCAAAAGTCAATATACCTAACAGTTAAGGAGATGAGAATGAAAAAGCTAGAATGAATACCTAGTCAATATTTATAAAAGTGTACAGATGCAACATGAACAAAAGACACATTAATTCACTTTAAATACACTTTATTTTTTACTTGCCATAATTTCAAGTGCAGTGGCAGGCAGGTTCAATGGCCAATGTTGTTGTTGTTGTTGTTGTTTGATGGAGGTTTGACGTCATCTGTTATAACACTGATACATTGATCTAACCACGACAATCACTCATTCTCGTTTAGGCCATATGGTATTTATTGGTTGGTTGCCTTGTATTGGAGGTTGTTATTTTCTCTCTCTCTCTCTCTCTCTCTCTCTCTCTCTCTCTCTCTCTCTCTCTCTCACGGACCCACACACGCACACAAGCACACACACACACACAAACGTGAGGACGTGTGTGTGTGTGTGTGTGTGTGTGTGTGTGTGTGTATGTATGAAGCCTTTAAAGTCACAGTATTCAACAACAGCCTTTTAAAGCAACAATGTCCTGACAACTTCATAAGCAAGTCGACACCACCACTACATGTATTCACCCAAGTGTACTCAGTTTAAAAAAAAGGCCTCACACATTTTATTTCAACTTCATGATATTAATTAATGGCTTTCTAATACATCCTAGCATGACTTAACTCAATACTAATAAATCCTAATCTAACCGAAGCTAATTTAACTTTACATCAACTAATTATATATAAAGTTATTCAAATATATCTTTAGTGAACAGTATGATATTTTGATCTCACTTAATTAATGTGTGGCTACCTAGGAAAAAAAAAAATATGTAGCTAAAATCGATCACACTTTGGGAATGTGTCGTCATCACATCCCCTCGAAACACAACTTAATTTGGTGAACTCTCGGATTTAAGAAGGTATAAGGAGTCTGAGAAAAATGGGCGGTCACTTATTATACAGATGTGTGTGTGAGAGAGAGAGAGAGAGAGAGAGAGAGAGAGAGAGAGAGAGAGAGAGAGAGAGAGAGAGAGAGAGAGAGTAACACACAATATAGAAGTGTGTGTATGTGTGTGTGAGAGAGACAGAGAGAGAGAGAGAGAGAGAGAGAGAGAGAGAGAGAGGGAGAGAAAGAGAGAGAGTAACACACAATATAGAAGTGTGTGTGTGTGCGAGAGAGTGTGAAAAATGTTGACTCAGTATCCAGTTAAAGTGTGAGTCGTTCTAAGTCGATGAAACTGGAAGGCTTCTGATCCCTCCAAGCCACATCACGAAACACGACCCTCCCCATTTAATAACACTGAGGTCTTCCGTTTCCTGGCCTAGGTTGGAAGAATCTGTATCCCTCCCAATTCGACCCAAACAAAATATAATCTCCCTTAACAAGATATACACACGAGGCCCAAGAGTATAAGAGGAGAGGGTTGAGCTGTCGTCCTCTTTATCGTCACTCCCACTCCACTCCACACTACTGACGACTACTAGCCACTCGTCTCCTCTCTCTCTCTCTCTCTCTCTCTCTCTCTCTCTCTCTCTCTCTCTCTCTCTCTCTCTCTCTCTCTCTCTCTCTCTCTCTCTCTATGATTAACGCTATCAAGGTCTTTAAGAAGGCTACACCCAATGGTAAGATAACATCCGTGTGAGTTTAATCAAGGGGATATTAATAATTTTACTTTGGGAACATTGGAGTCTATCGATTCCTCCAAGCTATGAGGGGAAGTAAATGGTCCAATTCAACTAAATTAAGGCATCCTATTTTTTGGCCATAGTTTATTATTCCATGATATATGAGTCGCTGTTGTTTCCCCTACAGGTAAGGTGGTGGCGTACCTGAGCCGACGTGACTTCGTGGACCACATCAGTCACACTTCACCGGTAGATGGCGTGGTGGTGGTGGAGGGGGACTACCTCAGGGGGCGGAAGGTGTTCGCTCGCGTCACCGTCACCTTCCGCTACGGCCGCGAGGAGGACGAGGTTATGGGACTCCACTTCAGCAGAGAAATGGAACTTGTCAACACCCAAGTGGCCCCCAACAACAACAACAACAAAGGCAGCAACACAGAAAAGCTCACCAGTGTTCAGGAGAGACTCGTTAAACATCTGGGTGCCGAGAATTGTTGTCCCTTCAGTGTGGCTCTTCCCCCAAACGCCCCTTGTTCCGTTATACTGGACAGCGGGGATGATACTTCAGTGAGCATGTACTGGACTCAGCAAACTGTATTTTATTTATTTGTGTTTATAGATTTTTGTTTGTTTTCATATTTCAGTCATTGTAACAATTTATACTTATTTTCTATTGTACTTATCATCTACTTTAGCGACCTAATGAAGTAATCAATGATATTTTTTTCTATATTTTAACCTAGGCTCAACACCTGGGCGTCGTCTACGAGCTGAGACTATACGTGGGTGAACACAAGCTGGAACATCCACACAGACGCAGCTCCATCAGCGTCGCCGTCAGGAAGATTCAGATTGCTCGGCCCCATCCAAACGACCGTCAGCCCCATGCTCTAGTCAGCAGGGGGTTCACTCTCTCTCCTGGGAAGCTGACACTTGGGGTTCACTTACACCGCGAGACCTTCTTCCATGGTGAGGCTTTGGAGGCTCGGATTGACGTGACCAATTGTTCCAAGAAGACGGTGAAGAGCATGAAGGCTCAGGTGGTGCAGCATGTGGAGGTCACCATGAACAACAGTCACTTCAGTCGTGTGATTTCCTCTCTGGAATCTCGTGAAGGTTGTCCCATCACTCCTGGAACTAACCTCAACAAAACCTTCAGCCTCACCCCTCTCGCCTCATCCAACCAGAAACGATTTGGCATCGCTTTGGACGGCCAGGTGAAGGATCAGGACGCCAACTTGGCCTCCTCCACCATGGTAGCAGCTGGCAAGAACGTCAATGACGCCTTGGGTATCATAGTGTCGTACTCTCTCCGTGTGAAGCTGAACTGTGGTGCCATTGGTGGTGAACTCACTGCTGACCTTCCCTTCAAACTCATGCATCCAGACCCACAAACATCTCATAAATCTCCCGTCAGGAGGTCGTTGTCTTGCAATGATTTGGAGTTTGAAGACTTCGCCCAATTAAGGCGTAGTCTGTCTATTTTAGATGATGAGAAATAGTCTTTGTATTCATCTATTTAAGTATGTTGTTTATTTATAGGTACTTATTTAAGTTTAAGTTTTATAAGTTGAAAACAGCCCTGAGTAGGCCCATGTTTTGTTATAAAGAATAAAGATGATATTTTTTATCCAAGCATTGAATTCCATCCAACTGTCAAATATAATCTTCACTTTTGTCTAATCTAGATATTCAACACACGTTAATAGCATTTTTATTAATTAAAACCTAAGTAATGTAATTAACAAAGTGTCTAATCAGCGCCAGACATCTTTATCATTAATATGCAAAATGAGTGAACCATTATATGCTTTAATTATTTTCTTGTTTCTATCTGAGTGGCAACTACTGTTGTACACCTCACATGCAAACTCATTATTTCTTGACTATGACTTTTATTATTGACACAT
>JAWQEG010002614.1:27500-60000 GCA_033782935.1 Petrolisthes cinctipes | reverse complement strand
CCTCATTCTGACCTCCCCCATCCTTCTGTAACCTTTTATAACCCCTGGCCCTTCCTACTGACCCTCTGTGACCTCATATTGATCCTTCTTATATCTCGCTGACCCACTTTATAATTATGACCTTTTATAACCCCCGTGACCTCAAATGACCCCTCACTATGACCTACTATCTCCCCCTTCACCCCATCTTCCCTCCCCCGTGACCTCAAATGACCCCTCACTATGACCTACTATCTCACCCTTCACCCCATCTTCCCACCGCCCCGTGACCTCAAATGACCCCTCACCCCATCTCCCTCCCCCCGTGACCTCAACTGACCCCTCACCCCATCTTCCCTCCCACCGCCCCATGACCTAAACTGACCCCTCACACTGACCTACTATTTCCCCCCCATATCCCACCAGAGTACTCAACCTTCCAACTTGATGACGGTACTCCAGCCCTCACACTTCGTACTATTGGAGGTATCTTGGACTTCCACTTCTTCCTGGGTCCTTCTCCAGAGGATCTTGTCTCGCAGTATACAGGAGTGAGTGCATGGGTTTTTACTGGGGGTCATACGTTTGGTGGAAGGAAGAATTGTGGGATGGAGAGAGAGAGAGAGAGAGAGAGAGAGAGAGAGAGAGAGAGAGAGAGAGAGAGAGAGAGAGAGAGAGAGAGAGAGAGAGAGAGAGAGAGAGAGAGAGAGAGAGAGAGAGAGAAAAAAAAAAAGAGAGAGAGAGAGAGAGAGAGAGAGAGAGAGAGAGAGAGAGAGAGAGAGAGAGAGAGAGAGAGTGTGTGTGTGTGTGTGTGACAGACAGACAGACAGAGAAACTATAGACAGAGAGAGACCTAGATAGAAAAGACAGAGAAGCTACTACATGAAGCAATACACAAGGAACTAAAACCCACTCCGAGGTATCCATTCATTCATACATTCCTTCCTTCCTTATTTACAGATGGTGGGTCGACCTACATTTCCTACCTACTGGTCCCTGGGCTTCCACCTCTCACGCTGGGGTTACAACTCTACAGATAACGTGAGGGCTGCCAGGGAAAGGATGAAGGCTATGAGTATCCCACAGGTAAATATATAAACATGTCCAGTTGGCAAAATATAAAATGCGACAAATCTTGATATAACTTTATTTGTAGGGATCATAAGCATGTAATACAAAATTAAGTGTACATTTTTTCTGTAACACATACTTATGATCCCTACAAACAACTAAGGACATTATTGTGTTGTCGCAATTCATATTTTGCCCACTATACATTAAAAGGGTATAAACATCCCACTGGTAAAATTGTATGAAATAAGGTCATTGATATTCGACAGAGAAATGATACTCAAACTAATAATTTACACACTCGCCTCCCCTCCCCTCTCTCCCTCTCTCTCTCTCTCTCTCTCTCTCTATCTCTCTCTCTCTCTCTCTCTCTCTCTCTCTCTCTCTCTCTCTCTCTCTCTCTCTCTCTCTCTCTCTCTCTCTCTCTCTCTCTCTCTCTCTCTCTCTCTCTCTCTCTCTTTATCTCATCAGGATGGCCAGACCTTTGACATCGATTACATGGACACACGTCGTGACTTCACCTACGACCCTGTCAACTGGGGTGACCTTCCTGACCTCATCCAGGAACTCCACAACGACAATCTCAAGGTCACCACGATTCTGGTAAGAGGTCATGGTGCAGGAAGAGGGAGGATCAGAGATAAGAGGTCATGACTCGCAGATCACTCGTGGATTATTGACTCTTTTTCTTTTCATTACCGTACCAAACTATTTTAATTAATGTGGACATATCCTCGTGAATATATCATTAAATTTTCTATGAATGACTGATCCTTTTACATACAAACCCTTCATGAATACAAACCTTTCCTGTAAGTATAGACACATCCTTTTCTGAAACATACACACACTTTCCTGAAAATATACACACACTTTCCTCAAAAAACACACACAACTTTCTTGAAATACACACACACATTCCTGAAATACACACAAACATTCCCGAAACACACACACTTTCCTGAAACACACACACACTTTCCTGAGAAATACACACACTTACGTGAAAAACACACACACCTTCCTGAAACACACACACACCTTCCTGAAATACACACACACACACACACATTTCTGAAATACACACACACACCTTCCTGAAAAACACACACACCTTCCTGAAATACACACACACACCTTCCTGAAACATACACACACACACACACACCTACCTGAAATACACACACACACCTTCCTGAAATACACACACACACACACTTTCTGAAATACACACACACACTTTCAAGAACGTCTGTATACTCTCCAGGACCCAGCTTTGGTGATCGACTTTGACACATACCAACCATCAGCACGAGGCAAAGCGGCAGATGCGTTTATCAAGTGGATGGACAGCAGCCTCGTTCCTTCAGACCAAGAGCCGGAACAGATCAGTATTTGGTGGGTTACGTGTGGCCAGAGTCTAAAACTGTCTTCCCGGATTTCCTCAGGCCGGAGACGCAGGACTGGTGGATCAATGAGATTAAACTCTTCTATGAGGTGGGTGTTATATAAAGGAGAGAGAGAGAGAGAGAGAGAGAGAGAGAGAGAGAGAGAGAGAGAGAGAGAGAGAGAGAGAGAGAGAGAGAGAGAGAGAGAGAGAGTTTAAGTTTATTATCTGCATCCCCTATGTAACTACTTTGTCTTTCTGTCTTTATTTCCTTCGTTATTTATTTATTTATTTAAGTAGTCGTTTGATTGTCTACCCATTTATTTATTTATTAATATTGACGTATTCATTAACCTATCCAGCCTTTTCTCAATTGCTTTAGTTACTTATTTTACTTCTTTATTATTGTCCTTTTAGACGGTCAAGTTCGACTCTCTCTGGATCGACATGAACGAACCAGCTAACTTCGGCACCAACCTGGACAAACCCTTCAACTGGCCCCCTGGTGTAGACCCCTGGAGCCTCAAGTGCCCCGACAACAAGTGGGACAGTCCCCCCTACACCACCATGATGATCTACGTGGGAGATAATCAGAGTAAAAAGATCAGGTGAGGAAGAAGCAGAGTAAGAAGATCAGGTGAGGAAGAGTTAGTGGGCGAGTAGTGGGAGATAATGAAGAGCAAAAATATTCAGGTGAGGAAGAAGCAGCAGAGTTGGTGGGTGAGTCGTGAGTGATAATGAAGAGTAAAAATATTCAGGTTAGGGAGAAGCAGCAGGGTTGGTGGTGTTTCATGGGTGGGTAGCGGGAGATAATGAAGAGCAAAAATATTCATGTGAGGAGCCGGGTTAGTCGTGGGAGATAATGAAGAGTAAAAATATTCAGGTGAGGAGCCTGGTTAGTGGGTCTTAGTGGGTCGTGGGAGAGTCTTAGGAGATAATCAGAGTAAGAATACTAAGGTTAGGGAGAAGCAGGGTTGGTGGTGGGTCGCGGGTGGGAGATATTGAAGAGTGAAAAGGTCAGGTGAGAAGCAAGGTTATAAATTATAGTGGGTGTTTGGTGGGTGTTTGGTTGGTGGGTGGAGCGATGTAGGGTGAGAGTATAGAGTGAGAATTTGCTTTGTATTGTTTATGTCTGGTAATAATGTATCGTCGTCCCCTCCCTCATTTGATTTCCTAACTTTTTTTTCGGTAAACGCAATGCAATCCAAGACACATTACACCAACTATTTTCATTACAGTGCTCCATTGTATTTAATTCCCTGATTATTGGGGCTTGTACTAAAGGTAAATATGGAACTGGAAAATAAAATAAAACGTATTCTCCCCAGCGACCACTCCATCTGTATGTCGAGTAACCAAACAGACGGCACCTCTGTCTTCCTCCACTACGATGTTCACTCCCTCTACGGCATCTCTGAGACTGAGGCCACGTTCAGGTGAGTTTGTTTGTTTGTTGGTTGGTTGGATGATTGATAAGCCTTGATTGAGACTATAATTGTAATGACTTATTTTGGATATTTTCATCGATTTTCACCATTATTTTTTGCCTTTCATTGTATGTGTGTGTGTGTGTGTGTGTGTGTATGATAATGTGTATGTGGCTGCATGTGTATGTATACTAACATGTGTATGCATATGTGGTCGTATCTGTGTGTATTTTTTTAACGTGTATATTCATCTGTATGTTTACGTAATTTCCAGAGCATTGCAAGAGGTGTTCCCCAATAAGAGACCAACAGTGCTGTCTCGGTCCACCTTCCCAGGCTCAGGTCGGTACGCGGTGCACTGGCTCGGGGATAACTCAGCTGACTGGACACAAATGCACATGTCTATTATAGGTGAGACATTCCTGACACGTGTCCTCCTACTATCCTGGCTGTGTCCAATATAGCCAGGTAGTTTTTTTTTATTATTATACCAAATTAAGGACATAATTTTGAGTTAGATTTTTGTTATGATGCCAAATTTAGAGCATTATATATAAAGAGATAATTTTTTGTTAAAATACCCAATTTATGACGTTATATTGAGGTAATTCCTTGTTATAATACCAAATTTAAAACATTATAATTAAAGAGGTAGTTTTTTGTTATGATACCAAATTTAGGACTATATTTCAAGCTATTTTTCTGTTATTTTAGGACTGTATTTCAAGTTATTTTTCTGTTCTGATACCAAATTTAGGACATTATTGATATAGGTGGCTGCGTCTGACTAACTTATACTGAAGGACTCTACCGTATTTCATGGCACAGTCTGGAGAAATCAACAGTAGCCTCCACCAATCCCTCTCGTTTTGTGTTTTAGGAATGTTCGACTTCAACATGTTCGGGATGCCAATGGTCGGGGCTGACGTGTGTGGCTTCTTCAATGAGCCTGATTTGGAGATGTGTGCCCGGTGGATGGAGTTGGGGGCCTTCTATCCCTTCAGGTCAGATTTTTAGTGTGTGTGTGTGTGTGTGTGTGTGTGTGTGTGTGTGTGTGTGTGTGTGTGTGTGTGTGTGTGTACTTTTTTTTTTTTTTTTCTTTGGAGGTGTGTATATACTTTTGGACCTTTGCCACTCATCCTCTCCCCCTCCCCAAATCATCCCCTCCCCTTCCCCTCCTCATCCCATCCCCACTCATCCCCTCATTCCCTCTCCATCCCCATTCATCCCCTCATTCCCCCACCCCATCCCTCATTCCCTCACCCCATCCCTTACTCATCCCTTCCCTACCCACACTCCCTCATTCCCTCACCCCATCCCTTACTCATCCCTTCCTTTCCCTCTTCCTCCCCCCCCCACCCCCCACCATACAGTCGTAACCACAACACAGACGGTGCCCAAGACCAGGACCCCGGTGTGTGGCCTGAAGTGGGACTCATCTCCAGGGACGTACTTACCCTTCGCTACAAATATATTCCTTATCTGTACACTCTCTTCCACAAGGTATTACAAACTATATTTAATTATCTCTCTTTGTTTTGTACTTACATCTATATTCCTTACCTCTACACTCTCTTCCACCAGGTATTACAAACTAAATTTAATTCTCTCTCTTTGTATATCTCATCTCTACACTCTCTTCCACGAGGTATTACAAACTATATTTAATTTTCTCTCTTTGTTTTATACTTACATTTATATTCCTTATCTCTCTACACTCTCTTCCATAAGGTATATCACACACTGTATACTTCTACTTCATTCTCTATTAATTTTTCTTTTTCTTATTTTGTTTAGCTTTTCACTGTCTTCTACAAGGTTAATATTTCAGACAAGCCTATGCTCTCTTCTCTTTTTCTTAATTAACTTAGCGAGAATGTGACGCTACAATTGTATCCCTCACATCTACACACTCTCTCTCTCTCTCTCTCTCTCTCTCTCTCTCTCTCTCTCTCTCTCTCTCTCTCTCTCTCTCTTTCAAACGGTATTACTATCTCTTTAGTTTTTGTTTTTGTGTTTTTACTTGGCGAGGAAAAAATTGTGACGATACAAGACAGTACTGTACTACAACCTGCTCTAGTAACATCAGACATATTATAGCCTTTGTAGTTCGTCATTTTGTATTGTTTTTATATGGTATTGTTTTGTATTCCTCAGTCTGCCATGCACGGTTGGTCAGTGGTTCGTCCCCTGCTCAGTGTCTTCCCAACAGACCTCATCTCTCGGGACGTGGATGACCAGTTTCTGTGGGGGGATGGACTCATGGTGGCTCCAGTACTAACCATGGGGGCTGTTTCCAGGGATGTCTATTTCCCTGAGGTGATGTAATGTGTGTGTGTGTGTGTGTGTGTGTGTGTGTGTGTGTGTGTGTGTGTGTGTGTGTGTGTGTGTGTGTGTGTGTGTGTGTGTGTGTGTGGGTGTGTGGGTGTGTCTGTGTGTGATGTGTGTGTGTGTGTGTGTGTGTGTGTGTGTGTGTGTACGGTCGCCCTTACAAGAAGTCTATTTCCCTGAGGTGACGTAGTGTGTGTGTGTGTGTGTGCATGTGCATGTGTGTGTGTGTGTGTGTGTGTGTGTGTGTGTGTGTGTGTGTGTGTGTGTGTGTGTGTGTGTGTACGGTCGCCCTTACAAGAAGTCTATCATGCCAGTGTATCTATCCAAGTCTGCTGCTGATGCTAATTTACCTTTATTTATTAATTGTTATTATCTATTTATTTATTTATTTATGTATTCACTCATTTATTTATTTATTCTCTTATTTATTTGTTTATTCACTCAATCATTTATGTACTTATTTGTTTATTCATTCATTTATATATTTATTTATGTATTTATCTACCTATTTATCTATTAGCCTAACAAATAATATGTATGTATGTACAGTCGGCAGCATAAGTTCGCTACATTCCACCTGCAAAACTATGAACTTAATGATGTTGTAACACTATTGAAATGCAGATAATATAACAGACACACTTTTCACATAGCAAATTATACATGTTATTAGAATAGAAACTGGTTCAGAATGTAACTTTATCTGGTCATATGGGAATGGACGCGAATTTATGCTACCGACTGTACCTATTGCCTCATATAATAAATTAGTTGTGTTTGTTGTTGTTGTTGTGGTTTCAGGGTGAGTGGTACGAGTTGGTGTCTGGTATTAAGGCTGCTACAGGTCCCATTACCAACACAGTGTCTGCACCTCTTGAAGTTATACCACTCTTTGTACGAGGGGGAGTCATCCTTCCATACCAAGAACCTTCTATCACCACCACTGAGAGGTATATATAAGCAGACATGCATACATATATACATACATAATTATATACATACATAAATTGGCATACATACGAGTACATACACAACTTGGCATACATACACAAATTGTTATACACACATAATTTGGTATACATTTATATAATTTATCATACATATTTATTTTCTAAGCTTCAATCTGTTTAGTATCATATACCTTAATTAAGGGAATATGACAATGTTGATTAATCTGCATGGAGCAAATAATTCCTCCATGGAAACTATATCAAGCAACAAGTCTTCAATATGTTTGTTATTAATCTGGTCCTGTTTCCTGACATACTTTGGAGGCATTAAGGGGATGCGGGTGTAGGGGACAGGCTTGGGGGTGGGGGACTGGGGGGGGGGGGGGTGCGGGAATAGGGGGACAGGCTTGGGGTGGGTAGAAAGCCTGTCCCATATTCCCGCAACCCCCCAGTCCCCCCCAAGCCTGTGCCCCTACTTCCGCACTCCCAAAAAAAACCCTGACCCCCCCAAACCTGTCCCCCTATTCCCGCACCCCCCCCCCCCCAGTCCCTCTAATGTACCAAAAGTATTATATATTATTATCCCCTTATTAAAACTCGACCCCATCCTCTGCAGCCGTCAAAACCCCTTCGGTCTGACTGTGGCTTTGGACAACGCTCTGAACGCTACTGGTGATGTCTATAGGGATGATGGCGAGTCTGAGGAAAATCCCATCTCTCCCTACATGAGCAAGTTCTACTACTCTCAGGTACGTGGGTAGATGGGCTGGTTTTCTACTCTCAGGTACGTGGGTAGATGGGCTGGTTTTCTACTCTCAGGTACGTGGGTAGATGGGCTGGTTTTCTACTCAGGTAAGTGGGTAGATGGGTTGGTTTTCTACTCTCAGGTACGTGCGTGGGTAGATGGGCTGGTTTTCTACTCTCAGGTACGTGGGTGGATGGGCTGGTTTTCTACTCTCAGGTACGTGGGTGGATGAGCGGGTTTTCTACTCTCAGGTACAGTACGTGGGTAGATGGGTGGGTTTTCTACTCTCAGGTACGTGCGTGGGTACATGGGGGGGTTTTCTACTCTCAGGTACGTGGGTGGGTAGATGGGCTGGTTTTCTACTCTCAGGTACGTGGGTAGATGGGCGGGTTTTCTACTCTCAGGTACGTGGGTACATGGGCGGGTTTTCTACTCTCAGGTACAGTACGTGGGTAGATGGGCGGGTTTTCCAATATTCCCAAAACACTAACAGATTCTCAAGTGGATAATTATATATTTAAGTTTTTCTGTTCTCAGGTGGATGGTTTTTCTATACTCCTAAAATTATCAACAGGTTCTAATAAGGTTCTGTTCATCTTAAGTGGATACGTATTTTGGATCTTTTATTCTCCAGTGGGTGTTTTTTTTTTTGGGGGTGGGGGGGTAATTAAAGTCCTGTCCTGTGGAAATAATGACACTGTTTATGCATGCTTCGTCCTACACACACACACACACACACTTCCTCACTCTTTCTCACACACACATACCCTCTTTCACACACACACACACACACACATATTCTTCCACATACACACACACACACACAGGGCAAGCTGGATATGGACGTAAAGCACGGAGAGGAGCAGGTGGCTGGGTTGTTCCTGGATACCATCAACGTGTATGGCCATCCCAGTGAACCCCAAAGCATCACACTAGACACGTTGCCCCTCGACCCCTCAGCCTGGATGTACGATGCAGCGTATCAGGTTCTCACTATCAACATACACGCCCCCCTCGATGTCCCCTTCACTCTACAGATCCAGTAATGATCCAATTAATAAACATTTACACAGTGACATTTGTTGATCCAATAAACCTTTAGACAGTGACATTTTGTTTTTGTTTTTTTGTTTTTTTATCCCTTCTCTAGTGTTTTTCGTTTTGTTTTCTCTCTATTTCTATCATGATTCTCTCTTTCTCTTGTCCTTCCCTTTCTCCAAATCCAATAAATCGTTAGACAGTGACATTTTTCATTTTGTTTCCTCTTATATTTATTTATTTTCTTTCCCTTGTCCTCTCCCTTCTCCAGGTGCAATAAATCTTGAAACAGTAACATTTTATTTTTCATTTTGTGTCCTATTTTATTCTTTTCTTTCACTTGTCCTCTCCTTTCTCCAGATCCAATATACCTTTTCACACATTTACTAGCATACACTCTCCGTTATTCATTAAGGGAATATTCACCTTTTGTTTCGGGAATGACATGAGAAATTGGTGGGATAGTCAGATTTTGGTGGACAGTACACTATAGGAATCATATGCAAGAACATCCGTGGTGTCGACGACGGCGTGGTAGCCTATCGGTACGCTATGACTCTGTACTGTGTCTATGAAGCCATCAATCGCACCGGTGTCACGCCATCTGGTCCTGTTTCCTGGCATAGTTTGGAGGAATCAAGGCGCTCTAATGTACCAAACTTATACCATCCCCTAAACATATTTTGTGGTTACACTTGGTAGGCTTCTGTATCGATTCCAGCTTTGACTGTCAACTATCATTAGCCTACCTGGCCTCCGTCCCTCTTTCCTTTGTGTCAGTGAAGTAATGTATTTTTTTTTCTAAATCCTATAAAGTAGTAATATAATTTATTTTCTAAATGCGATACTGTAAGTGATTGTAAATTAATGATGACTATAGTCTGTGATTGCCACAGCCTTTCACCCACCAAGGAGCCCGTCATTCCTTCCCGAAGGAAGATATTGCGTAAGCCGTATGGCGACGTGGGAACTTGGGCACCCCTTCGGACTCTAACCCCTCCTTTTTAATTCCTCCCTCCTCTGTATCATCTTCTCCTTCGTCTTACAAAGTTTTATGTCGTTTTATATAAATTACACACGATATAGAAGAAAACAGAAATGCAACATTCAAGAGTGGAATCATCTCCCATCTCACGTAGTTAATAGCCCCACTCTTGACACGTTTAGAAATAGGATCACCAATCATTACCTCCCTAATCCTAATCCTCAACCCGCAGTCCCTGACCCAATCCACCCTTACCGTATCCTAACCCCCTTCCTAATCCTCCCCTTTTTCCTTAAATCCCCCACGCAACCCCAGCATTTTGTGCGGCCCTCTGCGGGACCCACAACTTGAACTTGAACTTGAAACATCACTATATTTTTTATTACATGAATAATTAGCTGCGTCATGTAAGGCTTCATCACTCCTCTCTCGTGTGCTTTGAACAACATTTGAAGTAATTAATCATTACCCAAACTTATTTATACTAAACCATCACAAAGCAAACAAACCACAAAAAGGAAAGTCAACTAAGTGTTTTTGTTTCACCGTTGAATAGACAATATACACCCTCACACTCACAGTCGTCATTCCACAAATCAACAACAACATTACAACAACAACAACATTACAACACGACTACACGAACACTGAATGTCACTGACTGATACTGGCACTTTAACAGCTGGATTTGGTTTGTGTGTGGTTGGTGGGACAGTAAATTGACACCAACACCAGATAGTACAACAGTGACAGTACCTTCCTGTGATCACTAAGTTTGTTACAATAAAGAGGGAAGGGGGGACGTGTCAATGATGCTCTAATAAAATAAATAACGAAGCCAACGCGAGTCAATGATGGTCTAATAAAATAAATAACGAAGCCAACGTGAGCCAGTAATGCTTTAATAAAATAAATAACGAGGCCAACGTGAGTCAATAATGCTTTGATAAAATAAATAACGGTATTTATCTAGAATATTGCCGTTTTGTAGCAGTGTTGCTAGGTCCCAGTATTTTGACCCGGTCAGGTCCTGTTACTTTATCACGGTTAGTTCACGGTAGTTTGCCCAGGCTAGGTCCTGGTAATCAGATGCAGTCTAGGTTAGGTTAGGTAAGGTCAGGCTAATTTCAAAATCCCCCAGCTTGGAAATAGGGCATTTCGTTAACCAGCATTTCCGAAGAAAATTCCATAGAAGAAAAGTGTCAATGTTAGAATGGTATAAATTAATGGGTAAAAATGGTAAAAACATCGTAATAGAAATCAGCAATAGAATAGATAATTACCTAAGTAACGAGGCCGACGTGAGTCGGTAATGCTTTAATAAAATAAATAACGTGGACACAGTGTGAGGGTTGAATGAAAAAAAAAATTAATGACTGATAATAAGAATGACTGTCTATGTTACAAAATTACGAATGTTTTACTGAAGTGTGTGTGTGTGTGTGTCAGTAAAATGAGGAAGCTCATTTATCCAGTATTATTTAGAGCCAGTGTTCGACGTATATCATAGGGGTAAATTTTGAAGGGAGATTTTCAAGCTTCTTTGTAAGTTGAGTTGTATCAAGTCGTATTTATGGCCTCCAATAATAACATTTTAACAGTGTTGTTTTGTATTTCCAGGTGTAATTGTGGGTATAAGTTATTCTTCGACATGTCCACAAGTGATGATTCAGAGTTGTTGGATGTAGCTGGAACAGTTTATGGTAAGAACTTACTTTATTTCATTGTTATGATTATTTATGAAATAATATTATAACAGAATTGAGGATTCCTTTATTATGCTTTCATTTTAATGTAGAAAACAAATATAATGTTAATGATAATAATTATTTCAAAGGTCTCCTTTATGTCTGAAACCAAAGAATGTAATAAGTAATTCATTTTTACAGACTCTCTACGCACTATAAGAGATCCAGAAAAACAAGAATCTTTAGAAGAACTGAATGTGATTCAAGAGGATGGTATTAAGGTGAGATTATATAAGAAATTTATATTACTTTTGGTGCAGGTAGCTGTATATACAATCACCAACAAAAGCTGCATTAATAAACCCACTCTTTTAGTACCGACTGTCTTTGATATCTAGTTTGCTGTGAGTGGTTGCATGAATGATAATGGCTCAAGTAAGTTTTCATAAATGTAAAGTTGTGTGTGCAGGGTGTCACTTTACAGGCTCTCAGATTAAATAAGAAATATATTATAATTGGTGATGTAAAGGAGAGAAGCATGAGGGGCAGGAGAGGGTTTGACCAAGTAAAGAGGGAGTGTTGGAACAGGGAGAACTGGAGGCACTTCTGCCGTGGCCACCCCCTTGGGGGGGAGTTCCCGGAGGGATTGAGGCGTCAGAGCTATAGATAGATATAGATAGAAATGGTGATTTTATGTGTGGTATCACTGAATAATTACATGCTGTCATATTTGATATTGAGTACTTTAATGCAAGTGAAAATTTCTTACATATGTTATTACATGTTACATCTTTTTACTGTACAGGTAACACGGTTTAATGAAAAGTTTTTGATTGGTGTCGAGTTCACGCCGACAGTACCGCATTGTTCCTTGGCCACACTCATTGGTTTGTGTATACGGGTGAAGCTGGCGCGCTCCCTACCCTACCCCTACAAGGCTGACATCACCCTTGCTCCTGGCACACACAACACTGAGGAGGATGGTGAGGTGTATCTTTTTTTACTGATAAATAGTGACAGGATGGCAGAGATATTACTTTAGTATTTGTTGCTGTATTTTGTTGCTGAATTAGTTGTGCTTTCAGGCTCTTAGTGTCTACTCTAAAACATGCTTGTTCTATTGATTTTCCAGTGAATAAGCAAATCAACGACAAGGAAAGAGTGGCCGCTGCACTTGAGAATCCCAACCTACTCAGGGCAGTGGAAGAATGTCTTGAAGAACGTGATGTATAATCCCTGATGAATTATATATATCTGGTGTCATGACTGCATCTGTGCATTACCCCACACCACATCCTAAATGATGTGGCTGTAGACAAACCCCATCCCTCCTAAGTGATTCTGAGTCAGCTCAAGGAAAAGAACGTGCTCCCAACTGCAGTTACAGAGCTTTGAATCAAGATTGAAACTGGAAATATTAAAATTATTTGTACAGTAGTAGTGCAATTAAAATGTCATTTTACAAATATACTGTTTGGGTACTCAGTGGTTTGGTTGGCAGTGAAATTATATTTATGTGCCTTCGAAAAGTATCCCACTTACTCCATGAGAAATACAAAGGTGTGGAAGATGGTTCAGAGCCATCCATATACATGCATGTGATCTTCTTCCCAGACCAGGGTATCATTGGAGATATTTCCAGTGACATAAACTTTGGTTCAGTGAATAACTCTCCATATCCACATTATCTCACTTCAGACCTTAAAAGTGGACAAGCCAAGAATGTGAGAAGGATCCACAATCATACAACCAACACAAACCCATCATCTCCACAGACAGGGTTTTCACAGAGTGATAACCGACTACCAGTATACCTTCATGTACAGACAGATCTACAGAATTCTAACCTGCCTCACACACACCCTCACCACAACTCTGTTGGCATCAAGAACAGTACATCACTGGTCCGTTTGGTGAAGGTGCTGGACTCAGCCCGGGAGTCCATTGTGGTTTGCCTGTACTGTTTATCTTGCAAAGACTTGATTGATGCTTTAGTCAGAGCAAAGGTTAGTCATCATGACCATTAGAGGTGAAAATACGATATTTATGGGATATTCAAGACAACCAATTCCTCTAAGGCTTTGACACAGGTCTGCACTTGAATTTTCATAAATATGTACAGTATTCACCTCTGCCCCATTATCCTAAATAATAACACTACTGAAAATCACTCAATTTTTTACCTAAGACAGCCTAATTCTCTTAATTTGACAAAATGGCGTTACCCATGTAATCATATTCTAAGGAAATAAATATCTAACTCTCCTAAGTGGGAGGTACCATATATTCTTGCAGAAGACTGTAAAAGATAATATGATTGTGTATACTTACATATTTTATCGTATATTATTATTGTTATTTTTCTGTGTGGTAGTTAAAAATATGTTTAATGCTTACAGAAACGAGGGGTGCATGTGAGGGTGTTGTTGGATAGGAATATGTGCACTGAGGTCTGTCAAAGGACCATGGACATTCTTCGTGAAAACAACATACCTGCCCGACCCAACCACCGTTCTTTAATGATGCATCACAAGTTTGCAATAGTTGATGCTCCGACGGAAAATGATTATCAGCCACAGGAAGCAGGTACCATGGATCACAAAGGAAATACCATCTCTCATCAACCTGCCAATGTTTGGAACTTGGGATTTGGAAATGTGTTCAAGTTTCTCACCGAGTTACGTCACATAAAGTCACGTGAAACAGTGAAGAAGAGAAATAGTGGAATTATGATGACGGGTTCATTCAACTGGACATGGAGTGCTGTCATCAAAAACCACGAAAATGTTATCATTACCAACCATCCAATGTTAGTACAGCAGTTTATCCAGGAATTTGAGGCTCTTTGGTCTTGTCCAGCAGGAGTTTGAGGCCCTGTGAACTGGTAAGTAGAGTGTAGAGAATAGGAAGCTTGAGTTTCCTCTTTATTATGTGGTTTAGATTTCACCTTATTCATGAATACTGTAATTGCCAGTTGTTCAGGATTGGAGATGTGAAGTGCTCCAACTGACTAATGTGACCGATCATGAAATATGTTGTCATTTTACAATTCAGGGTGTAAAATAGAGGAGACTGCAGTTGTTGTTGAAGTTCCTCAAGTTGTCTGGCCGAACAGCCCCGGGAGACTGCAGTAGCTCCACTCACTGTACTGTAGTTACTTCACCAAAACCCCAAGTCCCCTCATTCTCAAAAAATATTAGAGAAGAATAAATGTAGATTGAATAATATTATTATGAACTACCAAAAGACATAGGGTGGTATTAATAAACGAGGAAAAGGCTCTTCGTTGCTAAATTCGTACTACAAAATAATAGGAATTGAAAGCCGAGGAGCATTTTCCTTGTTTAATAATACCTCCCATATGGTACTAGATATTTTGGTACACACACTGGTACTCATACATGCACCATCCGTCCACAGGAGGGTTAATGAAATGTTTAATTAGGTAAAATCAATTGTATCATAAATAATTGTACAGTATGTATAAAGTAAACTGCTATGTATATGAAGATTGCTCATTTATAATGGTTTATATACATTATGAAATTAATTTTGTGTAGTAAAAGAAATATGTGAAAAAGTGTAGTATTTTGATTATTTTATGTCATTTCATATTCATTAATGATGTCTATATTAAGTTTTAGTTTTTGTATGACTTGGTAAGACCTCATAATCATTAAGGGAGCAGTACAGTACAACATGTTGGTAAATCTGACACAACTAATTTCTCCAAGATTCCAAGCAATTGCCACCAATAGTTTTCTAGTCTGGTCCAGTTTCCTGGTATACTTTGGAGGAATCAACAAGACATTTTGATATACAGTTGAGGCTCTTCACTCCTTGTCTACAGAGAAGATAAAGCAATGAGACTGGATACACAGGTGTGACAAGAAACAGGAAGCATGATAAACAAAGATTGGAGCAAATTCTACAGTACAGTATAGGAGCATAATATCCTTCCTCTAATTAAAGATTTAGATCGGGTCCAATATACAGTATGGATAGATTGATGAGGTTGAAAGAAGAGTGCCCTAGACCTGCTTTAAGGGAGGACTCTCTTGTTGGTAAATTGGAAGACTACTGATCCCTTCAAACTATGCCAGGAAATAGACGACCCCTGTGTTATGAATAGGGGATCTGTTTTGTGACAACATTTAGAGGAATCGCAAGGCCATCATTTCACCAATAACAGATTCCTCCCTTAAAACTCTTAAACAGTACATATAACGAGTATGGTAATTAATGTCATCTAGGTTTTCCATTTTTTTTTTTTTTATATTAAATTAAGTAAGGTCTCCACCCTACAATTTATTATAACTTTCTATTTGAACCTATAATCATCCATGCTTAATTGGCAACGTGTGCTGCTTATATATATATTTTCTTCTACTGTATTTCCTTTGTGCTTGCTGTCCCTCATTTCCTTTATTTCCTTGTATTTCCTCATTGAACTCTATAGTTGATACAGTGTTCACGTACACATCCATAATTAAACTAATGTGCATAAGGCCAGCAGTAAATCATGTAATTGCTTTATATGTAATTATATGTAATTTCCTGCCGTAAAATTTACATCACGACTGACATATCTCAGTAATTCAAACTTTCGACAGACAGCACCGTACTACAATTATTGCAGTGCGATGCAGTGCGATTATTTTCCAGTTTTAACACAACGCCACACATTTAGATATTTTTTCAGGGATTGTGTATTTTTTTAAATAATATAAAATTAATACATTTACGCAACGTAATGTTGTTCACAGTTATATGGGTGTTGATTAAGTTACAAATATATAGTAATACCTGTATATGGCATTTCATACTTCACATTATTACCAGCTCTGTGGCCCTACCCTACAGTGCCTACCGCCCACAGAGCTAAAAACCTAGAGCTCGCTACCCCCCCCCCCCCCTAGCGTGTCGCCACCGGAAGTGGGTTGGCGGCCATGATACCTGCCCTTCCCCTCAACCCGCCAGCCTGTTAGATTATGCCAGGGTAAGATATTATTTCATTTATTCGGTCTTTTATTGATGATATGGTATATTAACTGCATTATAGTGACTCACAATATATGAATAAGTATTTCTTTAACCGATATATCAGTGAATGGCTGATTAAATATAAATACATTTCGGTTAATAGGTGAAATTAGTTAGATAAACAAAACTATCGTTGGCTCTCATCCACAGTCACCTTCTTATAATATATATATATACAACGT
This sequence comes from Petrolisthes cinctipes, assembly GCA_033782935.1. Taxonomy (NCBI): domain Eukaryota; kingdom Metazoa; phylum Arthropoda; class Malacostraca; order Decapoda; family Porcellanidae; genus Petrolisthes; species Petrolisthes cinctipes. The sequence goes on along the minus strand of JAWQEG010002614.1, from coordinate 43,174 downwards.
ACTTAATCTCTATTATGATCAGTATTTTATGTTCACATTGTTCAGTATGAATGTATGTATGTCACACTAGAGTAATATGTGTGTATATATGCATGTCACACTAGAATGTGTGTATGTATGTATGTTATACTAGAGTAATATGTATGCATGTATATGTCACACTAGAATAATATGTATGTATGTATGTCACACTAGAGTAATATGTATGTATGAATGTACAGCCGTGGTCAAAAATAATCATCAATATAGGAATAACTCACGTAAGATTTTGACAGCTTCCCTCTGTTCCTTAGCTGATAAACATTCCAATAAATAGGTATAGTGCCATCGTTTAATTTAATACAAACAGCTACACACTACTTAAAACAATAAAATAGTATGTGAACATGAAAACATTACACAGTAAATTGTTAAAGTTACCTATATGTGGATGATTATTATTGACCACGACTGTATGTATGTATGTCACACTAGAATAATATATATGTATGTCACACTAGAGTAATATGTATGTATGTATGAATGTCACACTAGAGTAATATGTATGTATGTATGTAAGGTAAGTGGAGGGAGAGGGAGACAGATTAGTTATATATATTTGTCTTGTTTAATAAACCAGTTTAAGTTTAATTTCTTTGCATAATTTTCCGTATGGACATTATCTTAGCCTTGATAATTGATTTAACAAAACCTGCATAATTAAATTACAAGATACAATGCTTTACAAATCAGGGAAATGTCAATAACTGTGGAAAGAAACATACTATACAAGTACGTACGGGAGTTCAATGGGCAAGTATCTATACAATAGAGCGCTCGCCTGTTGTGACACGCCTCTCCTATCTAATAACACAGGGTTCAGCGCTCTAGGTTTTTAGCTCTGTGCTACCGCCCTACACCAGTCAGCAGGACTTAACGAACTTCGACAGGCAACTATACCTATCTTTAAAAAGAAAGGAGATGCTGTCTTATGGAAGCGGCTCATCAAAAACAGCGTCCCCGTATAAAGACGGGCTAATAAGCTGAGTTTAGCTGACGACGACGACGATCAACGGGAAAAGCAGTTAGGTAACATGCTTATAAAAAGATTACAGGATTTCTATATATTATCTATTGTTTATGCTGCATTTACACAATTAATGTTTGAATCACACTGTGCGTTGATGTAGTATTTTAGTCAAATATTTTACTAGAGGTCTATACACATTTAGGTTTGATGTCGTAGTCGCTGTAAACAAAATGACATCATACCGAGTCGATGGTCTTCCCTCGGTGAACAGTGGAATTTTAGCCTGTTTATAACGAGAAAGATTTGGAGGTACGTCTTGGAACCTTTTACAGTCAAGTTATAGGAATGATATCAACCCTTAGAAGCACAAATTAGATAAAATAATTAATAGTGAAGACTTTAAGAGAGTACATTACTATAGCCGCTATTTTCTCCCACACGGATATCTATTTCAAGATAAGTTCAGTAGGTATGTTGTAAAATTAATGAAAACTGGTGAAATTAAAGGTATTGAATAAACCATATCATTAATGTCACTGGAATTGGTTGTAAGTTAGTATATAATAATGGCACCATCGTCTTTTCACTTTTAAGGGGGTGTGGTAGTGTTGGCAAATTTAGAGCAACTGATTCCTCCAAACTATTCCAAGGAACAGGACACCATTATGTTTTGTTAATCTGGCCCTGTTTCATGGTATATTAAGGAGGAATCAGGGTATTGAAAGAATTACCGTTTTGTAGCAGTGTTGCCAGATCCGGCTAGGTCCCAGTACTTTGCACCGGTCATTTTCTGTACTTTACCATGGTTATTTCCCGGTAGTTTGCCCAGGTTAGGTCCCGGTAGTCTGATGCGGTCTAGGTTAGGTTAGGTCAGGTCAGGTAAGGTCAGGCTAATTTCAAAATGCCCCATTTGAATATGCCCTATCTTGGAAATGGTGAATTTGCCGAGGAAATGCCATAGAAGAAAATAGTCTTAGAATGGTCTAAAATAGTGGGTAATGAAGGTAGAAAAACCATACGCAATAACGGTAATTCTTTCAATATTTACCCAAATTTGGAGCAACTGATTCCTCCAAACTATTCCAAGGAACAGGACACCATTATGTTTTGTTAATCTGGCCCTGTTTCATGGTATATTAAGGAGGAATCAGTAGCCCTCCAATGTACCAAAAGTATAAGATTCCCTTAATATTGTGGTGGTTTGACAAATTATCGGTTTAACTTTACTATTGGACAACACCTTCAAATGTTATGCAATATCTCTATGTTCATTACTTTACTATTTATCCTGGTATTTATTGAAAGAATTACAGTTTTGTAGCAGTGTTGCCAGATCCGGCTAGGTCCCAGTATTTTACCCCTGTCATTTCCTGTACTTTACCACGGTTATTTCCCGGTAATTTGCCCAGGTTAGGTCCCGGTAGTCTGATGCGGTCTAGGTAAGGTCAGGCTAATTTCAAAAGGTATTTATTGAAAGAATTATCATTTTGCAGCAGTGTTGCCAGATCCGGTTGGGTCCCAGTATTTTGCCCCAGTCATTTATTGTACTTTATCATGATTATTTCCCGGTAGTTTGCCCAGGTTAGGTCCCGGTAGTCTGCTGTGGTCTAGGTTAGGTTAGGTAAGGTCAGGCTAATTTCAAAATGCCCCATTTGAATATGCCCTATCTTGGAAATGGGGCATTTGCAGAGGAAATGCCATAGAAGAAACTAGTCTTAGAATGGTCTATATAAGTGGGTAATGAAGGTAGAAAAACCGTATGCAATAACGGTAATTCTTTCAATATTTACCTTTTTCCTTAAACCCTGGCTTTTAACAATATTATATATTGATCACTGGAATTGTCTGAGCACATGATATCAAAGTTGGGGCAGAATTCTTCCCATTATAAATTCATCTTAATGATGAATTTTTGGTAAATTATATGTTGTATAATGAGGGTGATATCACCCAGAAATAATTTACCCATTTGCATCTTTATACCAGTGTTGGTATAGCTTATAGAACCTTTGATGAGATTCATAAGACATACGAGCTTATGAGTTCAGTACATCACATTTCAGGGTAATTCGGCACATACACAATCACTGTACTGTATATTTAATCATTTTGCAAAAAGATATCTTGCAAGAAAACTTACAAGGCCTAAAAAAGTTATTGTATGTTCCGTATTATATATACATGGACTGGGAGGGATGGGGTCTGAATCAGGAACTGCCAAGAACTGAGCCAACAGCCCTTCTGCAGTTTCCTAAATTCTTATGTTCTTATAATTTAGCATGAATTTAACATGAGTACTGTGTTACAAATAGCATGTATCATATTTTCAGGGTCAGGAGAACAGCAACATGTGCATCGGGCCATTTAAGCGCATGTGCCACTGGGGTCCACTCATAGCCATGGGTGAGTCACTTTGGTATTCTTCCGTCACACCAAGGCAGTCAGTCATATCTCAGTCAAGATGTACAGCACTAGTACTCTAATTACTGTATTTGAATTTGGCTGTGTCTCTACATACTACTGAACAGTATATAGAGCCAAAAGACTAAGTAATACAGTACTGTATACATGTTCTTGTGTAGGTGTAATAAGTAACTCTGTAGCCTAACATATTAAGATTTGTATTTCTTTGCTCAGATTTAGGTGTAAAAAGGATCTAGCTTAATGTGCCATGACTAGTTAGAACATAATTATAATGTGATCTTAATTTATATTTATATTTTTTGTGGTGATCCCTGTGCTTGGATGTGTGAACAGGAATCATCAAGGCAGTGACGCTTGCCACAGTTTCCTGCCTATCACAATGGTGGCCACCTCAGGGGTCATGGGGCGGCAGGCTTGTCTCCACCAGCTTCATGTCCTGTGCTCTCCTTACCCTCTACTGCTTCCTCCATGCCATGTGCACTGGCCCGGGCAATCTTCCTCCACATTGGATACCCGTAAGTTCTCTCGTCTTTATACATTTCAATTTCTGTCCTGTACTGTTTTAGATAATTCTAATTAACTTGTTACATAGGGACCTCCCTCTGTGGCATGATTATCACATTTAAAATGTATGTTAATACAGGTAAGATACAAATTAATTCACACAAGAGATAGTTCTGTATGAACTGTTCATATAACTCCAATAACCTTAAAACATATACCCCAATATAATTTGGTTTTAGTGAAAGATAATAATACAGTACTTGTGTGTTCATCTGTTATTAACCTAAGCATTGCCCTCAATAGGAAAAGGAAGAAGATAAACAGTACCTACAGTATTGTGGCACCTGTGAAGGGTACAAGGCGCCTCGCACACACCACTGCCGCAAATGTAAGTGTCCATGAGGCTTTATGGAACCCTCTTTATCCATTTATCGTATTGTGGTTTTTGTTTTACCAATGTTCCCTCTTTGTGACTTATGGTATGTTGCATAGTGTGTGCTGTGTTTGATATATGAATCATGTTGAGCAGTGTTGACATAGTGTATCTTACTTGAATACAAAGAAAACTTATGTATAGGTGTGGCTTAAGGAGAATATATTATGTAATACATGTACTACCATAAATAGATCTAAAGTAATATAAATTAGGTTGTTCCTTGATACTGAAGATATGGTAATGGTGACCCGACAGGTGGGTGTTGTGTGATGAAGATGGACCACCATTGCCCCTGGATTAACAACTGTGTGGGTCATCGTAATCATGCCTCATTCACATTCTTCCTCCTCTTTGCTGTGCTGGGGTGTGCTCAAGCTACTGGTATCCTCAGCCTTTCCATCTATCATGCTATACACAGGGTAATATATTCATTTGATATTGCATGCATTTATTTTGTCAGTTTCTGTAACTTATAGTATTATAGTGTTCTGGTAATAATCTTTTCCTTCATAATATATCAGACAGTAGGGGTTGCGTTAATCTTTCAGTGATTGTATAAACAGTAATATTGTATTGAAGTAAACTGTGACAATACTCTTCCCCGTGGTGTCCAGACATGGTACCTGTACTATGGGCGAGGGACGGAGCCGATGGTGTACCTGAGTGTGTGGGGTCTGGTGGTGTGTATGTTTGTGCTGGGACTGGCCATCGGGGTTGTCTTGGCAGTTGGCATGCTTCTCTACTTTCAGGTCAGTCACACACAGTCACTGTTGTCCTTAAATACTTCATACACCTTCATATTTCATTTTCCTAAGGTTTATGAACTTAAGACCTTGATGAATTACAGTGAAAAAGAAAGGAGCAGATGGGTCATTTGTATTTTGTTCATACCAATATATATTCCATACAAGATATTCTAACCATCACATTCCTAAGTCTGTTTTCCTTTCCCTATTCCTGGTGACTGTCCATTGTCAACAGTTGCGGGGAATCTTACGCAACCGGACAGGCATAGAGGACTGGATCCTAGAGAAGGCCATCCACCGCCGAAACCCTGAAGACACTCCCTTCATCTACCCTTATGACCTTGGCCGCTGGAACAATTTTAAACAGGTAACCCAGCCACATATAATAATTTTATATTCATCATTTGCACATACACTCATATACCAGTTAATTTTTTCACTACCATGTAGCCTACTTGTCATAATTTATGTTACCTTGTTCTCTGTGAGCATGTATTGTTATCAAAGCCAGATTCTCTATAATTGGTATGATAGCGAGATTTAATTTGGTTACTTTTGCTATCAACCAGAATTGTCATTTTTAAAACCATAGTATTTTTACAACACATTTCACTCGATTCCTTTGCTCTCCCTAGACTATTGGTAATTCACTTTCTGCCATTCCTCAGGTGATGAACATGTGGTGCGAGCCGTCCGGGGATGGAGTGGTGTGGTCAATGAGGGAGAAATGCCACCAGTACACTCTCACTGTAAGTCAGCCAACATTAAAATTATGCATCTCAGTCTATTTAAATGTATTGGAGACAGTTGAGTTGGGGTTAATTGAATGGCATGGTGGGTTGGGGTATGTCAGGGGGGGTTGAAGAGAGATCTTCAAAGGCGAGAAACAAGTGTTTTGTAGACAATATAATACTCAAGTTTGGCCATGAATGATAAGAATGCACCAGTTGCCTACGATTTTTCAAGTAATATTGTTGTTCATATAAAGTTGACAGACACATTACTAAAGGTTATATACATCCACTGTACTGCAGATTGAGCAACTGACTCAGAAGGCAGAGAAGCGTGAGCGAATGCGAGAGTACCAGGTGGTGGAGAGCTACTCTGGGTGGTGGTTCCCATGCACCAAAGGCCTTGGGGTGTGCTGCCACCCTCCCTGTACTGATGAACAGAGGATCAAACTCACACCGGGTGATGTTGTTGCTGTCACACGATGGAAAAGGTAGGTCATGTGTGTCTCTCGGAAAAAGTACCTTAAGTAACGCAAGCTTCAACTTTTCAGGCAGTTGATAATATTGTTATTTGAATTCTTAAGTGATGTTTTTGAGCATTCCATTCTATATTTTTACATTCAGCATACATAGTGTTTGGTGGAGTCTATTAATGTGTTTTTACTTATAAATAATTTTGTCTCTCTCTTTCTCAGTTAATATATCTTTAATTATTCACTTAATAACAATGATAATTACAGATATTGGCTGTATGGGGAATGCACCCATCCGGCTCCATCCCAGTCCACATCAGCCTCCCGACACAGGGGCTGGTTCCCTCGCAGGTGTGCCGTCCAAGTCGTCAGCGGCGCAGAGAACAACACCAATACAGCCGCCAACGACACAAAGCCAAGGAGGGAGCAGGAAAATAAAAAGAAGCGGTGATGGTTGAGGGAAAGAGATAAGAGTACGTGGAAGCATGAGATGGTCTGAGAAAACGTGAGAAGACAGTATAACATAGAATGATATGGTATTTGAAGGAGAAAAATTAGTGGGGTTTACTGAATAAGGAGGAATTTAAAGGGACCCTAAGAAATACTTTCCTTCCATCGTAGTAAATATCTTGGTAATAAAGTACAACACGTGTATGATTTTGCAGCACCTCATAATGATTGAGGGGGTTGAGTTGACGTAAGGTGTTGTATGATTATATTTTGATATGATACATATTTATTTGCACAATGGAAGGAAAGTGTCAGTGGTTATTTGATTGTGGCTGTACAAAGAGAATAAGTTGGTATGAGGGTATGAATAAAACTGCATGGAAGAGTATACTGTATAAGGGTTACTGCATTGCACTGAGGAAGTCCAGGATAGGAGTGAGATGAAGAGGTGTAACAGGTATTCCATTTTATAGAAAGCACATGTACAGCAATTTCAACCATATCTGTTCATAGTCAGTATACAGCAGTTAACAGTTTTTCTTTATTTACAATTCTGGTTACATTTTTTATAGATATAGTTGTGTGTAAAAGTGCAGTTGGTAGAACCCATTTTCCATTTCATATATTTTAGGAAGTTCAACATGTATTCTTTTCATATACAAGTAAAATATGAATGTATGAAAATAGGTGGAACAGAGAACCAACCACATTACATGTTTGGGACCAACAATTGTCAGCATTTAAATTATTATGGATATTTGAATCATACAGAGTTCATTTACAACACCTAGGACTATATTCAAGAACATTCATAGTGCTGACGAAGGTGTGGTACCGGTACGATGACTTAATAGACAAACGACAGCGCCATCGTACTGGTGCTATGCCATTGTTAACACCATGGATATTCTTGCATACAGCCCCTAGTTCTGCCGGGAAGCTCTCATTGTTCTTGTTGGCTATGGTGCAAAAAATGACCTCCATCCATACATTTCTTTCATAACAAGCACTTTTGGCAGGTTGTAAATCCTTCACTCTGCCATTTTTTCCCACCTTTATGATAATGGTTGCACATTTTCACTGCAGATAGCATTTGTTTGTGTCCTTATTCATCTATATAAAGAGACCTCATAAGCAGTGGTTCCCATTCTTTATTTTCTTGTACCAAAAGGTTAATAGTGATTCCCTCATGGCAAACAAAGCCTTAATCATGATTAGTTATTGAAGAAATTGAGATGTTATTAATACTGGTCGGTCAGGTTGGTAAAATAATGTCAGTATGTTGGAGTCTATAGATTACTCCAAGCTTTCCTAGAGAACAGTCCACTTAAACAGTTACCATAGTCACCTGTTTCTTTGCATAGTTAGGAGCCTCCAATTACTCAAAGCATAATGATCCCGCTATGCAGTACATACATATCAGTAGGTATAATGATCACCATTTTTTTATTGAAATGAACAAATATTGTATGCAACCTTTGATTAAGGATCATTTGTTTGCAACATTGATAAAATATAGATTCTCCAAAAAAAAAAATTTCACTGACCACAGGGTAGAGAACCACTGCTTTTGAGTTTTATTTTATTTTTTTCTTTGGGGGCAATGGCATCAGCTGCCTCTCTCATTCTTCAAGTCAGTATAATGAAAGTTAAGGCAAAGCAAACTAAACATTGACTCCAATATACTTTATAAAAACTAGAATATACTCAAAGCATATATATTAAGGTCTTATGTGAACTAGAAGTGAACCAGTACATTTCTGCCACTACAGTATCCTGTACACTATTTTCCTCAGCTGTTAACAATTCTTTCTACAGTGCTACAAGTCATCATTGCTCGTTTAGGTTACTTTAACAAGTTTTTCTCTAGCTGATACAGTAGTAAATGTCCACAGCTGGTATCAGTATTTGATTGGCTGATACCAGGCTACCAACCCCATGATGGACAGCTTCAACCAGTCACAATTAGTGTTCAAAATCATCTGTTAACACTTATCACAGTATGAAAATTCTATAGCATTTTATCATCCTCTAGTCATGGGGCTGTACCAGCCATGTAGCAAAACATAACTGAATTCCTCCTATGTTTTATTTCGGTTTAAAGCCCACAGCATTTAATCAAGTAGAGTGTACCACCCAAAAGTTGAGGGTAATGATTCAAGATGGTGTGGAAGATTTTCATGTTACATTTGTAAATGTACTATGGATATTATCTCTTACCACAAACATGTGACGGACAATCCGATAAATTCACAATCATACTCAAAATATCAAATTATGTGTTCAACCTTTTTGTCTCCCCATCCATGACCAGGCCTTTCAAATTGGCGTTTTCTCGCAAAACAACAATTCGTAATCGCTGATATTACATTATCCATTTAAAATATAGTGACTGTTATGAAAAAGGCTCTCTATTAATACTCACTCAAATCGTATTCCTGACCAATATGTTTCAGCTTGTGCATTTTTTTATTGTCTCACGTTAGTTCTTCTTTTCCATCAGTTTTAGAGTCCATCTTCTGTACATATTGAGATTTAGTTTTACAAAAAAATAATAGTTGTTTTTCTACTCTGTTCCAGTTCCTACTTTTTTATTTCTTGCATGTCTTGCATTTAGTCATAATAGTAGTACTGTATTTTAAAGTAAGGAGTTAAATATAGGCAATATCATGGTGTCCAGAGTTTGTCTCAAAAATTTGTTTAATAGTTCACATTACAAATGAAACAAAGGATAGACTTTATCATCAACATTGATGAAATTAGTGAAAGTAATACTGTATATTTTGTTTTAGATGCCTGCCTGTGTCTCAAGGTTTCTTTTTTCCTTTAGCAAGTTTTACTAATGTGTGATGAGAAATAGGTAGCCTTTGTAATACCAACTTCAGAAAATTTTCATCATGCAGGAAATACAATACTGTACAGGAGTGAGATAGAAGTATTTCCAATTTTTGTTAGTGTGTGAAGTAAAATTGTGGCAATATCAGTTGTAAACTCTTATTCTATTGTAAACAAGATTGATTTATATTTTATTTAGTTTTATATATAAATCCATTTGTTTAACGTACTGACATCATAATATATAATAATTGATAAAAGTCAGATTGACCATAATACATTATGTACGTCTGTTTATAAGGATACTGAGAAACCATATTATTATATATATATTTATTAATCAAACGTAGTGATAAACCTGTAAAATTTAACTTGGCAAAAATTATTAAGACTAAAGAAAATATTATTGATACTGTACAGTAGTTAAATCTGAAAACCCCAGAATGTTCATAATTATACCTGAAAAATATGGTAAATCAATACTGAAAATGAAAGTTTTTACATCTAAATCTGTAAATATTATATGTAAGAATATATACTGTAAATAAAAATATCATGAATTAAACCTGTAAATAAGCTTCGTGATAAAACTATAAAATAGTTGAAAAATTTTCACGCCTGTTAAAAAAGTTATCGTACTGGTGAATTAAAGCTGAAAATACAAAATGTTCATGATTAAGCTTGGACCTGAAAAATAATCTAGTTTAATACTGAAAATCTGTAAAAAAGGAAGGTAAGAATTAATTAATGCTGTAAATAATAAAATTGTGAATTAAACCTGCAAATAAAAGTTAAACGTATGCTATGAATAACAGTAAAAATAGTAAAGATACCCACCCTTTTTATATAGAGAGATCAGAAGGTAGTAGATGCAGCAGAGATGGCAACAGAAGCAAGAGTATGGTGGATGAATTAGCAGTGGTCGTGTTGTCGGTGGTGGTGGTAAAGATGGCGGTCAACAGCAAGTGCATTGAAAAAATATCCCATTAGTATATGTCAGTGTTATTACACTATTACAATTTCATGTCTGGTATCCTCACCAAGTATCAAACCTAATACCTGAGAAAACTACTTAAACTCCGATGCCTATTTCAAGTTCAGTTACGGTTAATTTAATTCAATCTTTTTCAGGCAACTCTGTCATTTGTGTGTTTATGATGCTAGGAATGCATTATATCAAAGAAGGTCATGTAACCCATTGAGGTTACAGAAGGGTGCAATTCCTCTCCAAGGTTTAGTGTAGTGGCAAGTCTCAAACTCATGCTCCTATAATATATTTAGCTAGTATCATATGGCAGACATTTATTATTATTAGAGTGTGAACAAGATATACCAGATAAGTGATAGGCCAAGTAGTGATGGTAACTAACTCGTGGGAAAACTTTCACTCACCTCTCTGTATCGCTTGCTACAGTACAAGTCCTCTTGACTTATGGGTCTGGTTTGTCCTTCCTCTTCCCTCTCGTTCGGCTCCTCTCTTCCAGGGCTCATTCTGGGTCGTCCCTCCCTCCTCTGGCCACACACACACACTCGGAGCTGCAAGAGAATGCAGGGTGTGGCACGGAAAATTTCCTATGCTACACTCTGCATTAAGACCTACCTAATCTGCAGCTAAATATATACAATATTTCAGTATTATTTCTCAATTATATTTCATCACATATCAATCGAAACAAATAAAGATACACCTTGGTTCCTGTAATCTGGTGGTGGTCATCCTCGAAGTCCTCCTTTTCTCATCCCTGAGGTTGTCCTCTTCTCATCCCCAAGGTCGTTCTCTTCTCTTTCTGTCTTTATTGTGGGTGTCCTCACCCCAGCTGCAGGTGATTAAAAAGTGCCACACTGGACATTTCTCATACCCCACCCACCATTAAGCCCTATCAAAATTGCATCTCGGTTGATATTATTCAGAGTTATATATCCACCAAATATATAATCACCACACTTATAATATATTTTGTACAAAAAAATATATATATACCCTGAGTCCTCTTCTTTGGTGGTCATGTTCAAAGTCGTCCTCTTCTTTATGGTCGTCATCCTCCTCCTCAGGGTCGTCGTCACTGCCAGCTGGGCACCCTGACTGGAAAGGAATACAGGGTGATGCACGAGAAAATGTCCCATGCTTCATCCTGCCTTAAGCCCTGCCTACCCAATATTGTATGTAGCATTGTATATCATAGTAATGTAACAGTACAGTATATCAATCATTTATATACATGAAAATCAAGTATATTTATTACATACATATGCAGCACTGTACTATATTTACCAGGGTCCCTCTTTTCTGGTGGCTGTTTGCTGGTCACTCTGGAAAGGAGGAGACCAACATAAATAATTTTGCTCTCAAATCCAAGTTGTTGCTAGTTTAAAACAAAACAAATAATGTGAATATTAATTATCTAGCATCTTAAAACAAGCATGTACAATACTGTACATATAATGGACCAGAAGAATGCATGGAATTTCCAAAAAGGGTACCAAATTTAACACACAGAAAATGTACATATAACTATTCATTAAACCATACACATAAAAACACATAGAAAATGCAAATGAAATGGGTCATTACAACAAAAAGCACACAAAACACATACATATATATTAGAACATTTTTTCATATTTATAGGAAGCAAGAGGAGCCAGGTTCTTGCAGCTTCAGCATTCTTGCCATCTATTGTGGTGCTCTGGGTCCGAGTCATCACTTAATGCAAACCTTGTGGGGAGAGGTAGTAGTCCCCTCCTGTATATCTAGTGGGCTACAAAACCTGTCCATAAAGAGGTCTGTACAATAGTTTAAAGAAAATTCTCCACTGTCGACTTATAAAACACCAAAAGAAAAAAAAGTTAAATAATTAATTAATCAACAACCATAACACCCATATAATTATCAAATAATGAACATGTACAACATAATCAGGGATTTTAGGGTCAGAGTGGCTGGCTGGCATCGGTGACTGTGAGGTTGTTGGCCAGGAAGGTGAGAGGTGTGAGTGGCAACAGGTATGGAGTTGACTTAATTGTACACCCATTAGTATACAGGTGTGGAGTGCATACATTTCTACACCCATTAGTATACAGGTGTGGAGTGGACTTATTTGTACACCCATTGGTACAGGTGTATAGGAGATTCATTTCTACACCCATTTGTATACAGGTGTGAAGTGGACTTATTTGTACACCCATTGGTACACAGCTAGTTAATTTGGTACCTTGGACAACAAACACATGGAGGAGGTAACTATGGTAACCTGGATGATGTAGATAGTGACTTTGTATCCCAGAGAGTGTGGGTTACTATCATCCACCACAGGCTTAAAAAAACCTCACACACAATAAAAGCAATATAGTAAAATCATGTGAAATAGAAACAAACACTGCAGTCAAGTTGTGGTAATAGCCTGTATCAGTACTGTATACAATGTATAGGCCTACAGTATAAAAATAGTCAAATGTAAACACAATAATTCATAATACCCCCTAACAAGAGGTAAAATAGGTCATGTCAGGTCGTCATTTTTTTGTCCTTGTCGTTATCATTGCTACTGTTAGATAGTTAATGTTAGTATTTGTTATTTGCATTTTCCGTGTTATAGTTATTATTGTTGTTACTTTGTTATGGTTAGTGTTAGTTATCATTCGCTATTAGTACGAGGTTATGGCCCAGAGATGTAATGTGACAGAGCTAAAGTACCACGAATACCATGGGGGAGGGGCCGTACGTAACACAGGGGCCTTAATGCCACATAGACACCATAACGTGACACAAAGGCAGAGTAACGTGACACAAAGGACCTGTAACGTAGGGCGTGACAAAATGGCCTTGTTGATAAATTTTCCACCATACAGCAACCACAGAGGTACCTGAAAAATATTAATAATTATGTTAATCAGTTATTTTCTATATGACATACACTGCCGTATCATAACACTATAATTATCCATTAGATGATCACTGGTCTATAAAAGCAATAACAAGGGTAACTAGATCTGATATTCCGTATGCCTCCATTTGCCATAAGTCACTCGTAATAAATGGTATTTATCTGATTTTCAAGATATTATTCGTATCTTCATATTGGTGTTGAAATCTAGCGTAATACTCCTTTAAAACCACATATATTATTATTACAGTATTTCACAAACTATACGGCTCTACCAACACCGTATTAAACCTGAAAACAAACCATAAACCGTCCAAGTCCAACCCTCCATTGCTGATGCTGGTGTTACCGTGTGTGTCCTCCCCACTGTCTAGTCACACCCTCTTAATGGATGATGTTACTGGTTTCTGTATAGAGAAACAACTCACTCATACACCTCAAATGATTATAGAGCCATCTGGTGGTGCTGCACGTGGTTATTGAGAGGAACGTCTGTGGGAGTTACTAAAAAAAGGGAGATTCTATTGTTGGTAAATCGAAAGGTCTCTGAATCTTACAAACTATGCCACGAAACACAGATCCCCTATTAGTAAACTTAAGGTCGTATGTTTCCTGGCATAGTTAGGAGGAATCAGTAGCCCTCCAATTTACCAAAAGGAGAATCTTCCTTTAAATTAATTATTCATTAACTCGAAACAGTGTCGACAGAAACATTTGACCCGAAACAGTGATCGAAAATAGTAGGATGAACTTTCTCGTTATGAATCCCAATATATTATCCCACTAACACTACTCGACTCTATCGATCCCGTCAGGCACTATTATTTTTGGAGTAGAGCAAGAAAAGAAGAAACAATACTACACTTTTTAAATTACTACAAAACCTGCTGATGGGTTATTTCCTTATAGTCATTGCTTCTTGATCCTCCAGGCACTGCATCGCTTCGTAATGAGGTATGTACTGTATGTTCTGAGTGTAGCCTAGTCCTAGACATTTCATATTATTATTATTGTTATTATTATACTGTAGTCCTGAATAGTTGATAGGATTTATTTTTCCATCGTACAGTAGTCTTAAAGAGGTGATAGTTTTCATTTTTGCATATCGTACTATAGCATCCTTCTACCAGGGAAGAGAAAAAATAGGTAGGAATTAATTAAGGGATGGGCGTGGAGGGTGGGCTGGGGCGTGGCTTAGGTGCAATCCAGTGGGTGGGGTTGGTGGGTGGGTTGCAGGAGATAATACAAATTACCAAGGTGTTGAGAATGGATAATTGTTTAAGTGGTTTGCATGGGGTCTGTTGCCTCTTACTCTTAAGTAGTCTCCACCTTCCTTATACAGTACATGCCTTATACTGTACTGTAGCCTACCTTCCTTATACAATACCTACCACTCTTATACTGTAGCCTACCGTCATCTGTATTCCCTTATACAGTTCTTCCCTTGTAATGTAGCTTACCTTCCTCATACTTATCCCCTTATACTGTAGCCTACTTTCCTTATACTGTATCCCCTTATACTGTACCACCTTATAATCTATAGTCTTATAATGTACTTCCCTATATTTTATCCCTTTCTGACCCAAGCTACTCCATTTCAATTCTTCAACCTAACCTAACCTTCCATTTAATTCCATCGTGTTTGCTGTATCTCTTCTCCATTTGCAAAGATATGATTAGAGACCCTATATAAGCTATATATAGGGTCTCTAATATATAGAGTCTCTAGATAAGAGGAGTTTAGAAGTGGACTCACTAAAATAAAAAGACACACATGGAAATTTAATAGTTGTAAGAGTTTTTCAGACGACCAGAGGCTACCGTGTTCCTCCAGAGTGTGTAACAAAACAGATTGTCACCTCACTATAGTTTTGTCTCTTCTACATTAGCCTAACTCTATATCACTCCTTTATTTTGCATTCTTATTTTTACTCGTGTGGGATTTTTTTTTACTTTCTTAATTATTTGTTGTTATTCTTGTATGTTTATTTATTTTTATTATTTGTATTTATTTATTTGCTGTTTTTTCTTTTCTTTTTGTAAGGATGGGGATATGGTGTTTCTTGCTTAATCTTCTGTTCCTCACGCCTATTTCTTTACCTGACTCTCTCTCTCTCTCTCTCTCTCTCCTCCAACACACACATATCTCTCTCTCTCTCTCTCTCTCTCTCTGCAGCACACA
>JAWQEG010002614.1:0-22500 GCA_033782935.1 Petrolisthes cinctipes | reverse complement strand
TTGCTCCAACCATCGAACAAAAAAAAAAAAAAACTTGTCTGAACCATCATACATTTTCTTACCTGTTCTTGTGATCAATGAAATTAAGCTGTAGGAATTATTATATTAGTCTATATAAGTTGGCTGGCAAGGTGTACGTACATGTGTGTTTTTTTTTCGGTGCGACACATAACATAAATGCAGAAAATCTTTATTACCCGGTGTACGATGACTGGCAAGGGTAGAATGTTATACGGTACGATGGTTTAATGTACTGTGTCTTCCCGCCTGTTTGTCAATAGTTCAACGGGATCCGCCCTGCGTGCCAATAACTGCTATTTACGACACTTTTGGCCCAACCCCTTGTCGAGGCAGTAATAAATGTATAATAGTAGATAAGAGTTTGTTTGTGCGTGCTTTTATTGGAGGCTTGTGAAGGAAGGGGGATAAAAAGAGGGGTTGGGGGAGGGGGGGGATGGGTTGAGGTGGGAAGAAAGTGGATGGTTGAGGTGGGGAATAGGTGGTTTGAGGTGGGACGATGGGGTTGAAGTGGGAAGAAGGTGGATGGTTGGGGGGGGAAGAAGGGGTTGAGGTGGATGGTTGAGGAGGGAAGGAGGTGGCTGGAGTGGTTGGTTGAGGAGGGAAGAGGTGATTGGAGTGGTTGGTTGATGAGGGAAGAGGTGGTTGCAGTGGATGGTTGAGGAGGAAAGAAGGGGTTAGATGTAAAAAGGAGGATGAAAAGGGGATAAAAGAAGAGTAGGATGGGTGAAGAGAGGCAAGTGGAGGAGGAGGAGGAGGAGAGAGAAGAGGACAGAGAGATTGAAAAGGGGGGGAGGTGAGGAGATGAAAAAAGAGGGGCAGGATGAAAGAGAGAAGGAAGGAGAGGAGATAGTAAGAAAGGGGAAAGAAGAGAGAAGGAGACAAGAAATACGAACGGAGGAGAAAGTGGAGGGAGGAGGGAAATAATAAAAGGAGAAGAGGAGGAGGAGGAGACAAGAAAAAAGAAGGGAGTGAGAGGTAATAAAAGGAGAAGAGAAGGAGGAAAAAGAGACTAGAAGTACGAACGAAGGAGAAAGGGGGGAGGGAGAGAGGGAAGAAATCAAAGAAGAGGAGAGAAGGAGAAATGGGCAGAGAAGGAGGGAGGGAGGGAGGGAGTACAAGATGAGAAATACAACAGGGGGAGAGGGGTAGGAGAGTGAGAGAGTGGTGAGGTGGACAAGGATGAGAATGAGAGCGGCAGTGTGAAATCCACCATAGCGAAGACAGGACACGCCCTCTCCATCCACCCTCATTACCTCATCACGTCTACGGTATAGTTATTTGGTTGGTACTTGGTTGGTTGGTGGGTTGGTGTAAGATAGAGAGAGTACATTATCTTGGGTGGGTTAGTGGGTCTTCTTCAGCAGCCAGTGGTGGGGTGGTGGTGGTGGTGGTCAGCAATTTGTCGCTCTCATCATCTATCTATCCATTCATTCATTCATTCCCACCACCACCACCACTACTACTACTTACTACTACTACTACTACTACTACTACTACAACTACTACCACCACAGACATCAACGCCAGTAATGTACACGTGAAAGTGAGTTGTGGTGTTGTGATGTTGTGTTGTGTTGTTATTTTTGAAGGTTCAGATTCTATCACTTATACATTTTATAGGTATGTTTTGTTTTTGTGTTTTATTTATTTATTTATTTATGTTTTATCCACAAGACACGCTCATCTACTGGACTGATTTGGATGGGACTCATAATATATATGCATTCTTAATCACTTTGTAAGGTTCAGTAGTGGTTAGTCTCGATAGAATTAAATATGAAGTAGGGAAATATAATAATTATTTTTAAGTAGTTTTTAATAATCTCCCATTTATCATTTCCTTTCACGAATCAGATTTAGTTAGTGTCAATCTTATTTTATTCCTTTGACGATTTTTGTACTATTTCCGACAAACACAAGGCAATTTTTCCCGTCAGAGAGACCCCTTAACACATCCAAAGGTTATGGGAGTAATACACGTTTGGTACATACATTAGAACACCTCGATTCCTCCAAAGTACGTCAGGAAACATGACCAGATTAATCAAAACAATGGTAGTCTGTTTCTTGGTATAGTATATGGAGGAATAAAAAGTTTCAGATTTACCAACGCCTAGTAGCCTACTCCCTTAAATTTCTTACCGTCCCAGTCCTCAGAGAAGCAGCCAAGTTGAAATATACTAACCCCCTGTGTGTTTGTCGTGCCCCCCCAGGTGTGTGCCCGTGTGTATGTGTGTGTATGCAAGGCCAAGAGATATACCTTGGCCTTGTGTGTATGCATGTGTGTGTGTGACGTGGTGGAGTGGATCGTAGGAGTGGAATCAACAACACGTGTCGTGGTTCTCAGCTTGTCCACATGCCACCCAGGAGAAAGGTCAGTAACACCATATAGACAAACCATATAATAACTCTATCATATATCAGTATCTATTTAACATTGTAGTTTTCTTAGCGTCACACTCCTCATCGCTATTTCGTTGAGGGACTCTGTGATTGTGTATGAGATTTGGTGGCTTTTGATTCCTCCAGACTAAGCCACGAAACAAGCTACTTCAATATTGGTGGTGTTTCGTGGCAATGTTTAAAGGATTCACTAACCTCCAATTTTCTGACTACAGCACGGGGGTCCTTAACGTTGTATGTTTTTTTAATGTCAGTAGTCACATCTAATGATTACAGTATTTGACTTTTCTGGTAGGGTCAGTTTATTGTAGTAATTTTAACTGCAGTTAGTGGAAAACAAATTCAAATGGACAGTAGAGGCAACAAGTCTTAGCCTACATTCCCTGCCACCCACATACCTCCTTCACACACTCCAGCCCTCCCCCCCCCTCACCTCCCTCCTCTACTATCATTCTCATTCCTCCCCCCAACTATCACCCCCACCCCTCCTCCGCCAGATCTTCCCCCCAACTATCACTTCCATCCATCCTCCACCCTTCCACCCAATTATCACCCCCACCCCACCTCCTCCAGCCCTCCCCCAAACTATCACCCCCCACCCCTCTCCCGAACTATGACCCCCAACCCCCCTCCTCCAGCCCTTCCACAACTATAACCCCCACCCAACTTACTCCAACCCTCCCCCCAACTTCCTCCACCCCTCTCCATAACTATCACCCCCACCCAACTTCCTCCAGCCCTCCCCCCAACGCTTACCCCCAACCCCCCTCCTCCACTCTCCCCCCCAGAGCCAGAAGCCAGAGTTGGAGAGGCGTCGACGTTCTCGGGTCAGGGTGGCGGTGGAACAACTGAGGTTACTGTTGGTGGAGGGGGGCGGCCATCCCTCCCATCCAGCCCCCTGTACTCCACCACACCTCCATCACCTCACCCATACTTCACCCAGGTAAGACCAACCACCAAACACACCTCACCCACACCTGCACCCCCCCACATCTCACCCACACCTGCACCCCCCCACACACCTCAGCCACACCTCACCCACAAGTCCACCACCACCAAACCCCCTCCTCCACTACCACCTCAGCCACACCTGCACCCCCCTCCCACACACCTCACCCACTCCACCACCACCTCACCCACATTCCACCCTGCAGGTTATCCACATATATATCTATAAACCACTTACCACAATACAGATACCGTATATAAATAAATCATTCTGGAAGATCACTACTTTATGACTCGTTGAAATCTTCTCATTGGATTCCTGGACAACTGTGTGTAGCGATCGAAGTTTTTTTTTTAAGATCTTTAATTTTTCTGTTTCTTTTTTTATATAGATATTTATAGTGCCATTTGTTTCACCTCTTATTTAATACCACCTCTTGATGATGTTGTTGTTGTTGTTGTTGTTGTTGTTGTTGTTGTGTTGGTGGTGTTGGTGATGGTGATGATAATGGTGAGTATCGTTGTTGTTATTGTTGTTGTTATTGTGTTGGTGGTGGTGTTGGTGATAATGGTGAGTATCGTTGTTGTTTTCTTGTTATTGTGTTGGTGTGGTGTTGGTGATAATGGTGAGTATAGTTTTTGTTATTGTGGTGGTGGTAGTGGTGGTGATAATGGTGAGTATCGTTGTTGTTGTTGTTATTGTTGTTGTTGTTGTTGTTGTTATTGTTGAATGACGTGATATGTGTTGGTGGTACAGGGGCGCAGCGTGGAGGAGGAGGAGACTAGAGAAGGTGGTGGTGTTGGAACTGACCCCTGGCACACACCTCAGGCACCTTGCTACACAGGCAACCAGGTGAGAGAGAGAGAGAGAGAGAGAGGGAGAGGAGAGAGAGAGAGAGGGAGAGAGGAGGAGAGAGAGAGAGAGAGAGAGAGAGAGAGAGAGAGAGAGAGAGAGAGAGAGAGAGAGAGAGAGAGAGAGAGAGAGAAGAGAGGAGAGAGAGAGAGAGAGAGAGAGAGAGAGAGAGAGAAGAGAGAGAGAGAAATGGGATGGGGAGGAAAAATATCACTACAGGCAAACTATTGGAAAGTGAAAATTCTTGCAATATTTTCACATCATAGAAATAATTACAGTCTGAACTACATGCCCTGTTAAATCCCTTTTATCGTACAAGTCAAGTCAAGGCACCACACAACACAACAGCACAATGCAAAACACAACACATAAACACTAAAATTATACCCTCCCCTTGCCTCCTTCCCACCTCAATCCAAACACAACACAACACAACACAACACAACACAACACAACATAACACAACACAACACAACATAACACTAATATTACAACCTCCCCTTGCCTCCTTCCCATTTCAATCCAAACACAACACAACACAACACAAAGCAAAGCAAAGCACAACACAACACTAAAATTACACCCTTCTATTGCCTCCTCTCACTTCAATCTAAATAGTTGGGCTGCATTCTGAAGGGCGTTTGAGATTCCTGTGGATAATCTTTTGGTCACCACACAACATTCTGGCGGCCACCGAGATCCAAATCAGTCACAAAGAGGAATTATTGGGTCATTCATTTTTTTCTTTCGTCGCTTTAGTCTGTATAATGTGTGTCATAACTTACTCTCATATTTTTTATTATGAGTGACTTCTTCAACCACCCACTGATCTGTTCAAATTGTAGTAGAGTAAAAGATAGTTTGTTGTCCATATTTTACTGATTGTTTTCATGTTTAGTTTGCAATCTGTACCCAATTGAAGAAATGTACAACACACTGTATAATATCATATACTCGTATTACCAGTACCGTAGTTTACCAAAGATATGTTCAAATTACTATATGATAATAGTGCTCTATATTAGTTTCCTCTTTGGCCAGTCTTCAGTTTGTATGAAAAGTGGGTACAAAATACTGTGGGTGGTATTATTCCATTTACTCTTCGACGAAAAGGAGTTGCAAATTAATTGGAACTGAGCTACGAAGAGAAGTTTTTTTCGTCTGTGGTTTTGTGTATCAATCTGTGGTTTTCCGTAGCCAGCGTGAGTGCAGGGGCGTGTGAACATTACCGTGCTGGCTACCTCAAGTGTCTGGAGGAGGTGATGGGGTTCCTGGGACGTACAGCAGCATCACAGAGTACAGTGTCGACCAGGCTGTGGCATCATCTTCGTCTGTACTCACCTCACTCCCCACCACCACCACTACCACCACTACCACCACTACCACTACCACCCACTGCCACACTCCCTTCCAAGTCAACGCTACCACCTGTTGGATTCACTTCGTCAGCGTCACCCACTGTTCCACTCACACACCACCAACGCCACTCACTATCCCACTCACTTCGTCAACTCCCCTTACTGTTCCACTCACACCACTCACAATCCCACTCACTTCGTCAACTCCACCCACTATCCCACTCACTTCGTCAACTCCTCCCAAAGTTCCACTCATACCACCCACTCCTCCAGCACAACTTACTGCTCCACTCACACCACTCACCTCCTCTCCTTCAACATCACCCACACCACTCTCTGCTCCACCCACACCACCCACTGATCCCCCACCCACACCACCCACTGACCCCCCACCCACACCAACAACCACTTCTGAACCCACACCACTCTCTGCTCCACCCACACCACCTTCTTCTCCACTCACACCAACCCCCACTAGTGCTGAACTGAGTACCACCTCGAACAAAACCAAGAAGACTCATCATTCCTCCCTCCACACCTCTTGTCCCTCCCTCATCACCTCTCGTCTCTCCCTCCACACCTCTAGTCCCTCCCTCCACACCTCTAGTCCCTCCCTCATCGCCCCTTGTCCCTCCCTCCACACCTCTCGTCCCTCCCTCATCACCCCTCGTCCCTCCCTCCACACCTCTCGTCCCTCCCTCCACACCCCTCCTCGTCCCTCCCTCAGCACTCCTCATTTCTCCCTCCCACACCTCTCGTCCCTCCCTCCACACCCCTCGTCTCTCCCCATACACGAAGGTCCACTGGAAGAAATCCTTACAAGTTCCTCCTCCTCACAGTCTCTGGCGACCCTGGTGACTTTACATACACTCACTCATTCACTGTTCTGTATAACTTGTGCCAATAATAAACTTACGCTTAACCAGTCCAAAGGGTCTTTCATTTTGGTCTTAAAGTGATCAATAGCAGGTGTGTGTGTGTGTGTGTGTGTGTGTGTGTGTGTGTGTGTGTGTGTGTGTTTAGACTAGGTAAATACATAATATCATAGAGGAATCTTTAAAGGATGTGAAAAAAAAATCATTCTTTTACTTAAAATACTATAATCATAAATATATCATATAAATTATAATTACATCCTAGTGTGTTAATATACACAGTTATATCAATTATTACTATTATGGAAAGCCAGGTTATCACGTGTTAGTACAGATTCCCCGTGTACTTATTAAAAGAGAAAATGATTAATGAATTATTACGTTACAAGGTCTATCTGTATCTGCTACCGACAAAAGATAAAATGATTAACGAATTATGACTTTATAAGATCTGTCTGTATCTGCTACCGACATTCTCCATATTAAATGTAAGAAAGCAACGAAAAAAATACCATTGATATACAGTAACATAAAAAAATCTCCAATAGTGATTTGTTCGGTAACAGGAAACTCTGGTGGGATATAATAATTATGAACTATACATACAATACACCATTACATTAATTTTTTATACCTAGTTTAGTTACAGATTTATCACAATATAATAATGTATCTTGAAATTTATACTCGGTTTTATACTAGTGTTATAAGTGAATAAATATGAGTTGTTTTTTTCTATATTCGATAAATAAGGTGTTGTTATATAATTAGTATGGCTTGTAGGCAGCACGAAGAATCCTCAGGAAGACAACCAGGAAAATTAATGGTGAAGTCAATTATTTCTCAGGGGGCTGGAAGAATGACAAGTTGACAGGTAATATTATGAGGCAAGTAATTGTTGTAGGCAAATTGGAGTACACGTAGCCCTCCGAACTCAATCATAAAACTCGTCTCTATAGTCTGATGTGGAGAGATTATGTTGCTTGGGATATCTTGGAGGAATCAACAGAGCCCCAGAATTTCCCACAGCAGGTTACTTCACTTAAGGACCATATGATCGTGTATGAGAGTTGGTGGCTTCTGATTCCTCCTGACTATGCCACGAAACAAGCTCCTTCTATATAGGTGGTGTTTCGTGGCAATATTTGAAGGACTCATTTACCTCCAATATTTCGACTACATCACAGGGTCCCTTAAAAGACCACAGGAAGATGTTACTTGCTGGGATGAGGAGTAGAAAAGTTTTGCTGGGATGAGGAGTAGAAAAGTTTTAGCTGTTGGAATTATTGAGGAGAATCATAGAGGTATAATATGTATGGCAGATTGAGTATGTTGATGTGGCAAGAAAAATACAAGAAAGTTTTTGCAGGAGGCCAAGTTGAAAATTGGTAAGATGAGGTCCAGAAGGTTTTTGCAGGGCAGGTCAACGTGAAGATTTGAGAGGTCAGTTTGCGAATTGGTAAGATGAGTACCAGTTGAAAATAAAGAGGTCAAGAGGGGAAAGTTTTTGCTGGTCAAGTTGAAGATCAAGAAGTCAAGTTGCAGAGTAGTAAGATTTTTTTTTTCCTTTCTTTTCTTTTATAGCTAGGTGTTTTACCCAGCTCGCCCAGTCGATTTTTCCATCTCATGTCGAATTGCAAGAGTTTATATACGTGTCAAGTTGCAGATAAAAGGAGGTCACGTTTAGAATGAGGATGGTGATACATGTTGGGGTGTATAGGCTATTTTTTTTTTTTTTTTTTTTTTATAGTCAGGTGGGTAGAGATTCATGAAGGTTTGGTGTGAAGAGAGATGGAGTCCGTCGATCGTGAGTGAAGCTGGGATATTTATAGTGGACACAACTGGGACACCCATACCCAAAAATAATGGCCTTTATAGATAACATGGGTATAGGGTGAGATTTCCTGGCCGTTTCCTTCCCTCGTGGAGAAAAAAATAAAATTAAATATAATAATAGATCCCGCAACAATATTAATTAAGTTCTCGTGTTGTAGTTGGATGGGAAGTTGCATGATGGTGGTTGTGATAGTGGGTGTAGGTGGGCAGCAAGGAATTCCGATCTGGTGTTGGTGGTGTTGCAGGTGGGTATCAAGGGACTCTGATCTGGTGTTGGTGGTGGTAGTGGTAGTGGGTGTATATAGGTGGGCATCAAGGGACTCTCATGTGGTGTTGTTGGTGGTAGTGGTAGTGGGTGTAGGTTGGCATCAAGGGACTCTCATGTGGTGTTGTTGTTGGTGTTGCTGGTGGTTGCTGGTGGTTGCAGAATGTTCATGATGTGTGGCTGCAAGACCAGGAGAATAAAAGAGAATTATATCAGTGCTCAACATACGTGATATTATACTGCATTTTCCCCCTCCTTTCCTTAACTATATGTGCATTAGCATAAGTATACTCGTATCTTAATTAAGCAACATGGAACAAGATATTTACTGTTAGATCTTACATGACATTCATTAACGTCTCCACTTAATTACTCGCCCTTTGATGAAACTGAAAAGAGAATAACGTAAAAAAAGATATCCTTGATGTTGTCCAAATTAAGGGTACTGTACTCTAACTACAATGTCAGACAATAATTTCTCGACATTGTAGATCTTTGATAGTTGTAGGATGATGTTACTACTAGCAGGAATATCACCCCTTACCTTCCTTGGTGTGGCTGCTGTGTGTCCGTTTTATTTCTTTCCCCAGCATCAAGAAGTGCATTATATATATATAGTCTAATAAGGAACACACATGAATAAATTTTCTACATATACAACTCCAACTGGAGATAGAACCCGGATACTCTGATTACGAAACCCGAGAGTATACAGACCACTGTACCACCACACCACTGAAGTTTCTGTTAGTACTGGTAGATATACAGGTAGTGACAGTCCAATGTTACCGAGGTTTATCAGTGAATAGTGAGATTGTTTCCTTCTATGTAGTGACGTGGTGGTGAAGTGGTTAGCATTCAGGTCTTGTAATCAGTCAGTAGGTAACAAAAAAAATACAAGTACATCAAAACCATAATTAAAGAGACCTTACAATGACCACCTCACTTTCGTCACTCTGCCTGTCGGTAAAAACGTCCTCTGAACCTCCTGTAGGGTCGTCGCCTCCTGCCGGGCCTCCTTCGTCTCATCGGGAACACCTCATCGTAGTAGTCCAAAGGTGCGTACGGATCCAGAATCTGTCATGGCAAACCGAGTTAATGCTTTTAGGAGTAATGGGACGAGTGACAGTAGAAGTTGTCCTGTAAATGAGCAAAACAAAGAAGCAAACTCGGTACAGTAGAAAGCAGAACATAATTGTAGAAGAAACTTTAAGCATTTCTTCACATTAATGATCGATGAAAAAGTTGGTTGATAGTTGAAGAATAGAATTAACATGAGTGTGGGATAAAGAAGACAGGAAATTAACATGAATGTTGGCTAAAGAAGAGGGGAAATTAACATGAATGTTGGCTAAAGAGGATTGGAAACTAACATGAGAGTTGGCAAGGACAAACAGGAAATGAGTTCAAGAAGGACAGGTATATATATAAAAATCCCAACGTACCCTGTGTGGAAGTGTTGGAGGTCCATAGACTGGAGTGGGGTTCCTCACGCCATACACCCTCTGTGCCTGACCGTAATCGGCTGGTCCTGGAGGATGGTAAGACTGGGTAGAGGGTTGTGGATAGCCATAATTGAAGGGAACTCCAGGGGCAGTGTATGAGTATCCTGCAGGTGCATGTGTTGATGAGGGGGCCGTGTATGTGGGATTAGGGGCCTTGTAACCTGCTGCTGGGGCCTTGTAATCTGCTGCTGGAGCCTTGTAGTCTGCTGCTGGAGCCTTGTAGTCTGCTGCTGGGGCCTTGTAGTCAGCTGCTGGAGCCTTATAATCTGCGGCTGGGGCCTTGTAGTCTGCGGCTGGGGCCTTGTAGTCTGCTGCTGGGGCCTTGTAGTCTGCTGCCGGAGCCTTGTAATCTGCTGCTGGGGCCTTGTAGTCTGGGTCAGGTTCTTTGTAGCCTGTCTCAGGGGCCTTGTATGCTACTTCAGGTGCCTTATAATCATACCCTGCTTTTTCAGGGGCTTTGTAGGATGCCTCTGGGGCCTTGTATGTATCAGCAGGAGCCTTATAAGTTGCATCAGGTGCCTTGTAGGTGTCAGCAGGTGCCTTGTAACCTGTTTCAGGTGCCTTGTAAGCTACTTCAGGTGCCTTATAATCGTATCCTTCCTTTGCTGGGGCCTTGTATGTATCAGCAGGAGCCTTGTAGGTTGCATCAGGAGCTTTGTAAGTGTCGGTAGGTGCCTTGTAACCTGTTTCAGGTGCCTTGTAAGCTACTTCAGGGGCTTTATAATCATATCCTTCCTTTGCAGGGGCCTTGTAAGTGGCATCAGGTGCCTTGTATGTGTCGGTAGGTGCCTTGTAACCTGTTTCAGGTGCCTTGTATGCCACCTCAGGAGCTTTGTAGTCATATCCTTCCTTTGCTGGTGCCTTGTATGTTGCCTCAGGTGCTTTATAAGTGGCTTCTGGTGCCTTGTAGGTGTCAACAGGAGCCTTGTAGCCAGTTTCAGGAGCCTTATATGCTACATCAGGAGCCTTGTAGTCATAACCACCTCCTGGAGCCTTATAATCATAACCATCAGCCTTAGTAGTGTGTCCAACATCAGGATACACAGTAGGGTCAGGGTTGTGTAGTTTAATATGTCCAGTGTTATGTACTGCACCATAAGTTGCAACATGTGCTGGATGACCACCACGAATCTTATGTTCTATCTCATACTCTGTCTCTGGTGCCTTGTATGCCACCTCAGGAGCCTTGTAGTCATACCCACCTCCTGGAGCCTTGTAATCATACCCACTTGTGTCAGGAGCCTTGTATGTTGCCTCAGGAGCCTTGTATGTTGCTTCAGGAGCCTTGTAGCCTGTTTCAGGAGCTTTATAGGCCACCTCAGGAGCCTTGTAGTCGTAACCTCCTCCAGGAGCCTTGTAGTCATACCCATCTGCTTCAGGGGCCTTATAGCTTGCCTCAGGGGCCTTATAGGATGCCTCAGGGGCCTTGTATGATGCCTCAGGGGCCTTGTAACCTGTTTCCGGGGCTTTGTAGGCCACTTCAGGAGCCTTGTAGTCATACCCTCCTCCAGGAGCCTTGTAGTCATACCCATCTGCTTCAGGGGCCTTGTATGATGCCTCAGGGGCCTTGTATGATGCCTCAGGGGCTTTGTATGATGCCTCAGGGGCCTTATAGCCTGTTTCAGGAGCTTTGTAGGCCACCTCAGGAGCCTTGTAGTCATAACCTCCTCCAGGGCCCTTGTAGTCATACCCATCTGCCTCAGGGGCCTTGTAAGTTGCTTCAGGGGCCTTGTAAGTTGCTTCAGGGGCCTTGTAACTTGCCTCAGGGGCCTTGTAACCTGTTTCAGGGGCCTTGTAGGCCACTTCAGGAGCCTTATAGTCATAACCTCCTCCAGGGGCCTTGTAGTCATACCCATCAGCTACAGGGGCCTTGTAGGTTTCTGTAGGAGCCCTGTAGCCTGTTTCAAGGGACTTAAAGGCTATTACAGGAGCCTTGTAATCGTAGCCATCGTCAGTAGCAGAGTAATCATATCCAACTGTGTCAGGAGCCTTATAGCTTGCGTCAGGGGCCTTATAGCTTGCTTCAGGAGCCTTGTAGCTTGCTTCAGGAGCCTTGTAGCCAGTTTCAGGTGCCTTGTAAGCAACCTGAGGTGCCTTGTAATCATATCCATCAGGACCACTATAATCATATCCACTGTCAGGGGCCTTGTATTCCTTAGCGGGTGCCTTGTATTCTTCAACAGGTGCCTTGTATTCCTCAACAGGCGCCTTGTACTCTGTCTCTGGGGAATGGTATAGTCCAGTGGGGGCCTTGTAGTCATTGGCAGGAGCCTTGTATCCTTCTGCTGGTGCCTTGTATTCCTCAGCTGGTGCCTTGTATTCCTTGGCAGGTGCCTTGTATTCTTCAGCAGGTGCTTTGTACTCCTTAGCGGGTGCCTTGTACTCCTCAGCAGGCGCCTTGTACTCTGTCTCAGGAGAATGGTATAGTCCAGTGGGGGCCTTGTAATCTTTAGCTGGTGCCTTGTATTCTACAGCAGGGGCCTTGTAGTCTTTAGCTGGAGCTATGTAATCTTTGGCAGGTGCCTTGTATTCCACAGCAGGTGCCTTGTATTCCACAGCAGGGGCTTTGTAATCCTCTGCAGGTGCCTTGTATTCTACAGCAGGGGCCTTGTAATCCTTAGCTGGAGCTATGTAATCTTTGGCAGGTGCCTTATATTCTTCAGCAGGTGCCTTGTATTCCTCAGCAGGGGCCTTGTAGTCCTTAGCAGGGGCCTTGTATTCTTCAGCGGGTGCCTTGTAGTCAGCTACAGGTGCCTTGTATGAGGTGGGTTCAGGCTCAGGTTCAGGCTCAGCATAGGTAATGGCTGGTGCTGCTACAAAGCCTGGTGGTAAATAGGCTGCCTGTGGTCCTATGTACTGAGGAGTCACTATGCCGTACGAGGGGGTCACAGCGGCATAGTTTGGAGTTACAGCGAAGGGATTGTACGAAGGATTCACCATGTAAGCAGGGAACGGTGGGTTGTAAGCGTAACCCTGTGGACTGGCGTGTTGTAGGATAGGAGAGTGGATAGCATGAGGTGTGTGTGCCGAGTGCCCGATACCCTTGTGGGCTGCGTGGGCGTGGGCGTGGGAGTGGACGTGGGTTTGTGGCTTGTGGGTGACGTGGACACTGCTGGGGTGTTTATGTACAGCGTGGGCAATGGAAGCTGAAGCCAAGACATCATGGTCTGGTCCAGCTACTCTCTTCGTCCTGTCCCTCACATCATCAACATCATCAACATCATCATCATCATCATCAGACTCAAACACATCCACCAGTTCGTTCTCAGTGATGCTGGTGGCGTACGGATCCAGCAGGTACGAGGAGAGGCTGATGTCACCATTGTCCAACTCCTCAAGACTCCCCCTGTTGGTTACTCCGGCTGACACTAGTGACGTCACACACAACACTCCTACCGGCCACCACCACCACAGTCGAGGTTCCTGTTGGAGAGAATAATTCTTTAATGTATTTATACAATTATGAGTCAATTACATTATTTCTCTCTCAATAATCTCTATACTTATCTGGCCAGGAAAATTCGCCTAGCACTCATAATTATAAAATACAACCTTGCCGCGTATAATTTATGAGGTTTTCTTTATAGCGAGACTAAATTTTCACCTCCTCTGTATCCATCTGTTCCACACTGGTCAAGATGTTATATATGTATAGTCACGATCAAAAGTCCTACATCAGGCGTGTGAAAGTGAGCCATGTTGAGTAGGTCTTTTGAACCAATATTTATGACAGAGACCAACAGCTTTAGTTTCCCATTACTTTTTCTGTGTCCTTTTCATTCCAAGATGTTGTAGGACTCTTGGTGCCTCGGGACTGTAAGGCTGAATAAGTGATGCATAATTTCTCTGTTCCTTTTCATTCATAAGTGTTGTAGGATTATTGAGTTTTACTAATTACACAAGTGAGTGAAAAATGGTAACTGTTATCGTGATATTAAACTTTTGTTCCGTGTCCATTTAAGGAAAGATTCGCATGTTGGTGAATTGGAAGGTCTGTGATTCCTCCACACTATGCCAGGAAACAAACGCCTTCAGTGGTACTAATAGGGGATATCTGTTTGGAGGAATCAGAGACCTTCCAATTCACCTTCAAGACACCTTCACCAACAAGAGAATCTCCCCGTAAGTGAGTGATGTATAGAGTTGTCGGTATTTGCTCCTTGTGTGTGTGTGTGTGTGTATGTGTGTCCAGCTGAGTGAAGTATGGAACCAATGAAGCAGTGAAAGCATTAATGAGGGAGTGAACAGCCTCAGTGGTCAGGACGGTGGTCAGTGAGTCACCCACAACAACAACAACAACAACCACCACCACCATCTTCTTCAACCACCATCATCTTTCTCTTTCTTCTCTCTTGCACTCATGGTGGTTCAATGGTAAAGAAAACATTTTACCTCTCAGGGATAAAGGGATCAGCAGGGGCGTAGCCTATAGGTTTGATTCCAGGCTACGTCGTGGGTCTTGTAGTATATTATTGTCATTTTGGCCCAACACACACACACACACACACACACACACACAGTACAACTATTCAATAACATTATACAAATCTGGTATTCGGTGCATCACATTACCTTAATAATTGTCAGCTACAAATAAACTAAACACCAAGCGAGACATTCATCCATTCATTCTAGAGTTTTATATACACAAACAGAAGGCAGCGACATAATACCCTACGTCACTAAATGTCGTGTGTGTGTGTGTATGCGGCCTGCAGGGTAAAAACAAAAGTGAGAGTGTACGAGTGTTGCGGTGATGTATGTTTGCCTCGGGGCCCTCTGGTGGCGGTGTAGTGAAATGGAAAGCCAGAAGCCACGAAGCCAGACGTGACATACTGGCTGTGTTCTACCTCTTATTACGAAACCAACAATCTGAGGTCAGGGAAATAACACTTACACTGCCCTATACTATACCACCACGGAATGTTTTGCAGCTGTGGAATTGACAAGATTTTTACTACCAGGGGAACGGTAGGGGAGTGAGAGTTGATCCAAGGTAAGGACGCAATTTGTACTTTCTATTTAGGTAGTATTAGGTAGTGTGTTAACCATGCATGAGGGGAACTGACTATTAACTACCCATCCATCCCTGCCCCGCCGCCTGGGACTAATAAGACAAACCCAAACAAGAGTACTAATCTCTATAGAGCATCACGGGACACCTTGATGTTGTTATATAAAATGAAATAGTAAAAAGCAGGCGATTTACGAGGCCAATGAGAGTCAAAAGTGAATTAAATTAACGGAGGATACATAACCTGACCATAACCTTGTTGCTAATAGTTACCTCATTTCCTTAACACACACACACACACACAAGTCAAGTGAGGAAGGAGGGAAATAGCCAGGGTTACGTGCTAAAGTATATTTAATTGGTGGGGTGCTAAAGAGAGCCTGAGGTAGTGGTGATGGTGGTGGTGGACGGTAAATGAAGGGAAAGTAGGTCGTCTTGTCCCGCGGCTGAGTGTATAAAGCGAGGTCAGGGTGAGGGTGATGGGAGGGGGGTTGTTTTTGGAGCGTATAGTGAGTTGTTTTGATGCGTAGTTGGGTTGTTTTTGGCGCGTATAGTGAGTTGTTTTGGTGATTAGTGTATTGTTTTTGCGCTTTGTGATTTGCGTCAGGGTTCTTTCATAATGTGTGTTGTTGTTTTAAATATTTTGGTGAGTTGTGTGTTGTTTTGACACGTTGCAGGCTATGTTG
This sequence comes from Petrolisthes cinctipes, assembly GCA_033782935.1. Lineage (NCBI taxonomy): Eukaryota > Metazoa > Arthropoda > Malacostraca > Decapoda > Porcellanidae > Petrolisthes > Petrolisthes cinctipes. Next base: position 6,736 of record JAWQEG010002614.1, on the reverse strand, counting down.
TTTTGGCGCGCAGTGAATTGTTTTGGCGCCTTGTGATTTGCGTACAGGTCTTTTCATAATGTGTGTTGTCATATATATTAGACATTCTGAGGCGCGAGTTGTGAATAGCATCTGCATGGGAACTCTCCTATGCGGTGAGTCTGGTAGAAATCTCTCGAGTATTCTAAAGAGTCCTATGTAGTTATTAGAGCAACAGATGACAGACGGACGGCACACACCATCACCACAACAACCACGTGCTGGAAAGTGAGATCGATTTGCCGAAAACGAAATTAGTCTCTGCTCTGATACTGTGATTGATTGTACATAATATTATAGTCAGTCTCATTGCTTTCTTTTGTTAGCTGATGGGCTGGGTATGCTTTGGTTCCTCACTTTGATAACGTACAGTACAGCCGTGTCATGTAAAAAAAATAAAATAAAACAATAAATTCATGAAACCCAGTAAGAAAAAATGGACCACACTCAAGTCACTCTTACTTTCCAACCCATGAAATTCTTAACTCTTTCTCACACCCCCACACCCCTTTCAAGTCTACAAAATTCTTAACTCTTTCTCTCTCACACACACACACACCCTTTCAAGTCTCAAAATTCTTAACTCTTTCTCACACACACACACACACACACACCCTTTTTAAGTTTACAAATTCTTAACTCTTTCTCACACACACACACACACACACACACACACACCCTTTTTAAGTCTACAAAATTTTAACTCTTTCTCACACACACACACACACACACACACACCTCTCAAATCCACGAAATTCTTAACTCATTCTCACACCCCCACACCCTCTCAAGTCCACAAAATTATTAACTCTTTCTCATACACCCACACACCCTCTCAAGTCCACGAAATTATTAACTCTTTCTCATACACCCACACACCCTCTCAAGTCCACGAAATTATTAACTCTTTCTCATACACCCACACACCCTCTCAAGTCCACGAAATTATTAACTCTTTCTCATACACCCACACCCTCTTACTGGTTCACGAAATTCTCAGCTCCCTTCCACAAGACTAAAATAATAAATACACACATGATTCACCAAAGTTGCTTCATTTGTCTCGGTGAAAGGAGCAGACCATTTCGTGACCTGTCAAGTCATTTCTGGGTTTGCCAACACTAATAACACACATACACCTTCTTGCAAATCTCTTCAATTCGTTTCTGTCATGTATACGTTTTTTGGCTTCTTCCATTATTTTCATGCCTCACTTTCGTACATAATCACTCTCCATTTTGTATAATAATAATGATAATAATAATAATAATATTAAACGTTATTAAAACTTTTTACTGCACACGACCATCATAAATACACAACACCTTTCTTCCCTTGACCACACACACACACACACACACACACACATTCTCCCCCCCCCCTCTCTCTCTCTCTCTCTCTGTGTGTGTGTGTGTGTGTGTGTGTGTGTGTGTGTGAGTTAGCTTTATAATTTCTGCTTTCTCTCTATAGATCCATAAGGGACATATTTACAGCTTCCACTTCTTCACCTCCTTACACGTTCATAGGCTTGCTTTCTCCATCAATTGTCTTACAGTAAACACACACACACACACACACATTGTCTATCACCAAGAAAGCCTCCTCTCACACACACACACACACACACACACACATCGTCAATCACCAAGAAAGCCTACTCACTCATTCACTCACTCATTCACTCACCAACCCTTCAAAGTCCATCATTCTTATAGAGTAACACTTTTTTCACTCACTATTCAATATAATGCAATGAGTACTATAACTTTTTTACTATCCATTTATTATTCAGTTTTATCTAAGAGAAATTAAGTCTTGAATAAATTTTGATATAAGACCAATTTTACTCAAGGATTAAATTTCTCTGTAGCCTAAACTTGCAAGGAAAGCGTTTAATTTATTATGCATTGTGAAAGACGGGGATTTTTATTATTCATATTATTTTTTATTTATTCGTGTATTTATTTATTTATTTATTTATTTTATTTATTTGTTTATATATTTAATTTATTTGTTTATTTATTCATTTATTTCATCCATTTATTTATTTATTTATTTATTAATTATTTTATCTATTTATTTATTTTATTTCTGATGATAGTAAGTAGTAATTGTAATTATTTAACAACGTGAATACAGTTAATTAAGGACCTTGTAATCGTATATGAAAATTGGGTGTCTTCATATTCCACCTAACCATGCCACGAAATAAACTCCTTCTCTATAGGTGGTGTTTCGTAGCAATATTTGAAGGACTCATTTATTTCGAATTTTCTTACTACATCACATGGTCCCTTAATGAATACTGTGTGGGTGTATTGTGTGGGTGAATTGTGTGAGTGAATTGTGTGGGTGTATTGTGTGGGTGGATAGTGTGGGTGAATTGTGTGGGTGTATTGTGTGGGTGGATAGTGTGGGTGAATTGTGTGAGTGAAATGAATTGCATAATGTGTGTCAAGAAGTTGTTATGATTGATTGTGGTCACTGAACGTGTGTTAGTTGTGGTGATTGTGGTTATAGATAGTTGTGGTGATTGTGGTTATAAATAGTTGTAGTGATTGTGGTTATAGATAGTTGTGGTGATTGTGGTTAGTGATAGTTGTGGTGATTGTGGTTATAGATAGTTGTGGTGATTGTGGTTATATATAGTTGTGGTGATTGTGGTTATAGATAGTTGTAGTGATTGTGGTTATAGATAGTTGTGGTGATTGTGGTTATAGATAGTTGTGGTGATTGTGGTTATACTGTAGGTAGGTGGTGGTGATTGTGGTTATAGATAGTTGTGGTGATTGTGGTCTATACCTGTAGGTAGGTGGTGATTGTGGTTATAGATAGTTGTGATGTGATTGTGGTTAAGGTGTGGTGATCTGTAGTACTGAGTGATTGTGGTTATAGATAGTGTTCGAGTGATTGTGGTTATAGGTAGGTGTGGGTGATTGTGGTTATAGATAGGTAGTAGTGATTGTGGTTAGTGATAGTTGTGGTGATAGTGGTTATAGATAGTTGTAGTGATTGTGGTGTGGTTATATATAGTTGTGGTGATTGTGGTTATATTAAAGTTGTATAGTGATAAGTTATAAATAGTTAGTGATTGTGGTTATAGATAGTTGTAGTGATTGTGGTTATATATAGTTGTGGTGATTGTGGTTATATGTATATGGTTGTAGGTCATTATTTTGTTATATCAATCGTGTGAAAGTTGTCAAGACTCTGGGAATATAGGAATCAGCACGAGTCTCCATGCAATTCTCATACACGATCACAGGGTTCTTTAAGGGAGTAGTAGCTGCTTGAGTGTGGTAAATCTGGAGCAACTAATTCCTCCACCAAAGTATTCCAAGCAACAGACCACCAATGATTTTGTTAATGTGGTCCTATTTCCTGGCATACTTTGGAGAATCAAGGCGCTCCAATGTACAGTACCAAAAAAGTATACTAGGGTATCGCCTCAATTACGATATATTTTTAGAGAGATGAAGGAGGAACAAAACTTTAAAGGTAGCTGTACATCCTTAAAGTGGAATATACTAAGCCGGAAAACATATACCTATGTTCATTTTTGGAAAGATAAAAAAATATTCTATAGTTACCCTTTAAAATAAAATGTTTACATACGTTTTCTTTAGAAGTGACGATGATGGTTTTCTATAATGGCCACCTCAGTGAGGCCTAATGTTGATGTGTGTTATGAATGGCTACAAAAAAAGAAAGAAAAAAAAAAAAAAAAACGTAGCATGACTGGATGAAGGTGTCAGCTAGAGTAACCTTGGTAGTACTGGGTGTGTGTGAGTGTGTGTGTGTGTAAGGGGAGGAGGCGGGGGGGTGGTAGAAGTGGTGTGTGGTGTAAGGGGGGGTGTCGTAGTGGTCGTGGTGTGTGGTGGGGGTTTGTGGTGGTCGTGGTGTATAGTGGGGGTCATGGTAGTGGTGATATTACTGAGGTGAGGTGAATTATGTGATGTGTGTCGGGTGTGGGGGGGGGGGAAGTATTAATTGAAGTGTGAAGAATGATGTAATGTAATGTGATGTGTGTATGGGGGCTGGAGGTGGGGGGGGTGGGGGGGATAGGTACTACATGTTTATATTAAGTAAATACATAAATACGGCATCAAAAATTAGCCAGGGGGATGGGGGCATGTTTGGGAGGAGGAATCAGTAACCCCCACTTCGCCAACATGAAAGCTTCCCTATTAAGGAGAAACTTTTGTGTTGCTAAATCTGGAACAACTGAATCCTCTAAAACTATTCCAAGCAACAAACGACCACCATTATTTTTGTTCATCTGGTCCTGTTTCTGGCATACTTTAATTTGAGGAATCAAGGCACTTCAATATAACAGTAGTGGATTACCCCCTTAAGAAATCTAAACCGCTGCCACAAAACAACATCTCCTGTATGGTATGAATAACTAAAGAGATTCTGTTGTTTCGTGGCATATCTTGGATGAATATAGGCATCTTACAGTACACTTGGTCAAGAAAATTACAAGTTGTCGATTTGTCTAGTGGTTTTAGTGAGGAAGGAAAGTTTGTCACATGAAGGACGAGTAACAATATGTTTAATTGTTGGCACAGAACTACACACACACACACACACACACACACACACCTTTACACACACACAGCTACAAGTGGACCATTGATGATGAACATGTAAGTCAGAGAGAGAGAGAGAGAGAGAGAGAGAGAGAGAGAGAGAGAATGAAACCCTGCTATTAAATATGTGTCTGTCTGTCTGTGAAATTTATGTGTGAATGGGAAGGGAGAGTGAGTGAGTGAGTGAGTAAGGGAAGGGGGTAATTAGTAGGAAAGTGGTTGGTGATGGGAGGGGAGGGGAGGGGAAGGGACGGGAGGGGGATGGGAAGGACGGGAGAGGATGGTGAGGGAGGGGAGGGGAGGCGGTTAGCTCTAGTGAATTGGGTCTCTCTCTCTCTCTCTCTCTCTCTCTCTCTCTCTCTCTCTCCAAGGTCGATATTTTTCATTGCTCCGTTCACCGTCCTCCGTTCACCGTTCTCCGTTCAGGTTCGGGTGTGTCCTCTAAAATCTCTGCTTCAAAACGGGTTGGAGGTTGGACGACAAAAGAAGAAAGCCGGAAAGACGGACAGATGTAATTTGTATCTAATTAAGTGTGACGATACATTGGTGATTGTTTGTATGTCTGTGTAGTTATTATATATCCATTTATTTATTATATTTATTATTTTCTGACTACTTTAATCCATAATAATTAGGGAAGAATGTCTCGTTTGGTAAATTGGGTGGCTTCTGATTCCTCCAAGCCATGCCAGGAAACAGATGATCTCCATGTTACTACTAGTAGGAATTCTGTTTTGTGACATAGTTTCCATGATTCTCAAACCTTTAAAGAAAATATGGCTAAAAAAATCGGATTAAAAATGATACCCTAAGTTACAGAGGCCAATAATTATGTTTGTTTGGGGTGAATTTGAGTCAGTTTAAGCCACACAGACAATGCTACGAAACAGACCCAGTGGTTATTCATTATTGTAGTCTGTTGTTGGTGTAATAACTTTATCTTGGATTCCATTACCTACATTTACCGAGGAGAGTCTGCACCGAGAAAATAATGAAACGAGACCCCCATTACATTTTCACCAGACTAACGAAAATATCTGGTATAGTTGTGCAAATATAAATGAATGAAGGATTTTATACATTTTCTTCAGGTAGATATATATATACTGTTACTGTATATATGAAATGGAGTATGATTTGTCGGTGAGTGGTAAAATTGTATGCTTGATGGAGCGAGTGAGTGAGAGAGAGAGGCAGTAAGCACACGCAACCGAGAATTGTGTGCTTGATGGACTGAGTGAGTGAGTGAGAGGCAGTAAGCACACGCAACCGAGAATTGTTTGAGTGAGTGCGTGAGTGAGTGAGAGAATCAGTAAGCACACACATTGGAGCGATTGAGAGAGTGATGTGTGAGTGAGTGAGTAAGCACACGCAACCGAGAATAAAAGTCTGTTATTCTTGCACGCAACAACACAAAGTAAAGCAGGTGGTTTGTATATGATAGAGTGAATACAGAAACTTCTCTCTTGTTCCGGGAGTCAGCTGTTCGATATAAACTACACCCCCTCCACCTCCACCTTCCCCTCCTCCTTTTCCCCCCTCCTCCCCCTCCTACTTCCCCTCCACCTCCCCTTCTACTTCCCCTCCACCTCCCCCTTCCCCTCATTCCCCTCCTCCACCTCTTCTTTCACCTCCCTTCTGCTTCCCTTTCACGTAGGAAATAGATAAATAAGTGCTGATGGGGCCGAGTTGAAAGGGGACAATCAATCTATAATTAGTTTCCTTACGCCCTAAAGGTACGGTAGTGTTGTGTAGTGTAGTGTAGTTAGTGTTATTGTTTGTTTTGGTGTGTGTGTGTGTGTGTGTGTGTGTGTGTGTGTGTTGTGTGTAGTTTTTAAAGTTCGTCGCCTCTTCAGCTTTCGATATATTCACTTCTTCTTTCGAGTAAAACAATACATTTTAATAATTTTATACTCCAAATGGGAAAAAGACGCAAAGTTCGAGAATTATGATCCCTCACACTACACACCTAAATAATAATAATAATATTAATAATACTCGCTGACCCTGGTTGTTGCTGTTCCTTTTATGAAACACTGGAAAGAAGTTAGTTGTCTTTTTCTCCCTGCCTGCCTGCAAAAACTTATCAAGATTTCAGAGTATGCTCAAGTAGCTAAGGTTACATA
>JAWQEG010002613.1:47500-53285 GCA_033782935.1 Petrolisthes cinctipes | reverse complement strand
ATGCAGGGAATGAGGAGGGCATGCAGAGAGAGAGAGAGAGAGAGAGAGAGAGGGAGGAATAACCTATGTTGTGCTCTAGCCTGAGAACTTTAAAATGTGGTGAGGTGGGAGTTTACTGGAGTCACAGATATGGAGAGGGTGGATAGGTAGGGAGGGGTACCGTATGTGGTGGTGGTGGTAGTCGGGCTAAAGGTGAAGATCTATAGACACTCACTATAGGCTACTAGTAGGTCACGTATACATGCACACACACCCTCACTCACTCACTCACTACACGAGTTCCCTCCCTCAACAACAAGCAGCTAGGTAGATGTATAACCAACCACTCAGCCAATGATATGCTCAGCCCACGTGTCCTCTTGTGTTTACTCGACGACGTAGCCTATGTATTTGTTCTCATCACACACAGTCATGCACTTAAGCCACATCCACTCCTTCACAACTTACAACTACATCCACTCCCCTTCACCACATACAATTACATCCACTCCCCATCACTACATACAATTACATCCACTCCCCTTCACCACATACAAATACATCCACTCCCCCATCACCACATACAACTACATCCACTCCCCATCACTACAACAACAACAACAACAACTCCATCCACTCCCCTTCACCACACACAACTACATCCACTCCCCCTTCACCACATACAACTACATCCACTCCCCTTCACCACACACAGACTCCATCCACTCCCCCTTCACCACATACAACTACATCCCATTTCCCCTCACCAGACACAAGTACATCCCCTTTCCCCTCACCACACACAACAACAGCATCCTCTCCCTCACCACTCAAAATTCCCCTCATTATAAACTCACCGTACACAAGTACTTACATTACCTCATTAGCCTACACCGAGTCCCCATACAGGTCCTCATTACACACACCCTTACCACAGATTACAACTATAATCACCACAGGTATCGATAAAACACAAGCCAGAGAGAGACAAGGACGTGAAGAATTATTATAAGAGGATAGAATGAGATGTGAAGTCAGGTTGTAAAGGATAATGAAACAGGAAGGAAGAGAGGAAGAAATAGAAAAGGGGAAGGAGAGTGAAAAGACAAACAGAGCCAAAGAGCTGAGGGAGTGAATGACGTGAGGGCAGTAAAGGTGAGAGGATAGAGGCACGGTGAATGTGGTCTTCGAAAATGCTCCCTGGACGAGACCATTGTGCGGGGTATTAGGCTTTAAGCGTCATGCCGTTCTTTAAAGCGATGCCAGCCACATGAAAAGACTTGTTTGAAGGGAGCAAAATCGAGAAGCTGTAGAAAAAAAAAAAACGATGAACGTGAATTTAAATATACGGTTTGTCAAATGTATTAGGTTGCTGTGTGGTTATGGGTGTTCTGTGACAATAAAAGTGGTGAATGGTTGTGTTTGTAAGAATTAAAAGAGGATGCATATTTATCACGGATATACTTTATGTGGATATGACGACTGGTGAAAAGGGCACGAACAAAAGTTTGTTATCATTCTCTAACAGCTGTACAATTATTACAGCGCTAATCTGATAAATAAAATATTTAGTTTGCCCACATTATTACTAAATAAAGTCAATAAGATGAGGGTAAAATGCTTATCAAGTGAGAAATATGTACTCCAATGGTCATAAAAGTCTTTTCAACATAAATCCTCTTCTATAAGGTATCAGGTTTCAATGTTGCAGTGGTTGTTGCAGCGTTAGTATAAATTTCGTACCAGTAACAAAGTATAATACATTCTCTGAGACATACTGTACATTAATAACGCAACCAACTAAAAGAAAGCAGATTACTCAGAAATATAAAACGTTCTCGGTTTCCATACACTGCTACACCCATTTATCAGTCGCATCCTCTCTTATATCAGCCCACAGTCCTTCCTCTCCTCCTTTCCACGAACTACTCCTTCATATGATGATTTCCTTTGAAGAATAGGAGAATTTTGTTATCTTTTTCTACTCCTATATACATTTTTACTATTTTTGCAGTTTTGATGGGTAAGCTTCCCTTGAAAGTTTGAGCTTCTATCAAGGGACCCTGTGATCGTTTATGAGACTTGGTGGCTTCTGATTCCTCCCGACTATGCCACGAAACAGCCTCCTTCAATATAGGTAGTGTTTCGTGGCAATATTGAGAAGGACTCTAACCTCCATTATTTTACCAAAAAAATATATAGGGCTTAGAAAAATATATATTCTGATCCGCTCCGACCTTTGTACTCTCTTATCCTTAAGGCAACACACGCCACTCTTGGACCAACAAAGAAAAATGCAAAATAATAATGAAAAGGAAAGCAGTGAGTCAATTCATAAAAAAATAAATAAAAAAATAAATAAACGGAGGGTCCTAACAAGGCATTTGAGGACAGACTGACCAAATCTACGTGGCAGGATCCTCAAAAAATATACAGTCTGAATTTCTGAAGGGACCTACCTATACATTGTTTACACTAGACCACACCAAACATAAGCGTATGCACCACACTTGTACTAGCTATTCACTGTGCACGTGTACACCACACACAAAGGCATTTATACACACACACCTGTCCTGTACATCACACATCTATTCATCACGCACATGGTCACCACACACACACACACAAATCTTCACCACAATAGTCTACACCACACGTTTCTTTAACACAAACACACAAACACACACATGTACACCACACGCATCTTTAATACACACACACAAACACACACATGTACACCACACGCATCTTTAACACACACACACACACACACACACACACACACACACACAAACACACCTGTACACAACACACCTGTACACTTCATATGTGAGGAGGTTTCAGTAATCGACTTTAAAAGGGAACTCACTATCACTAACAGAGTTGCCACACGCATCCCTTGCCACCGTTGGCCCACGTCATGGTCGCTTTAAGGACATACTATAACCATAACACCTGAACTGTATAGGGAATAAAAGCCTCCCGTCCCTATTAACCTCTTCCACTAACACCATCCTATTTCGTGAACCCGAGAGAGACGGGAAGAGGATTTAATGACTGGGAATGGATGCTAGCTAAAGGCAATGCGTTCTGGCTACACTGAGTCGCCCGCCTGACTCACACACATACATACACGCGCGCACACACACACACACACTGACACTCACACTGACGGCGCACACAGACACACAGCTGAACGACACTTGTAAACCAACACTCAGCCTCCACACACACATACGCTGAGGCAGGTGAACGAAGAAGTTGGTGATGGTCTTAGTGTTGTTGATGGTGACGTGGGATTTACACACAATTTACGTGGTCAGTGAAGAGCTTTGTAAAGGCTACCCCCCACCATAACTGCATTGTTATATCTATTGACATTCTGCATAGAGTGTCGTTACAGAAAGTTTGAGTAGAACAAGTAAAGTTTACCGAACGTTGCGTGATGAAAGTGGTGGAAAATATAGACAACAAGTGCAATGCCTTAATGATTCTATTGTTGTGGAAGAGAATGTGAAACTTAACAAATTTTACCAAAAAATCGCTAAAAAACAAAAGACTGTGATCGCATTCACATAAATTATACATATTGAATGACCTGGAAAAGTCCTCAAATGAAATATTATTATAAACGGAAAAAGAAACGAGTGTAGTTTGTGCACATGAAAGTGATAAACTTGAGTGTAGTGCTTAGTGCGTTGAAGTTTATATATTAGTCAGCAGAAACCCATATACTGTGTACATTATGAAAAATAGAAAAATACATTATTATCCACAAATTACGAGAGAGTAAGTCTGTGAAATGGTAGGAATGCGAGATGAAAGTCAACTCACAACGCCAATATCGAGCAAAAAAGTTAAATATTCCTCACATCAAAGAAAACATTTTTTTTTTTTATTGTTTCGTGTTCTTTTTTTCAGTTAGTAGGATTGATATGAAGCTTGGTTATAATCTTGGAAAACCGAGAGTTGCAAAATGTATGATCATGAATTTAAAATCTGGGAAAGATCTGATAGTAAGAAGAATAATGTATCTATGATATTTAACGTAGAGTATAGTTCAGGAAATTAGTTAGTATGATTAAGGTGGAGGTGTAATAGTCGAGTAGGGTAGGTATCAGATCATAAGTACAGATAAAGTGATAATGTTGGACGTAACAGGGATGCCTTGCAGTCAGCTGAAAGATACGTTAATTAAATGTTCTCACTCTATAATTAAAGCTATAAAGAAACGGGTGATTATTACCGAACAACTGTACAACAAATATCCAGGGTGCTGCTTCAAGAGAGATCAATTAACTATACAGTGGAATACAAACGAGTACATTGGGAAATCAAACATAGAGAGTAGTGATGCTGATTTACAAAGAGGACCTTGAATCCGCCGAGGGTACAGGGGGACATTACGCCTCGTGTTTTGTACTGCACTTGATTCTTCTAACCAATTCACTAAACATAGATCAAACTAGCCATGACTCAGTTGCTTTCCTACCGAATTAGATGTACTGTAGATTATGATTATGAGAAGAAAACTAACCAACTCATTAACAGACTGACTGACGGAGTGATTGACTAATGACTGATTGACAAGCGAACTGACTGACTAGCTAAATGACTAAATGAAAAACTAACAATAACTAAATGTTGACTATGCATTTTGAGACAGGAAGTGGAGGCATCCAGACCCCTAACCACCCATCACACACACACACACACATCCCAGTCTAGAAAGATATGATCGTAATCTTGTCCTGATAACAAATACCCTGTACCAACACATACAAACACATACACACTACAGATAAGCCCTCGTGTACTTCTGTCTCATACGATCTGGTTTGATTCATAAGTTTAAGGACCCTGTGATCGTGTATGAAACTTGGTGACTTCTGATTCCTCCTGACAATGCCACGACACAAGCTCTTTCTATGTAGATGGTGTTTCGTGGCAATGTTTGAAGGACTCATTAATCACCAATATTTTGACTACAATCACAGGGTCCTTAATGAGAACTTGTGATGTCAATATTGTATGGGTAATAACGAACCACGATTTCCATTTTAGTGGTTGCCTATAATCAATGTAGTAATTTTGCGATGTTTTTAATGAGTTTAATAAATATCGGAGCAAATAAATATAATATTATATGGTTTGTATGCACGAAAACCAGCGCCTTGCATCATTTCCCCCCCAAATATGTCCTACATTCACTTATATGGGAGGGTCTCACACGTGTTGAACCTAATGTTGCATCAGGCAATTTACGGATGAGAAAATTCGTCGGTAATGGACCAAAAAAATATGGTACAATAATAAAGGAAACATATTCAACAGCAGTGTGACTTTACATTTTTCATAAAAGGTTACAAACTGATATTGACTACAACAGTTTGCGCCCACGTTCAGTGCAAGTTTCTGACAAATATTTTCTCTCGATTAAAGCGATACATTCCAAACCAATTTACCGAAGTTGTGATTGATAATAATTAAACGAGCAAATCATTATATTCCCTTGTGAACACGAATGACTAGTGACAGGCAAACTAACTGACTGACTGACAGCTCGATTATGAGTTTGATTAATAATAGATATATATATAGAGAGAGAGGTAACAACAGCTCATTACAACATCATCGATTAAAAAACCATAATTATCATAACAAAGAATTTCGATATGGTGCAAACGTTAGCAGGAAGAATAACAAGAATACAAGAATTCACGAACCAGAGAAAAAAAAAATACTACATAAGAAATCAGTAGTAGAATAAGCTACACACACACACACACCACTTTTCCATCAG
>JAWQEG010002613.1:5000-42500 GCA_033782935.1 Petrolisthes cinctipes | reverse complement strand
AGAATCTCCCCTTAATATGCGAGTACTTCTTTAGACAAACCTCCACAGAACATCATTTTTTTTTTTTTTTATAATACAAGTAATAACCATCTGAAGGTGTGCACATAATTCTACGACAATATCCTTTTTATTTTTGCAGCAGTAGCACTTTTTATGTTTCGTCACTCATCCTGCCCTTTAGGTCCTGAAAACTCTTATTTGTTGTATATGTTAAAGAGGGAAAACGTATGTATGTACACTTATGCAGTCAGATCTAGTGTAAATACTGCAACTAAATCAAAATCACACACGTAAATCGAAGAAGAGCAATACACAATACGCTCACAGTCATGCAACTAAAGAAAATCTTCATATAAATATTCTATGCGAGTTAAAGAAACATATTTTGTCCTTAGTTGAGCGTAAGACATTTGTGTAAGAAACATCCATGAAAACCTCCTTCCGTTCTGTCACTACGCGAAGAGGCAAGTAAGTATACAGTAGTAGGAGAGGCTTATTTATTATCTTACTCCTACACAGCAATGACTAACGCCTTAGAAAAACGAACCATCTCAACAACGGACACCCACGTAATCAATCCATAATAGAATAGACCTTAAGAGCGAACTGATGAAAATAGGAAACGAGTAGTTACTGAGAAAAGGTGTGACACAAACAACTGTACTTATTTTCTAAAGCAGCGTCAGCATTATAAAGACGTCTAATGAGTGAGTAACGAACAGAAAATAATCGAGGAAAAAAAAAAATGTTGAGTGTATGGAAAATCGTGAATAACTTGTAATACGCAACACACCGAAAAACTGTGCTTGCAAAATGTAATGCATTGTTCATATTGCAAAGAGGTATACAGTGAGAGCAGCATAATGTAATGAGAGCAACGATGATCAAAGAAGAGACGGAGAGGGAGAGGAGGAGGAGGAGCAGGAGGAAGATAGGTCACAAACAAAGGCGGTGAAGGACGTTAAGGTCACTGCAGCTCAAAAACAATAGGTCAAAGGTCAACAAGATGAAGACCAAGAAACTATCCACGTGAGTTTGTTGGATGATTTGGATGTAAGGGTTGGGTTGTGACTGTGATGGAACACATGGTTGTATTTATATGTATTACTACTGTAATATGTAATAACACACACACAGGCACAGTTACACAGACACACACACACACCAGCACAGTTACACAGACACACACTCACACACAGGCACAGTTACACAGACACACACACACACATATGTGTCTTAAATTAACCCAGATTCTAGCTAACTTCCGATTACCACTTGGTCCCTTGTATTGAATTCAGGAAATATACCCCATCAAATTTCTGAGAAGGGAGCGGGACAGGGTTGATGGAAGGACTCCACTACCACTTCCACTCACTGGGACTGTAACCGCTGATGTAATAATATTATATATATATATATATATATATATATATATATATATATATATATATATATATATATATATATATATATATATATATATATATATATATATATATATATATATATATATCAGTTATAACAGTTTCTTGAGGGAATAGTACACTTCATATGAACTATTACAGCCCCGAGAAGTACACAGCAGTGGCGGTGAGGGCCAAGCTGTCTGTGGAGGTGGAACAACGTAAACGACTGGGGGCCTGGGCCAAGCGAGTCCTGGTTCTTGATGGCACAACTCTATACGCATATAAGACAAAGGTGAGTGTACAAATGAGCGAACAAAGCCGTTGTTTTTTTTTTGTTTTTTTTTCGAAGCGACAAAACAGAATACTGTCAATAAAAAGGATATCTTTTAACGAAGCTTCGTAGCTTGAATAACGAAAAGATATATTTTATACTTGTTTTTATAGGTAATACTTTTGCTTATAAGGTAAATAGCAGTCCGAAAATGCCTATAAATATTCTAGTATCTAAAAAATAATGTTTCATATTCAACATCCTATCACCATATTCCACAATTTTCGACTATGGTGTGTGAGTAACTGTGTACAAATAAAGGACCTGGAAAGATAAGGTCATTATAGGGTCGTCCTGGTATACAGAAGCCATAGGTTGAGTGAAGCCATAATAGATCATGGTAGCAGAGAAGTAAGAGAGTAATAAGTGACGATGTTGGTCATGTGTCATATTTTCATGGTGGTGGTGTGAAGATGACCAAACCACCTAATATACTATGCTATATATACGGTACAGTATCGTAAACACAGTGCATCAGTAGTACCGTCGAAACCAAAGATGACTAAGAATAAGGTGGGTACGGTAGGTCAGTTAATCTATATAAGGTTACAGTCCCATGTCTTCTACTACCGTACCTGAACAGTTAGGGACATTTCTAGTCTTCTTCAACCATTTATCTTTACACAGATCCTACAAATTTGAGGGAAAACATACTTGTGTCGTAGTATTAAATATGCTCATAAATAAAACTGTACAAATCGTCAAAATTTCATGTCCTTTCAATGTGATCAGAGGACAGAACCGTGCAGGGGAGTCGAAGGTTTATCTGTAATTAGTTCACGGACTTTGTGGGAGGAATAGCAGAGGGAGCAACATATACGATTACCTTTGTTGATGTCCTGACCTCAACCTGACCAAACCGCAAGAGAAGTAAGGCAACTAAAGATACCCTCGGCTGACCACTGACCTGACCACGGGTTCCTCTTTCATCACCCCCGTATGTCCTTACTTCAGTGTGCACCTGTCATATGGAAGTTGCGTCCTACCGTCCCTTCTTCACGTATATGTGTACCTTTATATCCGTCCCTCAATAGATAATGATTAATAAATATTCAGTCTTAATGTGCTATTCTTATAATTGCAAACATAAGACCAACATGAATAATACCCTGTCCAGTAGTCTGCATCCTACATATTCTCCTATGAGCTTGTTTTTACATTTGCCATCTTTAGTAGCTAGAAGGGAGGGTGGAGTGGATTGGAGTTTTTTTTTTTCTCGTAATTCTCCCTCTTCTTATTTCTGTCTTTCATTCACACGAGCAGCACACCCACACTTGGCTTATTAATCTCTCGTGCTCTCAATTTTACACACCATACCAGTTACTTTTATTTTGATGGACCTAATTCACTTCGTTGTGGACCCACTGGCATTCAAAAGTCAACCTTCTCACTTCATTGAAACATTGTAGTTAGTTCTAAGCAACACATGTATTTGCTAAACGGTTAATTTGAATTACATCTTTAGTCCGTGGGAGTATGTTTGCTTGGGCTATGTTTCTATTTCCAGAAGTGCTCAAGTAACTCCTCTATATAACTCGCTATCTATCCCTTCTCCTTCTAGGGTGAGGGAGGAAGTGTGGGAGGATGGGAGGTGGTGGGGGCGGAGGTACACGTCAGACGAAGCAGTGACTCCGGGAGGGAAGATGGGCGTCACCTGCTGGTCATCGCACGCCCACCGGCATACAAACTCACCTTCTCCTTCACCACCACCTACGAGCAGGCCAGGATGATACAGGTGAGGGTGAGGGAGGCGAGGGTGAGGGAGGCGAGGGTGAGGGAGGCGAGGGTGAGGGGGGTGAGGGAGGTGAGGGAGGTGAGGGTGGGGAGGCGAGGATGAGGGAGGCGAGGGTGAGGGAGGCGAGGGTCACTTGTAAGGAAGAATCTACTATTATTTGCAAATGACAATGGATGGATAGTATGTAGGCAGAGACGACGGTCATGTGTGTGTGTGTGTGTGTGTGTGTGTGTGTGTGTGTGTGTGTGTGTGTGATCCTACCAATCCAGTCACCTATCAAGGGCAGCTGTAACTCTGGTGCTCACAAGTGTTCACCCAGGTGTGTTTGTGTGTGTGTCTGTGTGTGTGTGTGTGTTACTAACGCCCCAGCCGGAACTCCAGACCAATAAATCATTTTACATCAGGTCTGGTAATTAAAACACAGAATCAGACACAAGGAATAAGTGCCTGGATTTTAATATATGCTTACCTATTCTGCGCATTGCCCTCTACACAAATTCGTCAACCTCCTAACACACCACAACACTACACAATCAATCCACCACACCAAAATGTATCTTATCATTCCACACCACATCAACACCATATATATACATCATCTCCTCACAAAGCACTTCGAGGACACATCACACCATGCAACACAACAAAGGACTAAACTACACCATAATATTATAACAATAACAACACACAACACAACACATCACACTCCACACCACGCCTCGACACAACATACCACAAAACACAACAAAACACAACACAACACACCTCAAAATACAACACAACACAACAACACAACACAACACAACACAACACCACAAAACACAACACAACACAACACCACAAAACACAACACAACACAACACCACAAAACACAACACAACACAACACATCACACCACAAAACACAACACAACACAACACCACAAAACACAACACAACACCACAAAACACAACACAACACCACAAAACACAACACAACACAACACCACAAAACACAACACAACACAACACCACAAAACAAAACACAACACAACACAACACAACACAACACCACAAAACAAAACACAACACAACACAACACATCACACTCCACACCACGCCACGACACAACACACCACAAAACACAACACAACACAACACCGCCTATAATAATTAAACTCATTTTTTATAGATGACCGGATGAGATACAATATTTTCCCCAAAAATTTTAAGGTCATATCAGTTCATGAAATATTTTTGCTGGCACGGACTTGAATAGAATTGGATAAAAACGCTGCAGCCATAAATATCTTTCCCATTATATATTTTTTTTTTTTCTGGTGAGGCGTGAAAAACAAGAGGATTTTTGTTTTTCATTCACATTGCATATTCCTACATCATCACATTGTCTCACAGCAAAAAAAAATTCCCAATAATATACAGTATAATAATATTTTCGAACTTTCGCCACCAAGACTGAGATGAAAAAGCTAAAATTAATTGATCTTTCGTCTGTATATTTGTGTTTCTAGAAAATAGGGAAAACATTGGTAATTAAACATTTCCCAGGCAGTGAGTGGTTTGGGATGTTCATAAACGTGTGCAAATGTCGAGCCGAATTAGGTCAATCCGGACACGAGCCCGATAATTGATAATATATAATTGGCTGATAAATATATAAGCCAAATGACTGATTGAATGAAAGATTAATATATTTAAAAATCATTTCATCGACAAGTCCACCAAAGTATTTCATTGCTTCATATGTGCCTTCCTGACCGTTTAAATACCTGTTCACACAATAACTTTTCTTAATAACTTCATAACTTTTCTTATCTTATAGCAACATAATGGATCTATTTTTCCAACTATTTTCTGTACTTGTCCAGGCTCTGTCTTCCTCGGGGGCAACCGTGACAGGCCTGGATGCCATCATGTTGCTTAAGAACCTGAGGAAACAACAAGAGGAGGCACAGCGGGAGGAGGAGCAGAGGCTAAAACATCAGAAGGAGCAGAAGGAGGCATTGGAGGAGGCAGAGTGGGAGTCAGGGGCCTTACTGGACGCTACTCAGGACGAAGTGAAGCAACAACAGGCAGAAAGAGAAGATAACGAAATGAGGGATATCGAGGTCGCCAATAATGAGGGAGTAAAAACCGATGACGTAAGGAACAAGGAAGAGGAAGAACTGGAGGAGATCAACCAGTCTATTTACCACGTGGGAGCTGTAAGTAATCCCCTTTACTCCTCACTGACCAGACGTCATGAAGGAGGAGGAGGAGGAGGAGAGGTAATTCTGGAGGGTACAACAGAGACCCATATGCAAACTAACGGTACTTCAGAGGCTTCCAGAAAGGACTCGGTTACTTATGATGAGTCGGGGACCAATCAGAATACAGACGTTAAAGTTAATCCACTCCCGAAACCTCCCCGCTCCCTCTTCCAAGACCGAAGACCCTCAGGTGCCGACGACAACAATGATAAGACCAGCGAGGACGTTTTGAGTCAGGGTCCTCAGTCTACCTCTGTTGTTGGTGAAGGAAGGTCTGGCCAACACTCAGGCCAAGCAGAGTCTGAGTTGGTCTTTGGGGGTGAGTCGGAAAACGAAGACGAGCTCGTTGAAGCCACAAACTTAGTTTATTCTGAAAGTGACGATAGTGAGGAAGGTAAAGGATTCTATGAAGTAAACCCTGAATCCCCGGAGAGTATAAGGGAAAGTGAAACTGAGGATACTATCACAAGAAATAACTCCTCCCACAACGAGAACTTAAGGGAGGAAGTAACAGAGACACGGGAGGACAAACTTGACGAGGAGGAGGACAGACGTGACGAGGAGGAGGACAAACGTGACGAGGAGTACATAGATCTGGTCACCAAGATGAGGCTGGAACGAGGATTTATCATTGACACCAACAACACCGAGGGGTCACCACAGAACCTGGCCTCTCCTGAAACTGTTAGAAAACACTCTGCTAACAGTCATGGCGATTCACTAAGTACCTCTCCCACCGACTCGCCCATAATAAAGAGAAACCTCAATACCAAACAAGACAATGAAGGAAATAATACAACCATGAGTCCAAATAATGAGGAGGCACATGAAGTCACGGGGTACAGAGACTCGCTTACTGAAAGTGAAGAGAAATTTGAGCAGTTGTACAAAGAGCTCAGTCAAAGTATTCCTAACAGTAGCCAAGGCAGTGACAGTAGTGATGATAAGCAGAATGAACTTGTAGAGACAGACAATGGATCACCTGGCCAGTCTAAAGTATCATCGTTGGAAGTTACTGTGAGTGAGCTTGTCGAGAGGGAAAATGTTACGAAAGAGACTATAGTAAGGGAAACAGGTGATGCGGCTACTACTGTGAAAAACGCCAATGAAAATGATGCTCACAAAAATGGGGTCGTAGAAGGAGATGAAACTGATGCCCCAGGAAAGTCAACTCCAGAAAAGGCTCCCGTAAAGAAAGTCAATTCCATCATCAAGAAGAAGTCTCCAGATTCAAGGAGCGGATCACTCAAACGTGTTCAGTTCAGTATAGATGTACAAACCGTCAGGCCATCCTCCACTCCAGACGATACCACAAACTCCTCGAGCCAAGATCCAAACACAAAGAAAAAAAAGGATGCTAAAGGAAAGGAATCGACACTCACCTCCCAGAAGGATAAGAAGCAGGAGTCCTCAGGATCTCCTAAGAAGACTACTCAGCCGAACAGCGTGACATCATCTTCGTCTCCCAACAAAAAAGCCACATCAGTGTCACCCAGCAAAAAGAAACCACAACAGGAAGGAGGGAAGCTTAGTTCAGGCTCTCCCACAAAGAAGAAGGGACTTTTTTCAACCATCTTTTCAACCAACGCAAGCAAAAAGAACGAGGCACAGCCAGTTAAGGATGACGTAACAGTCAAGGCAGATACACCAGCCACTTCAGGGTTGGTAAATAAAGACAAGTCTGGTGTTCAAGGGTCAACAAACAAAGATACTGCGGAGACTTCCACCTCAACACTGAAGCGCCAATCCACAGTAGATCTCAGCGCCCCTCTCATCCTCAGTGGTAAGACGCATTAACAATACACTTTGACGTACATGTATGTGTGTGTGTGTGTGTGTGTGTGTGTGTGTGTGTGTGATATAAAGTCGTGATGTGTGTTTATGGGTTGGTAATGACCTGGGCCTCGGGGATGGGCAAAAAACCTGTGTCTGTTGTTAAAAAATTAACAATTTGACACACAAGGTTTTACTGTATAGGATAAAAATGATATATACTTTATTGTGCTTTCATACTGATCCTAAGCGTTATGAAGACAGTTCCCGAGGCCCTGGTCATCACCAAAATACACCTGTAGTTCTCACTTATATTACACAAGAATGCAATCCTTTCTCAATCACCTTCCTCTTATAATACATTTAGTTATTAATGCATTTTCCTTTATAAAACTTTGTTATAGTTATATTACATTACTGTTCATTATTACACCAGGTGAGGTAATTAGTCTTACATTACCAGAGCAATATATATCGTGACGTCAACATGGACGATATCTAATTAATAAATTAATTTCGAGAGCACCTTCAACGTGATCAAGGGAGCGAAAATAATTTAATTAGTGGACCAGGAGGAGGCGCTGACGAAGGAGGCGAAAAAAAAAATTACTTTTATCTCCACTTTTTAGTAAAAATTTAGAAAAACTTTAGTTAATAAGTCTTAATTACCAACGATGCACTTTGACCCCTCTTTACCATCCCCGTCACCTCCTTCACATTCTCTCTCATGGGGTATTTTCTCTCTCTCCAATACATTCACCTACATTTTCACTCAACACTATCCTTTCTTACTCTTTAAATTCGCCACTGCAGTAACCCTTGAGCGGTCCCCCATATCACTGTATCTGGTATCAACTCCTGCTTTCACTCACATCATCCCTCAACCCCTCACTCCACCCAGGCCAGGTAGAGATGGGAGGCAGTGTAGGCGGCCGCTTGAGTGCCCGTCGGATGGAGGTGAGGGACGGGCACCTCATGGCCTTCCTGCCCCGAACTACTGCTGCTCCGAACTCAAGACTCAAGCTCAACGCACTCTCTGTCATGCCTGTAGTGGGGTCTGGACAAGCTAACACACTGGTCCTCTCTAGAGCTGGCAGGGTCATGATGGTGTTGAAGGTAAGCGTTTACTCTATCCGAGGTTTAATCTTATAGGCTAATAATTCTTTCGAACTTTACTAAAAATCAACACTTATTTGGAGATTTATATATATTTTTTTTTTGGGTGGCATCACAGTTGGAGAGAATCACTACCCACCACTAGTATACAACAAATAATTATATTGTTACGTCCCTCATTCTATGGTCATTTATCCTAATAACATTATGAGTATTAATGTTGGCTACTTCACCCTTAGTTGGGGTCACGGGAGGAGATGATGAGGTGGATCAACGTTCTCTCAGACGAGGTAATCAAGGCCACACCAGATGACCAGAGAAAGGGACTCACACTCTACCCATCCCTGAAGAAGGAAGAAGAAGAGAAGGAGGAGGAAAAGGAAAAAGAAGTGAAAGAAGAGGCTGACACAACAGTCAAGGATGGACTGGACGTGAGCGATGGGAAAGAAGAGATGCTACAAATAACAATGTCAAATGGACACATCGAGGTGAAAAATCTATTGTCTGATGAAGAAAAAACTGAAGTGCGAGCTCCAACTCCCGACAATCAAAAACATAAACAATTAAACGGGGTTGCCATTAAGGAAGACTCAAAAGTCACAGGCAGGAAGAACAAGAGACCATTAGGGCCCAAGAGGTCGATATCAATGGATCACCTCAACGATGTGAACGAGAGAATGAAAGTAACTCGTCCCCAATATCACAAGGAGGCTGAGAGTGACAACGAGGGCAGGGTCGTGTCTCAGGTACAGAAAAAGATCCAACAGTTTTCGAGACAGTTCAAGGATAAAGACTCACGTACCAAGTCTCACAATGAACATTCTAAATCAGGTCAAGAAAGGAGGACATCTCATCCACAGTTACGTAGACTCTCAGGTCACGGCAAGGTCAGTCCTCAGCCACTTGGCGTTGGACACGATGCAGTGGACAACTACCTAATGGTCGACAAACTCATGGAGTCTTCAGCCAGGCGGCATGACAAGTGTATCCACGATCACAAAGTGGATTTTATTCGCTATGTCAGTTCAAGCCAGCCCTCCCTGGCGTCCTTAACCGACAGCCGAAGGGAAACACAGCGGCCACTTCAGAGGTACGGTAGTGGCCCCATCTTGACGCCAAAGCACAAGGATAAGCCAGACCATCAAGAAACCCCAAGCTCAGAGGATAAGAAGCTACAAGACAGAAGAACTGTGAGTGAAATAGGAGACAGCCACAACGAGGCAAGAGCCTCAGAGTCTGTGATACCTCAGGCAACGATAAAACCAGATGACATTTCACAAATCCAAAGTCCCGCTCAACCTGTACCTACCTACCCCACTGTTCTCCAACCACGGAATGTAGAAATCATAGAAAGAACACAATCATCCACAAGCCCAACAGATGTCAATGAAGAACGAGAGAGGAATAACAGAAGCAAAAACACCAAACTCCCTAATAACAGGACAGAGGCACCAACACCGCCACCACCAGCCCAAGAAGAGGAGCTGCCTCGCATTACTTGGTCCGTGGCTGCAACCAGGGAAAAATTCGAGTTATTGGCTGTTCTCAGTGGTGAGAACAAAGGAAAGTTGACAACTAAGAACCGCATCTCTCGCAAGAGATCCACTCGTGGCACAGTCAAGAAAAAGAGATCCTTGGAAGGTGCCAATGTGTCTCGGAGAGCCAGTGTCAAGAGGTCTGGAGCCAAGGCAGCTCTCTTGGCAGATGATACCTTCCTTAGCAGTAGTCAAGAGTTCCAGAGTGACAATGACGTGGGAGTCACTAAACCACATAAACAGCCAGATTCATCCAGTCCTCGGCCAGTTCGTGACACACCTGGGAAGCAAGAACTTACCAGATTCAACAACAACTCGAGTCCAACTACAGATCTGGCCTCGTCCACAGATGACCTGAATATCAAAAACCATGGAGATTCAACCCCGCAGAAGGAAAACATTGGACCCCAAAAATCTCCATTGAGGAGAACATCGAATGTGCTTCTAGATCAATCATATCCCTCTTCACCAGAACCAGACTTTATTTCAAGTCGCCTTATTAACACTCGCCCACAAGGTAAAAGTCCCAGATTGGGTCGAATGAAAACCCCGTCCCTTCAGTCTTCCAGGTCGACCTCGAAGGACAATGACGTGGTAGTGTGCTGGCGTGGTCCATACATTGCTCAGGTAAAGTGTTTACCAAATGTACTTTTCATATTTACTTGAAAACACAATATAAACTCATTCATTCTATCCTTCCTTTTATATTAAATTTTACTCTCATCAATTCTCTCTTCTAAACCAATTGGTGTTATTAATCATCTATGTCTATAAATCGTAGTCAACAAAAATGTTCTTGTAATATGCAATAATTTCTCATTCCTCTGCATGTTTGATTGATTAGGTAATGTGTACAGTAGTTTATTATTGGGAAGCTGTATCTGGAGATTACAAAACCCCAATTGCTTGAAGTAGTATGTACCGTCTGTGCTAAACATATAATTTTACCCGGATTGATTTTATGCTACACTTGAACACAGAGCCATGCAAACAGGTTGATTCATTTGTGTGCCATGGAGAAATATACAATTGCTATAAAGTATAAACTCTACATATTGTATATATCGGTGTATTTTCGTACATCATCCACAACGCTCATTGTAAAGTGTGTTTTGATTGCAGCCTGATCAATGTTTACATGTTATACTGTAGATGTGTCCCAAATTCGTGGATTTAATGTAAACATCCTTGTATCGTATGTAAACCCTTGCTTACCATTTCGCTTCCATAACCCACACTTACACTTTACAGTAAGGTTCACGTACACCTATAAAATCCAAATAAAGAGGAATAATAAGACTTTACACACACACGTACACACACACATTAACTTCATACAAACCACTACCCTATAAACATACACTGTACATCCTTCCAAACACACATACACACACACACACATTATCTTCACACAAACCACCACCCTACAAACATACACTGTACACTCGCAATCCAAAATGTGTATCCAGGCTTGCTTCGAATAGCCTGATCGAGTATTTAGCGAGCTCAAGCAAATATGAAGCAGGATAAGCGTTGTAATTGGTTCACTATTATGTCAAATGATTCGAAACTTCAGCAAGACCTGGATACAAATTTTGGATTGCGAGTGTACATCCTTCCCAACACAAGCGTGCACCTTGGGTCTATCCAGGTATACATACTGTACACTCTACAGGACGTGGGTGGCAAGCCAATGTGTGTAGAACTGAGACGATCGAGACGGAGGAAGCAGGGGAGGCGGGTAGTGACCTTGGTAATGTTGGGCTTGTGTGTGTTTGTTGTGTGTTCTTGGCAATGTTGGGCTTGTGTGTGTTTGTGTGTTCTTGGCAATGTTGGGCTTGTGTGTGTGTGTGTGTGTTCTTGGCAATGTTGGGCTTGTGTGTTTGTGTGTGTGTGTTCTTGGCAATGTTGGGCTTGTGTGTGTTTGTGTGTTCTTGGCAATGTTGGGCTTGTGGGTGTGTGTTCTCGGCTGAAGTGCAATGATATAATTATACTGTACAATGCAAATTTTCTCTCACGGACTATGAACCTAACTTGTTGGATGACTCCAATGTTTGTTCCTGCTTTTCCTGTGCATGTCTAATGTGCGAATGTCAGCATGGATAATGTTACCCTTGCATTTATTGCTTAATCATTTCCTTCTGCTTCGCTGCATAGTTATTCTAACTCCACACGCATAATTATTCTACTTAATAATAATAAGTATGAACATATGCATAAGCTACACCTGTTCTTGCGCATGTTTATTTCATGAGTGCCCGCAATTATTGTCAAACACAGCTTTAACCATAATTACTAATAATCCGAACTTTTGCCTCCAATCGCTTTTATGCCCTACCTTTCGTAACACAACTTAAATTAGCCTCCTGTCAAACCTCTCCTCGTACTGCTTCCACGAAATAAACATACCACGACCTCTAGTAACTTTATCTCTCACAGCCTCCAACCATCATTATGTTGTCCCTCTCAACCCCGCAATGTCATGAATCTCCTCACCTACAAGCCTTTCTCCCTTCGTCTTGGCCCAGTGCATCCCACCCTACCCAAAAATTTCCGAGCAACCAACAACTACTCCCACTGCAGTTATCCTAACCCACCCCATCCCAAACGTCACGAATTCCTCATCTGAAGGCCTGTCGTATTTTATGCAAGTCCAGTAATGCCCCCCCAACCTAAACCCAACCAAGCAGCAAACATCAAACCTCTCTCACATCAACCTCTTTTAACTCGTGTACACTACCCTGCAGGAGGAGGAACAGAAGGTGCTGGCTAATATAAGCAACGCCTTCTTGGCCAAGAGGCGGCTGTTGGCAAGGGAGGTGACGGCTGCCAAGATACAAGAGCGACTCACAGCCTTAGAGGAGCGACAGTGGGAACTCCAGAACAAGATGGGAGAAATGGACCAAGTCGGCGTCCATTCTGCGAGGTAGGTACTGTATTCTAGGGGTGAGGTGAGGTGAGGTATGGATTGAGAGTAGGAAAAGAGTAAGAGTGTGTCTAGAGGAAATGTGGAAGGTAAGAGTGGAGGGGAAGCGGAAGGGAGTGTATATAAAGAAGTTAGTAAGTTGGCAATGTGTGATGAGAATACATAGACTGAAAAATAATCATCAATCCTCTTCTAATCCCAGCATCTGGCTCGGCCCTTTATGCGAGGCAAATCATAACCATCACTTCTCTCTCTCACCGTCATCTCCTACTCTCCTTCCTTCCATTTCATTTGAACTTGCTGAACATAAAAAAATAAGGTAGATAAAGGTAGCAGAGAAATGTTTCGCATTAACGACGGCGTAAGTCAACTAGTCACCAGATGAGACAAACAGCTAACCAATTCCATATCGATGTGAACGGGGCCTTAGTAGTTAGGGATTCATCTGACAATTACAACTACGTGTCTGTCCCTTCCATTCCCTTCCCTCAGTTTCAGTGCCACCTTCTTAATATAGTGATGATGAATGTATGAAAAATTATATCCCGTTCACGTACATAAAAGTGATATTGAAGGTAAATTTAATGATAGGTTACAGTAGTAGAACTTGTTGTCTACTATGTCAAAATGATATTCTATGAAAAAATATAATCGATGTGATTTTGTCGTGCTAAAGTGTTGTTTGTTTTGCGATGGCACTTAATACTTACACTAAAACAAAATACGAAAATATCCGTGTATAGAAAGGAACTAAAGAGGGGAGGAGTTTCTGCGACATCCATTAAACCCATATGACGTGGACGTGATAATAATCCCGGGTGGTGTAAGTCTTCCGAAGCCCACCATAGGCACCATATCAGCTGGTATCACGAGGGAGGAGACTAGGGAGGGAAGGAGGAAGGGAGGGAGGAGACTAGGGAGGGAGGGAGGGAAGGAGGAAGGGAGGGAGGAGACTAGGAAGGGAGGGAGGGAGGGAATAGGAGGTGAATATGAGAGGGAACAAGATAGGATTCTGGGAAGGAGAAAAAAATATAGAGATCAAAAGAAGTGGAAAACGAAAAGCGAAGGGATGAGGATGGCTTGGGATGATGCAATTTATGAATAGCCAAAGCTTTACCATTATACAGGAGGGAAAGACGGAATATAATTTGGGAGTGGTTGGTTGAGTGGGAGTGGTGTGAGTGGTGGTGCCATAAGCCCGCATTATTTGGATATTATTGTATTTTAAATAAGTCGTCATAAAAATTCAGAAAGACCGATATTATATGACATAAACTCATGTATGATCGAAAAAAACAAAACAAGATAAATTCATGTAGTACGAAAATCAACAAAAGAAAAATATGAGTATAAATGGCAGCATTCCTATCGTGCAGTCCCTCCCTCCCTCCCTCCTTCCCTGTCTGTCTGTCTGTTCTGCTTCTCCAGCAAACCATTATTCTTGTTCGTCTCTCCCGGCGAAAATAGTAAACTTCACTAAAAATCAATGAATATCCAAGAAAACTATCACCGACAAATTGATATGGTATCCAACTTGTAAATATCCGGTATAAGCACTTGTCGACTGTACAGTACATAATTATATTTCCCTGTTAATAAATATCTATAACAACTTCTATGGCACAAAATACAGTCCCAGGAAATACACACAACACTTACTAACTCGGCAGACAGAAGCTCAACCATGCAGTGTTGTCTTGTAAGAATATTTAAACACTCGTCGAGACACACATCCATATACACACACATCTGTACATCTCCGCCGTCTTCGCGATAATGGTATTGGTCAGTGATGCCAACTCAATTTTTTTTTATCTGCTAGACTAGTCAAGAAAATCCGCTAAATAATAAGGTAAAGCTCTTAAAATTTTCTGCTGGATTGGCCTTTAAAGGCCTCCATAGACTATCATTCATGTCTGCGCAAACTAGATGACTGTGCAATCATTTAAATTCGCCACACACTAGCAAGAAGACTGAGCAGTCACCACACATTATCATGCATCACTGTACAAGCGTGTGATTGACGAGAAGCTTGTTGGATATGGTTCAGTCATTTGCGCAAACCATCAATCACACTCACACACACCACGGTTATGCCTGCACAACCACTTAGTTTCCGCAGGCATGATTAATAGTCTATGGAGGACTTTATCCGCTAATTACTCTTGTAAATTTAATTTTTTTTTCACTAGATAATTTCTAAATCCGCTAGATCTAGCGGAAAATCCGCCAAATTGGCATCACTTGTACTGGTTGAAGAACTTGAAGCTTCCCGAGTTTCGAGGTTTCGGAGCTTTTGTAAGAGATGGTACAGTACTGAATCCGAAGCTCCCCTGGGATACGAAGATGTGAAGGGAAAATCAGTCAGTACTGCCACTTAAGTAACGCCAGGATTACCAAGGTCATTACAGTATATATAAATTTGTCCTTATATCACGACAAGA
This sequence comes from Petrolisthes cinctipes, assembly GCA_033782935.1. Classification (NCBI taxonomy): domain Eukaryota; kingdom Metazoa; phylum Arthropoda; class Malacostraca; order Decapoda; family Porcellanidae; genus Petrolisthes; species Petrolisthes cinctipes. The sequence continues at coordinate 26,986 of JAWQEG010002613.1, read as the reverse complement.
TATAGTGCAAATAAAAAAAGGACACCAAAAGGACTATAACTGGGCCATTGTTTGCATTCCGGTGTTCCCATAAAACCACGTTCATTACTTTTATAATGACAGTATTCTTTTGGTCCCAAAGTTTCCATGTGACTAATTAATTGTTATTATTACTTACACCAAACCTAGAGGGAGTATTTGGTACAAAGACAAATATGACACTGGCAGAAAGAAGGGGAAGGTCAAACTCCAAAGAGAAGAGTATGGAATAAGAAATGCACAAGCCCTGGTTGTGACTAAGTAAGAAGTCAGTTACTAGCCAGAATAAAATCATCTCTGGTTTGTGAAAGACACTGCTTGATTGCCCTTCGAAGGACGCTACGTGGGGGTTTGGAGTATTGCCTGCGGTGATGTTGGCAGTGCTTAGTTAAGGACTTTTTTCGGTGCCACCAATTCCATTTCAGTTTTTCAGCTATCATTCCTTTCCTTCTACTTCCTTCGTGCTTGCTGTACCACCTTTCTACCACCTTTTCCCTCGTCCTACAGGATTTTTCAGGTCTAGGGTGGTCTTCTTTTATTCGCAAATCAATCAATTCTCCCAAATTATGTGACTGTATATCCTCAGGGAAACGCGAGAATGGAGAAACCTGGAGAGATCACTGAAAGCTGTCGAGGAAGAGACTACCTACTGGAGTACCCGCATGGCACAGACAGAGAAGGAGGCAGATGATGCAAGGCAGAAGCTGTCCAACGCCCTGACCTCAAGTCTCTCCCAGCACTCGGTCAACACTCTTCACAACAGAAGCAGCACAGGGTGTGGGGACGAGACGGATATCGAGGATGGGGATGCTGTGTTTGAGGATGCATCTGAGGCTTGAAGGACAGACTAGATAACTGTGGATTGCAATAAAGCAGTGAATATGGAAGAAATGAATAGTGTTGTAAATGTACAATGCATATATTGGATGATGGGCATTTGGTACCAGAGAAAAGTTTCTAGTCCATAATCCTGACAGGTGCACTGTACACGACATTTGTAAGAAGGACTATTGATGTACTCGTATATACAAGTAATAATGATTACCAATATTTTTGTCCTGGATAACAGATAACTTACAGAGAGGAAAATCTATGTCAACATTAACAATTATAATATCCACTGAGGGACAAATGTGTTACATGGAGACTAGTTCATTCAAGCTCACAAAAAGAATCATGATAAAGGACAGAACTAAAAGAAAACAAAATAATTAAAGTGATGTACAATAAAACAACAAGAAAGAAATATCGACTAAACCGAACCACAAGAACAGAACATCATAAAAATGTATATTAAGTACATAATTAAATATCTGTAATGCAAAGTAATCTAAAAAAACAAACAATAGTGATTGTAAGGTTTAGCAAATGAACATGAGTTTCAGGAAATAATGTCCATGTGATACTGATTTACCATTCAGTTATTATACTGTAATGGGTTTGTTTTGTTAAGAGTCATCCCCACACACACCACAAAAAAAAAAAAAAAAAAAAAATCATTTGTATATTCATGTCATTGTTCATGTATTTATTCATATTCATATTATAATGTTTCTATTTACCTGATAGGAAAGGTACGATACAGGTAACTATATAGCCAATAGGCCACTGATGCCTTCACTATATAATTACTGTATAAGACATTTTTAACATATACTTTTTCAACTCATAATTATACTTTAAATTACTGGTTCATTAATTACTTTTCTAGGCGTCACCAGTTACTATATAATGTACAGTACTACATAAATATTATATGGTATACAATTTAGTAGACGTGCTATTGTTATTAGTGTGTTTGCATTATGATAACCTGTCAAATATGTTATGTAAATATCAGATGTGTGTACATAACAAGTGGCTCCCAGTTTACCAAGAGACAAAATTATATACAATACTGATGATGTTACATATACACACCTACAGATCAGGTAGACAGTTCACCATTAATGTGTGAAACTGTGAAGGGATCTTAATTAAACTGCAATGAACCTGATGTGATTTCAATTTGTGACAATGGCGTTAAATATTTTGTCATAAAGGATGTGTAGAGCATGTGACTATAGTACAATGATTATCACTGATTTGTATATTCTGAGTTTCATTCACTTACATTCATTCAGCTTATTCCACATCTTTAGGAAGTATCATCACATTAGTATGGTAAGAAATGTTGCAAGGTTCGTACTTGTATTACAATATATCTTACCAGTATATAAGTTAAGGACCCTGTGATCGTGTATGAAAATTGGAGGCTTGTGATTCCTCCTGACCATCCCACGAAACAAGCTCCTTCTTTATAGGTGGTGTTTCGTGTCAATATTTGAAGGACTCATTTAACCCCAATTTTCTTACTACAACACAGGGTCCCTTAACATAGTCCTTTGGAAGGCTTCACTCTGGCAAAGGATAAAGTTGTACCAAGAGTACAACCTAACGTATTCATGAAATAATGCAGAATACCTCTTTTAATGTCCCACATAATCAATGCAATTACATTTCTTATAAGATACGTACAGCTTCCTGTAGCTATGAAATACATGTATAGACAATATAGGTAGCTGTACCATACCTAAATGAAACACAGCTTACAAGAAACCCCTTACAATTTATTGGTATATAGAAATATATCACACATCAATAATGGCAAGAAAGAAGTACAGTACATTGTTGAGAGGTCTATATAGGATGTATAAATTCTCTATATTTATGTCACACAGCAGAGAACTTCAACAACATATCAGTGGGAACAGAAACACACAGGTGAGTCAAGCCCAAACTTCATATACACGTATGTATGTATGTACGCCGCCTTGACTCTGAAGCTTCATGCACCACCAGAAGCTTCACACGTCAAATGTTTGAAAATTCAACCATTATAACTCTGAGGCTTCATAATATTCATACTCTGAAACTTCAAAAATATTCCTCACTGCATGCACAAACATTAGCAATTTTTCATTTTTAGATAATTTTTTACGTTGTATATTTTTCTAGCCCATAATGAAATGATACAATTAGGGGAAATTAGTTATAGAATTCTGTCCCAGATGAGAGAGATGGGGACTATTTCAACAAGGTTCCCTAACATAGAGGAAACAAAGCCTCAGACATGGTTACTCTCACAAAGATAAACAAATACGAGTGACATCTTGGATATAAACACTTTTCAATATATCTTTTGAAACAATCTAAAAAACTGGATCTTTAACTATATACAGTACAATAAAATATTTCTTTATCTCGATAATAATGTACTATAAAATGCCATGGAACTGGATAATGAATTCACCTGTATATTACACAACTCACATATCAAACAGGTCAAGGAAGAGAAAACACCACTCATTTGTTCACTTAGACACCTCTCACCCACTTACACCATCTTTATATTTACTTCACACTGAAGCAAGTTCTCCCAAGCCAGTCTTTTTCCCTTACATTATTCAGCCCCACACAAACACTGGTGAGGTTTCCACACATAATTACAGGTGTTGGTGCTGAGCTGAACAATACTCACAAGTACAAACTCGGGATATCCACTCATTGTGACGACACTAACTTGGCTTTGATTGGTAGCAGGGAAGTGTGGCATCTTGGTATGGGTGGATGCCCATATTCACTATGCAGTGATCATTGTTTTCTTCCCTGCTGGAGACTTCTTAGAAACAGGATGACTGGTTATCGAAGGCGATGCTAATTAGCACCACCACAATTATCTATCATTATTATGAGCCCAGTCAACTGAACGCAAATTAAATCAGCTGTATTTGATATTCTTTCATCAAAAATTTTATCCAATCAATACAAAGTTGCTCAAATTGTTTCAATAGTTTATATGTTATTTTCCCTGAAAACTGTGATCTTGTCGATCTGTTTTTTCTTGTATCAGACAATTTGAATCCTCCTGGAAGCCTCAAGGATACAATTTAAGTGGATACTACAGTATACACAGTTTTTCACACACAGCATGGCTCACATTTTGTTAACACATTTTTAACACTGGAATTTCTTACTCTTATACAGTACTTTGGCACTTTCATCATTTCACAGGCTTTGAAGACATTATGACTTTCCATCGTCAAGTCTGTAATTACTTCAAAAACAAATTTACAAGATATCTCAAAACTCATTTCATGTTTAAGAATACTGCACCAAACATTACACTGATATTCTGTCAGTTTAAATATGGAATTAAATTTCTCTTCATACTCTTTCCTCTGCCATAGTAACTTATAGGACAATAACTTTAGATCACTTTGAGTACTTAATAACCATGTTATGTTCATTGTTTCTTTCATTGTTTTCACAGACAATGAATACTTTATAGGATTTGCATAAACTGTCATGCCATTGTAATCTTTACTTGTACAGTACTGTACACGAACACGAATCCACCAAAATCGTAACCATAGAGTGTGATGAATTGCCCTTTAAGGCTTGATAGTTATATTGCTTGTCTGGGAGCACAAGAGGAACATTTTCAGTTCTTGTAACGTTAAGGAAAGTTTTTTTTTTTTTTTACCATGAAGTATTTATTTCTGAGAATTATGCATACATTTTATAAACTTCTAATGGTTTTGTATAGTAGACAAACTGAGTGGAGAGCACCTGAGGGGGAACAGAATTTTAGTGGAGATGATGCACGTAGCCAGATGGTATGTACAGTACAGTATGTTCACCATTAATAATAATAATACTCTAGGTGCTTTACACATTAATGGTGCTTCCTCTTTCTACCACCATTAGGTAACTTCTTCTCACGTCCCTGTCGCACTCTGTCTCACTCAGCTCGTGGGTGTCAGTGAAAGGTGTGGGAGGCGTGGGTGGGGTGAGGGGCGGAGCAGGGGACACACCCAGGAGAGATGAAGGGGTGCGTGGGGGGCTGAGCAAGGTGTGAGGACCGCTGCCCCTCCTCCCTCCCATATCTCTCCCGCCTCGAGACATGCCCATCCTGGAGGGAGAGAGAGTAGTGGGTTGGTTGGCATCATTTTCTCAGTCCACTCATTCCCACACTCTCTCTCTCTTTCTCTCAACGCTCACTCCAAATATTTGTGATGTCTTCAGATTTGGTTTGTTTCCGTACAATCATAATGTAACCAAATGTGTGTCAGATGTTCTTTTATAATTCACATTCAAGTGTTAGATGGATAATAATTATATATGTCATTATTTCAACATCTCGGGTTTCAATAGAATAGTTCCTCTTTTATTACTGCCGTCCTCACTCCTACTGACCTTTCTCGTTTTCTGTGAAAGGAGCGCCTTGGTAACGTTGGGGAAGCCTCTGTAGAAGTACTAGACTCGGCCGCGTGATATATAAGGTCTGAAATAAAGGTAGGCATTAAACACTTGTAAAATCCAGGGTAATATAGATTTAGATCATAAATGTATATCCCGATTATAAGGTAGATTGATTAACACTGTACAAACATACAACAGAGGCGTGTATTGATTTACTACGAGTCAAGGATTGGTTGGGACAGTTAGTTGGCTGTAAAAAACTCGACTGTAGTAGCTGGGATCACAATGAGTTACTTCCAGGACTGATATATACTAAGCTGTCTAATTAAGTCTTCAACTACATCCTAGGGGGGTTAATGAAACAGTTACGATGTTTAAGAATATTGTTCAAGTTTGTTCAATAGTGTTCAATTAATTACTGTCCTCCAATGTCTAAATTAATGTGACAGATCTTTCCTAACGATCCCATCAATATAATTTTCACTCAGTTATGTACTTGCACTTCCTATGTTTATATTTGATTAAACTGATATGTAAACTACAACTGGTAAAACAGAATGCAAAGTTTGTACCGAAAAGCATCATTATTTCTCACTATTTCTGAGTTCATATAACGTACTATATGCATTACACTACATTTGATAATCCTTTAAGCATATTCCATCCTCACTTCCTCATTTATTCTTGAAAAAAAAAAATATTGTATTTGATATGAGCACCCCATTTGTAGAAAGAGTATGTGATGAGCGAGTAGCTGTTAGACACAAACATTAAGGGGGTAATACAGTTTTGGCACATTAGAGCCCCCTTGATTCCTCCTAAGTATGCCAGGAAACAGGACCAGGTGGGCAAAAATAATGCTGCCTTGTTGCCTGGAATAGTTTGGAGGGTTCACTTGCTCCAGATCTACCAACACTGTATAATATCCCCTTAAAATACTGGCACACACACCAGGAGGTCATCGTTACACAACTGTAAACATTGAGTGCAGGACCAGGAAATATACAGTAGTAAACTTGCAAGACAAACGTAACAAGGAATTATTATGCAAAAATATATGTACGAAAAGGTGTAGTAACAATTAACAGTGTACACACAGTGAGGACAACAGCATGAGCCAATCAGAGGACGTGATGGGTGTTGGGTGGAGGGGGTGGAGGGGTACACAAGAGAACAAGAATGAAGGGGTGGAGTAAAAGGTGAGGTGACCAGATTCAATATAGACACACTGACAAGGGATAAAATGCTTAAAACATAATTATTACATAATACAATGCAAAATTAAGATAAAGTAGATTATAGATTGCGTTATATATTGAAAAAATCTTTAATAAATTAGTATGTAATCAACATTTTGATTAATTATATAACTATGAAAACATTAAAATATTATGTAATCTTCACTATAATTCATAAAAATCATATTTCATTACATAATTTTTGTTTTATCAGTTACCACTGAAAAAGATTAAGACCGATACATAGAAATGTGGCAAATAAGAAAATGCTAAATATCACCTTAAAACATCAAGCAAAAAGTAGCAAGATTATGTTTTAGAGAAGAAAGTAAACATCACTGACGGTCGCCTCCAGTTAGCTAGGCGGTAGTGGCTGACAGTCATTTCATCTGGCAACTGTTCAGGGCAGCCAGTCTGCACTAACTGGTGGGGCCTGACAGAGAACAATTTAACTCATAAGACATTACTGAGAGACCTTAAATACAGTTTCAGTCATCAGTCCTTCAACAGACAAGTCGATTTAATCCAGGTATGTGTTGGCGTTGGAGAGACCATCAACACAATGATCTAAGCAGATTCACTTCGAGGATGATGCGATTTTACTCTTATTTATTGGACAAGTGAAAACTCTCAGCTTATGCTAATCTAATTTCGGTGGAATGTTCATTTTTGTGCTTCTCTTGTTAATATTCGCATTAAATCTCGGATCAAATCTCGGATCTAGCTGATGGACGTTATATTAATTCTTGCACTTAATTCAATACAACAACTGTGATACTTGTTCCACAACCAACCAAGAGGTAATCTTGGCATGTAACTTAACTGGAGTTGTTCATCTTCTATGATCATGATTGTGTTCTGGTCTTCACTACTGTGACATGTCTCAGTTTCATCGACTTGTCTGGCAGGAGACTATAACCAAAATGTATAGAGCGGGAATTGGGGAAGGGGGCTGCTCCGGGAAGTAAGGGGTCTTTTACCCTTCAAAAGTTATAATTTCTATATATAATTCTTACATTTACATTATAACACACAAAGAAACAATGTTATAAGGGCCTTCAGATTTTAAAATAAGGGTGTTACATGAACTTACACAATTATGAAAGACAGTCCATTATTATAATGTGGATCGTAGGTGTGGACAAATGATAAATAGTACATTGAGGTGTAATTTCAGTGTATAAGGGGAGATATAGTGTAAGAACAGGTAAACAATTTATAGGTGATATGCGGAGTAGGCAAAACTGGTAAGCTGAATAGTTCATGTCTTGTGTCAAAGCACCAGAATTCCAGATGTGTGATGGAGGTATAGTGTGGTATTAATGCAGATGTTATGTAGAGGCACAAGTGTTGACTCATAAAATAATGTGTCCCTAAAAGACAGTATTTTAATCAAGTGATCAAACTTATTTCATCCTTAGAAGGAGGGAAATGAGAGAATTATTAACATTGTTAGTTTGAACAGAGTTGAGTCAGATTTGCTAGACATTAATTTTCAAGCCAGATAATGATAGAGGGACTATTTTATAGTACACTATATTCTGTAGTCCTTAAACATCCTTTTCCAGGGGTTGAGAAGTGGAGAGGTGTGCGTGTGGTGTGTGCAAATGTGAGTGTGGTCAATAAATCGTGTGTAATAGAGATACAGGTGGTAACAAACTGTACAGTAGTAGTGAGGTGAAGTACAAGTGTAGTCCGGTGCAGCCCCCGAGGTGTGTGAGGGTGAGGGGTGCAAACAGTTGGGTGGCGGGGACTTACTATGATGCACGGCTCTGATCGGCCCTGACCTGTCGTGGTCCAGCTGGTTGGACGACTCAGTTCGGGATGACGCTGGAGGGTCCGTGTCAGAATCGGACCCGAATGTGTCGTACTCCTCACTCTCGGACTTGACGGAGCGCGGAGCAGGTGTGGGGTGGCGACCTCTGACGCCCACCACGCCCCCACCTCCAGTCATGGCATTCCCACCGCCTCCGCCACCGCCACCACTCCCAACTCGGCAGTAGGTCTCACCCGAACTGGACATTCGCTGAATATGATAAGGAATAAACATGACATACGTTCATACACAGACACTTCAATCACACTAACATACATAATGGTAGTTGTTGTTGAACCTTTATTTCTAGAGTAATAATACGACTAGTAATACCCTTCCCCCGTCCAAACACCAATATTTATAACTAATAGTATAATATTTTGAAAGGAGAAACTGACTAGTCAAAAGATGCATATAAGCATAAATAAAATGCTAGTTTCGCAGGTTAGTACAAGGACAATTTGTGAAGAATAATGATAACTTTATATCACTTTTTGTTGGAGTTACCCAGTCCTACATCAGTCATGGAAGGAAAACCAATTGAATTTCCTAAACTGATTGTTCTATTTCCCAGTCCACCCATCCTAATCCCTGAAACTGACCTCCCGGCCTGCAATCACTTCCTTATACGGGCAGGGTTGGTAGTGTGTGTGGGAGGGGTTGTGGTGCTGTGTTTGTTGTTGTTGTTGCTGTGGACGAGGACGCTGGGGTTGGTGTTGCTGTTGTTGTTGTTGCTGTTGTTGTTGCTGTTGTTGTTGTGGGTGGTGACTATTGTTCATGTGGAAAGTGGCGTAAGGGTAGATGTCCTCGGCATATTCTGGAAAGAAAATATATCAGTTATCATAAAGCATAAAAAATGGATATATATATTGATTTATATGTAAATTAAACGGTTAGAGGTCCCACCATCCAATCAGGCATCAGCTCTGAGTACAACAAATAATTTAGTATTAACAACTTTAGCAGCTCACACACCCTGCTAACCTACTTTACCCATTACCCACTAACTATGTCACTCACCGGGTATCCTGTCGACTTGAGTAGGGTCACGGTGGGGCGAGGTTTTCCTGACGGTGGCGTAAAATTGTTCTCGCTGCTTTAGGTTCTCCTTGTTCTCCTGTACCGCTGCCACACTCCCCTCACCTCCATTCTGTGGTGACGGTGGTAGTGGTTCTGGTGGTGAAGGAGGAGCATTAGAGATAGTAATTGAGGAAAGAAAACATTCATTAAGAGTACCACAATGCACATAGTTTTTGTGGTAAGATTTTCACTGGCAGGGAAGGGAGGATACTGGCATAATATCCCTATAAGATTATGTTTCATATATTAATGCATGGATGTATTTATTCAATTATAATTGCATGACACAATCAACAGTCAAAAATTCTCTCTCTCTCTCTCTTTTTCTCCACTGGACTCACTCTTCCTGACACAGACGCAGACGGTGATAATGGTGGCGAGGAGGGCTAAAGAGGAGGCGAGGACGGGTAGCAGGACTCTCACGTCTGTCATGTACACCCCGTCCATCACCAAGCCAGGAGACGATGGACCTGTGATATAGAGAGGATGCGTCACGAACCGAGGCAGGTGTGTGTTGTTAAAGGATCTGTGATGATGCAGGTTAAACGGGGGCACATTACTTCTCTCCACAAATCAAACATCCTAGTTTTATAGTTAGCAGATGTTCTAAAAAAAATTCAGCCAATCGATATTACAGCTACATATATGCAATGCTTTGTACCTGAAATTCAACGTCATTTATCTGTCAGAACACAAGATAGCCTACTCTCTCCCTGTCTCCATTACCCACCTCCGTCCAGGGCAGCGGTAGTAAAAGGGTAATCCTGAGTGGTGCTGCCTGCTGAGTTGGATGCAGTCACTCTCACCACATACTGAGTCGAGGGGTCTAGAGCTACCAGGTCCACAGGTCGCCCTCCCTCCACCCTTTCAGATACTGTGGGGGAGGGGGAGGCAACACTGTACATGGAGACCTTAATTGAATGGAGGAAATTATCACAAAAATGAAAGGAAGGGAGCAACCCAGTAAGGCATCGATGAAGAGGAGAAATATGAGAAGTAACAAATACGTGTATAAAGTATGAAAACAACAACTGTTCAAAGAAGACCTTAACTCATGTTCAGCAATGAATTTATGAACTGATCTATCAAACATAATACTCTGGAAAATCATTAAAACTAATTAATATCTTACTAATCTTAAACAAATGTCAAATATTTTCTCTCAAGCATGTCAAAATCACAAACAACAGATGGAGTATAACAAAATCCAGCAGTGTTCCGTGAGAGTGTATAGAGTAGAGTTCTCACCAACAATCCAGTTTGATGAAGAAGACCTCCTGTACGCGATGCTAAAATGACTGATAGGACAACCCCCGTCACTCCACTGAGCCAGACTGACGGCGGCCCAGGAAGTGTTGGCCACCACCACTCCTTCACGACCCCCAGCGAGAGGTTCTGACCCAGCTGTCTTGGTACGTAGGTTCTCTGAGGCTCGTCCTTCTCCCACCTCCACGGGAACACCAAAACAACACACTTAAGGGGGTGCGGGAATAAGGGGACAGGCTTGGGGAGGGGGGGGGTGCGGGTGAATTTGGGAGGGTGCGGGGGGTCGGGAGGGTGCGGGGGGATTTGGAGGGGTCGGAGGGTTGCGGGGGAATTGGGGGGGTGCGGGAGTAAGGGGACAGGCTGGGGGGGGGTTAGGGGGTACGGGAATAGGGGACAGGCTTTCTACCCCCCCCCCCCAAGCCTGTCCCCCTATTCCCGCACATCCCAACCCCCCAACCCCCAAGCCTGTCCCCTACTCCCGCACCCCCTTAATTGACCATATTGTTATTAAAGCACTACTACCATGAGTTCAGTCTTTGTATGCACACCTGGATGACCAATGTAAATAAATACCTGTACAACTTTTTCAAACAAAGATAAGTTAAAAGGATTTGTTATTGAGGACATTTAAATATTTTTGTTCTTTCAAGGTACAACCAACACACCTTATTGTAGGCAGTGACATAGAGGTCATAATGGCTGCCACAGGAGAGGCCACGTAGCTCATGAGCAGTTTGTGTTGGTGGAACTGTCTCCTCCTGCCACTCCCCATAGTCCCTCTTGTAGGATATAGTGAGGCCAAGTAGTGGTGCCCCTCCATCATCACCAGTCCGCCATGACACTGTCAAACTGGTAGAGCCGGTCCGTGTTACATGGATGTAGGGTGGTGCCGGGGGTACTGTGGGAAGGGGCAAAGAGGGAGTGTGATCTTAGAAATGCAAAGAGGAAGTGTGATTATAATTATGCAGTATATCATCCTTTGAAGCCATTACTAAAATTCTCAAATTTATAAGTTACACTTTAATGGAGAAAAATCAAAAGTGTTTCAATACTGTAGGACTGTTACATTAATCTAAAAAACCAAGAGGCTTGTGAATTGGCTATTGGTATTGGAAATGAGTGTTATTACAGAATCAGTCACATGTAGTATTTGTAGAGTAACAGACAGACAGACAGGTAATTAAATAAATAAAATGATGCTTAGTGAGTACCCTGAACAATGAGGGTGTATGTGATGTGATCGTCGCCTTGTGGGTTAGTGACTTTACAGGTGTAGTTGGCAGAATCCTTCCTCTGGACATCTCGCAGCACCAAGGTCCCGTCAGGATAACTTGACATACGGCTGCAAGGCGGAAAATTGTCAAAAAATGTAATAAGTACACGTTTCAATAGGCGATTAGCATTACCCTTCCATCTAGAAAATGAACAAACATAACTGATATAAATAAATAAGACTTCATAATTACTTTTAGAGTATTATCTAAGTACAAATATTCCCCACCAGGAACTCTTTTACATAACCTTGGGCCTAATCTCTCATTTCATCCCCCTTCTCTGTTTCTTTGGTTATAAACATACTTGTTGGTAGAGTCAGTGATAAGTTTCTTGTCCCTGAACCACGAGCGTAAGGGTGGAGGATCACCCACTGCCTCACACCTCAGGCTCACGTCCTCCTCCCAGTGTACCTCCGTTACACCACCCCAAGACACCACACGTGCTGGTACTGCAGGTCAGAGTAAGGACAAGTTCATCTCTCTATCCTGGGAACTCACTCAGAAATAAATAGAAATAAATTATGTCTGGTGCTAGTCGCAAAAATCTTACAACAGTATACAATTTTGCCAACAATTATAATCTATAACTATGTATGGCTAGGGTAGTGAAGGTAATTTTGATGAATTACTATACAGTATAAAGGATGAGGAATACGTAAAAAATGAAGGTTATCTGTTTGAGAAATAATAAAGGCTACCTGTGGAAGAAGGTGAGAGTGTAAGGACAACAGGTGTTGATGCCTGACCCTCCCCCACCCTGGTCCTGGCTGTTACCGTCACTTGTACCTTCATCACGTCACTGGGTACGCTCACCTCGTGTCTCGTGATGGGCGCACGTACAGGGAACCGCTGCAACGAGTTATGAAGTTACAAAACATACTCGAATGGTAAGAAAATGCACTTAAATCATATGAAAAGAATAACATCAAGATGGATAACAAGATAATTGGGATTAATCATTAGCTTAGGTGGGTAATTTATAGGTCAAAACAGATGTCTATACACTCCAGTGTATATACATTATGTCATTATTAATTACTTTATCTGTTAATGACTCGACTTCAGAATATTATTTTTGTCACTAAAGAAGTTCACCTGTTTGGTATGCTCATCTTTAATTCCAACTCACTTTACATCTTTTACCCACACCAAACCCCTCTTCTCTCATCTTATTATTATCTCTCATTTTCCTAATTCATCTCATTGATGTTTCCTTCACCTCCCCTGTTCTCACCTTGATGTCCCTGCCCCTGACTGTGACTTGATAGGACTGAAGGCGACCATTGGTGGTTTCAGGAGGCAGCCATGAAACAATGACAGTGCCAGGCCGAGCCACCACCGCCTTCACTCCAGCTGGAGGACTTGGTACTACGAGTAACAAAGAAACAATTTCATTATAAGTGACAACCAATAATATGCACTACTGTATGGATTGGTGGAAAGAGACTATCTTAACAACCATGGGTATCTGGAAATTCCATTTTTAGAATAATTTAAATAACCAGAAGCACTTCCTTACCATCCTCTTCAGTAGTACAATAGACGGGGTCGCTGGGAGGCCCCTCACCCTTCCTTGTCATGGCCACCACCTGAAGGGAGTAGTTAGTGAAGGGACGTAGACCCCTCAGTGGTACACGTACTGACGCTGTCGTCTCACCGTTCAACTCGTGTGCTGCCGTAGATTCATGAGAAAAATGTCAGATGATATAACTAGAATTTAATCTATAAAATTTTTACTCGTACATCACAAAATACCAAAAAGTTATAGTTGCTGGTTTATTGTATTAAAATATGACATTCCATCTAAAATTGACTCTAAACCTAGTTAGGATGTATTGTTTATTGTATATATTATTCCATAGCTTCCTTCCCATTTTGTATTCCTCACTGATTTCTTACATCTGTCTTTAGTGTCTTACCTCTATCAACGGGTGCGTAGAGGACCCTGTATCCTGTGAGGTGTCCACGGGCGTGTGCTGCAGGCAACGTGTCCCATGATACTTCCACACTGTGAGAGGTGAAGGGCGAGCATCGCACGGCAGTCGGCGCGGCAGATGGTACTGTAAAAGAGGCATTTTCATAAGGAGTGGAAGTTGTTCAGACTTGAGAGTAAAAACCAAAGTGTTACAGTTACAAAAACAGATCTTTCCCATTTCTATCCAATACCAAACCTGGTACAAAGGAACGGAAGTGTTGAAAAAGGAGGCCACTTGGTGAAAATGTATTAACAACACAATGGGTATGTGTAAGTGTGAGTGTATCCTCACCGTCCTCCAGGGTGGTGGCAGTAACAGGTGTGGAGCCAGGCCCAGCCCCCTGAGAGTTGACTGCCTGCACCTCTACCAGGTACTCCGTGTAGGGCGCCAACTCCGTCACTACGGCCGAGCAGCATCCCCCGCTGGTTGAAGAGGGAAGTGTGGGCGAGGACGAGGAAGAGGAGGATGAGGAAGACGATGACCAGGTCTCCGCCTCCACAGTGACGATTTTGTAGGGGTCACTTGGAGTGCTGTCACCCAACGTGGAAATATTTCTTGTAGAATAATTGTATTTTATGAGCAGGAGATATGAATATGTTAATTAAATTTACTGGATTTTACACCAATCCCACCCTAATATAGACATTGGATGGTCATAAAAGGATAAGACACTTGAACAGCATGATACACCAGACTCTTAGTGGTTTATGAATAATTCTACCTCAGCATAAGTGATGTCCTCATAACATACCGAACGTTGCCGTAACTGATGTAGTAGGCGATGATACGACCGTGCCTCACCGATGGCTCAGGGGCAGCCCAGGTCACGCGGAGGCTGGTGGAGGTCAGGGGTGTCACCTCGACTTCTGTGGGGGGGCCTCCGGGGGGCTCTCCCTCCGTCGACACCTGCAGCGCCTACACCATAAGGGAGTTAAGATGGTGAGGAAATATTTGGGTGAAATATGAGGGACATGAAAGCATGAGAAAGTTGAGAGCTACAGTAGTTGGGGAGAAAGAGAGAAGGGGGTATGTTGTAAATTTTGACTGAGATGTGGATTTGGGCAGTCATCAATCCTCATTAATGTTCATCTCACCCTTCTTCATAATCAGTATATCATCAACAACAATAAACATTCACCACACCTTCACCACTCCCTCTACACACCACATCCACTCACCCCTTCCTTCTACCCATCACACCCACTTACCCACTCCCCCTACACACCACACCCACTCACCCCTTCCTTCTACCCATCACACCCACTTACCCACTCCCTCTACACACCATACCCACTCACCCCTTCCTTCTACCCATCACACCCACTTACCCACTCCCTTTACACACCATACCTAACTCGCATACACCCTCCAATACCCATCATTACCAACTTACCTCTGAGGGTTTGGAAGGTCCCATGGCATTGTGGGCGTAGAGAGTGAAGAGGTACTGAGTGGCTGGCGTTAGTCCCTCCACCCTCCCCTCCGTCTCTTTCCCTCCCACTGCTACCTCCCCGGCCTCACTCCGCTCCTGCTGTGCCTCTTGTTGCTGCTGCTGCTTTTGATGTCCTGTCGTAACGTCGTGGTCTTGCTGTTGTGACTGCTGCTCTGACAGGGAACTCTTCTGCTGCCAATCTGAAAAATCAAAACTTTTCATACTTACTGCTTGTTCGAGTTTAACTTGGATTAGGACACGACAGTAGGATCTTTAAACCAAGATAAACATCGGACACCTACATAAATATAACAAGGTGAACGTTACGATAGAAATTATATAATATCAATGAGTAGTCTTTCAAAACTGAATGACCCAAAAGAGAAAGGACGGTTTGAGAGGTGGCCTGCCTGATGAGTCCTCCAAAGTCCTGACTTACCTCTACAAGAGCAGCACACGAGTGAGTGCGTGTGTGTTGTGTGTGAGTGAGGGGGAGAGAGAGGAAAGAGACAGTGAAGTTGATGCTGTGCGTCAGTACTATGATGTAACAAAGGACAGTACTAACCTGTCATCCTGGTGTAGGAGAGTGTGTACTTAGTGATGGGGGAATTGCCATCCTGGGGAGCCTCCCATGCCAGACGCACATATCGCGACCCTTTTTCTACCACGTGTAGTGACCGGGGTAAGTCTGGAGGTTCTGTGGGAATAGACACCAATGGTTAATAACAATCATTGTGCTCTTCATATAAACAAATATACTCGCATACGTTACTGAATGACGTTGTTATATTATATGATAACGGTTATCAAATGTAGCAGAAAGTTCATTGCAAAGTTTTCTCTACCGATTAATAAAACTAACAAACACCAGAATAACAACACAAATCCTTCCTTATCTTACCTTGCACGAGGAGATTAATGGTGGTGGAGGCGTGGCCGTGTCTGTTCTCTGCCGTACACACATACTGTCCACCGTCACTTCGCGTCACGCCCGTCACCACCAGTTCCAGTACTCGTTCCTCTTCGCCCTCCATACCCACACCCACACCCACCGTGCTCTCCCTAATCTCGTACCTGAAGGGATGGGAGGAAACTTGAATATTTGTGTAGATTTGTACTCCAGGTTTCCCCTCACTCATAGTAACAAACATCCCATCCTCTTTAAGGGTGTGTGGGAATAGGGGGACAGGCTTATGGGGGGGGGGTTAGGGGGTTGCGGGAGTAGGGGACAGGCTTGGGGGGGGGGGGGGTTCGGAGGTGCGGGAGTAGGGGGACAGGCTTTCTACCCACTCCAAGCCTGTGCCCCTATTCCCGCACCCCCCCAAACCCCCCCCCCCAAACATAAGCCAACCGTTGGGATGGAAACACCACCTGAAAATCCTCCTTACATCTTTCTTGTTTGAGTGCCGCCTCTAGAAGTCTCGGTTCAGTCGGATCTCTATGTATATCTAAGTATAAGATATATCGTATAACTCCTTCAGCTTCAAGAACTCTCATAATAATAATAATAATAATAATAATAATAATTTATTGGTCATGTTTCCATATAAGTACCAGAAAACCGAACCCTCTCAGGTATTAGTAATAAGACTTTCACTTCTACCTGTTAATTCCTCACCTGTATGACTCTGAGGGGGTGATGAGTCTGCCGTCTTTGAGCCACGAGAGCTTCATGGGTTGGTCTCCAGTGACGGGGCAGCGTAGGACGGCGTGGCTTCCTGATCCCACGCTAACGTTCCAATTCCCTGCAGTGAACCGCGGGGGGGCTGGTGGAAGAGACAGGGGATATTACGATCTTGATTTTTTTTTTTTTTTTTTTTTTTTCTACTTTTATGGCTAAATTACAGATGATATTTTATAATCATTAATAAAATCATTACTATGCAGACCTTGTGACAGATGTAGGTGAGTGGTGAGGGAATATATTACTTTATTACTAATTAGTTTCGCCTACTGCTTCTTCGGATGAGAAACTAGTTAGTAACATAAAAATATATTCTTCACCCGTGTTTCCCTCACCACACACTCACCTAAAATCATTAATAATATTTATTAGGCATATACATACATACATCACCCCGCTCCATATAAATTTCTAAAGATAGAGTAGAACTGAACTAAATTTCCACAACATTACACAACAAACTAGATTATCTGAATTACTGAATAGATTATGTTACGCTTTTGTTGACATGATCATAAACTCTGGGTACTGATGCCATCAAATTAACGTTCTGTACTACAATGGCTTGATGATATAACGTTACGCAAACCATAACCATTTCATAACAAACGACAATGAATATACAGCAATTATGAAACTTTTTATATAACAGAATTTTTTACTTAATTCATTAGTGGATGCTGAACGACTATAGAGTAACCAATAATTTACATGTTGTTACTCCTTTATGGTTCCTTCCTTGTTTTAAAATATTCTTGACACAGCCTCCAAAGTAGATTTCATCAGTATATTTCCGAGGGTATGATAAAAAAAAAAAAAAAAAAAATAATAATAATAATAATAATAATAATAATAATAATAAACACGAGTTTGGCTTTTGTTGTGATATACAGTTAAGGGGAGAGTATATTTTTGTTGGTACATTGGAGTGCCTTGATTCCCCCAAAGTATACCAAGAAACAGGACCAGATGAAGAAAATCTATAATGGTGTCCTGTTGCTTGGAAATGTTTAGAGGAATCAGCAGGTGCTCCAGATTTACCAACACTATACTATCCCTTTAATATGATGATGGTACAGAGAGCAGAGATGTATCAAAACATTTAGTGTGGTTACTCTTAGTTGACACATGACACCTGTTAATGTAATGTTCAATAACTTTCATACTAATATCATAAACTACATTTTACACCTGAATACACTATACCTTACAAACGGTACTTTAATTAATGTAGGGTGTATTTATTCATTTCTGGGATCGTCAACAAAGTGTACAACATATATATACAGCACAAAGTTTTTTTCAGAGTATACAACAAGCCTATTGCTCGCCAGGACAGTAAATGGGCTTTGCATGAGGCAACAATATATTAATTTTTAATATTGCAGATAGAATAAACGATCCCTGCAGTTACTGATGTGCGTAGTGGTGATGAGAGCTGTGTGCAGTATTACCTCTATATTTTATTAGCAGGGCCATCAGGAAATAATTGTGTTCTCTCATTATGATTACCATTGTTATTATGTTTATGGTGATAATAGAGAGGAGAGGATTCATGCAGTAGGATAGTGTTACTTATGGTATACAGAATACCAATTCATTTCAATAATTATGAGAAATTTGATATGGCGTAACAGTTACAGATTATGCTCGTATTTCTATTGGTGAGTGTTAGTTTTGTTTTATTGAACTTGAACATATGTTAAAATACTCATACTAATATGTTACTGGCTTTCTATCCACCCCAAGCCTGTCCCCCTATTCCCGCACCCCCCAGTCCCCCCTCCCGCACCCCCTTAATAACGGTACTGTTTTGCCATTTCGGTCACACACAGAACAAACAATATTATAATCCAACAAAGTACAAAACTCTTATATATTTACCATTGACGGTGATGTGGACGACCTTACTGAGTCCGGCACCTATACCGTTGGTGGCCTCACACAAGTATCGTCCTTCGTCCTCCTTGTCAACACGTCTCAGCACCAGGGTTCCATTGACCAGCTGCTGTACCCCGTCGCTGCCACCCATGCCCACCAAGTCACGATATCTCCCTGGTGTCGAACCTATAATGCGAAAACCCGAGATTGTATATAGATGATGTGGGATGCTTCAAGTGTATGGCACTTTTATATAGTTGGGAGACTGTGGAGCTTCAAGGCTTAATAAACCCTGTGTGTGTGTGTGTGTGTGTGTGTGTAGTCAGAATATTGGAGGTAAAAAAAAACACACACACATAAGTTTATAAGATCTATACACACACACACACACACTTTTATTTGGCTTCATTTCTGCCCCACTAGATGACGACACCTTACTAACTTAAACACGTTACTATCCTGAGAGAGCTGCTGTACCTTCACTAACAACAACTTGGAATATAGTCTGGCATCATATATAGTTATAATAAAGAAGGTCAAAATAGAGTTAAGGGACCTTATATAATTATGTGCTGCTATCGGAGAAATGAAGGCTATTGATTCCTTTACCCTACATCAAGAAACACGATACCATCACATAGTTTATTAGGTCGTTCGTTTCCTGGTGCAGGCTGGAGGAATCAGAAACTTCGAAAATTCAATAAGATCAATATGAGAGAAGTTGGTTGGACGTACCGTGTGCTTTTCTCCAGACAACTCTAGGTGGCGGAAACCCTTCTGTCTGGCAGTGTATGGTAGCGTCTCCCCCTCTGGTTATACTCTGGTCGGCTGGCTCTGATACCCAACGTGGTGGTACTGTGGTGGTGAAGAAGGGAGTCAATGTAATGGTGGTGATGGTGGTGGTGTGGAGGGAGTCAATGTAATGGTGGTGATGGTAGTGGTGTGGAGGGTGTCAAAGTAGTGGTGGTGATAGTGGTGGTACAATAGTGGTGTGGAGGGTGTCAATGTAATGTTGGTGATGGTGGTGAAGGGTTAATGTAGTGGTGGTGGTTGTGGTGGTGGTGAGGGGTCAATGTAGTGGTGGTGATAGTGGTGGTACAATAGTGGTGTGGAGGGTGTCAATGTAGTGGTGGTAATGGTTGTGGTGAGGGGACAAAGTAGTGGTGGTGATGGTGAGGAGAGAGTCAATGAAGTAGTGGTGATGGTGAGGAGTCAATGCTTCATATTATTGCTTACTAGTTTCATATTTTTGTTACCAGTTGCCTGATTAGTACTACTGTGGAAGTGCATAAATAAATGTACGACAGAGGAAGTGTACAACTGATATTGTATGTTTGCATATACTGTAAGGCTACATTTTACACCTAAAGAAGAGAAAGTAAAATCGCTTGGGGTGAACTAATTTCTGAATAAAATGCTTTCGTAAAAACATTTAATTCAGTATTTAGTCACTTAAATAATAGTAATTTCCAAGCTACAGTGATTAGGAGCGTAAGGCAGGAATAGTGAGAGCGAGACAGACAGACATACAGACAGACAGACAGAGACAGGCGGACATACAGACAGAGAGCAGACAGGGAGAGATGCTGACAGGCAGACTTATAGTTATGAGACAGAAAGACTGAAATGAAATTATAGCAAGATCAGAAAGGAATGATAGTGTGGGAGAGGAAAAGGAGCGAAATAATTTGTAATGCAGCTCAGAATACCAGAAATCAGTCAATATTGGCAAGGAGTGCAAATATTAGTGCTCAACAAATGCTTAATGCGACCGTGTGAAGGTGCCGACAGAATATATGTAGGCCTTATGAGAGAACTTATAGTGGTGTTGGTCTCGGTACCAATGTAGGCTACGTGTGTATATACTGTATGTGATGGACTGAGTCAGGGAGCGTGTTAAGGAGATAAAACGTGTCAGTAGGCCTACGGAAAGTGTCACAAGCCAAAAGCTGTGGTGGCGGCGCGACAGACAAACAACTTACGTTAAGTAAATCGGCCACCACGGAGGGTCAAATTGAAGGAAAGGAAAGGGACCATGTCATGTCACACCTCACTTCGCTCTACTCTACATACATTCTCCAGTCTAATTCTGTCTCAGAGTATTTATTACGTAAAATGTTTAATGTTCATATTGTAACAAGGTAATATTTACTCTGACTATTTGTTTACGAATATTCTCATCACAGAGAATTTCTACGTAGCCATAATGGGGTTGTTTAATAAATACTGACTAAAGAGAGTGTGAGTGAGTTAGCAAGAGTGAGGTAGTGCATAGCGTGGTGGTGTGTGGTGCGGTGCAGTGGGGGTGTGATATGGTGCGGTGCGGTGCGGCGGCGGCCGGTGCTGAGGATTAAGCAACTACTGTACGGTGCAGTGCGGCGCGTCACTACCCTACGGCACCATGCAGTGGGTGCCAGCGTGTGACGGTGCAGGTGCGGACGGGGCAGCCTGGGCGAGTTACGTTACCGCTGACGGTGAGGGGAGCGGTGTGGGTGACGGTGCCGGCAGCGTTGGTGGCCTGACACGTGTAGTTACCAGCGTGGGCTGCCATCAGGTGTGGAATTACCAGGCGAATAGAATACTCGTCCATTGTATCCAATTCAATACCAAGGCGGGCCAGGAGGCCAGGACGGTGACCAGAGGACAGGATACGACCATCTTTAAGCCAACTGAAGGAGATAGGAAGGTCACCTCGTTCCAATGCACAGTTGGCTTGTACTCGTATCCCCGCCGCCATGTTCTCCCGGAAGAAAAAGGATCCAATCTTGGGTGGCACTGGAAGGAGAAGTAAGGTTAGTAGTGAACACCCTAACTCCCTTTACCATTAACGTAGAGTGCAGCCATCTGTTGGTCGGAGGAGGCACTGTTGGTGGCACGACAGGTGTAGTTGCCAGCGTGGTGTGGAAGGACATTAGTGATGCCCAGGTGACTGTTGTATTCGCCCCAGGTGTGTTGGGACACGTGTTCTCGTCCATCCAGCGGCTCACCATCCTTGTACCACTTGATGGAGAGTGGCAGGTCACCCTCGGTCACCACACAGGTCAAGGTCAACCGGTTGCCCTCACTCAGATGATGGT
>JAWQEG010002612.1:20000-147658 GCA_033782935.1 Petrolisthes cinctipes | reverse complement strand
GACTCGGTGATTGCAAAACAACATACCGGTACCTAATAATAATAATAATGTTGTATTGCAGTTACATACTCGTATATTTTCTACATGTTGTAAACCCTCGAAAACAACAGCGTGTGTACCAATTCTTGTGGCCAACAGTAGAGTCATGGTCAATAGTCTGCAGCACCTTCCAATGAGATGGCTTCGAAAAAAATGATCCGAAACTTTAGCTGTTGGTCTCTACAATATTGGTTCATAAGATTCACTCAAATGGCTCACTTTTATTCACCAGGTTGCAGGACTTTTGACCATGACTGTACATTCGCAGTTCAAAATTTGTATCCACTCCTAGTCTAATATCCCAAAAATCTGATTGATATTTTCCAACCATCATCATTCCCTGACTAATTTGGAACGTGTCCATGATGTGTCAGACAATTAGAATCCGGGGAGTGTAAGAAAACAAATTTGGAATGATTCTATATACACTCGCCAGCTTAAGTCCGTTGTCGCTGAGGTGTTTGTTTATCTATAAGAAAAAATAAAAAAAATAAACAATATATATAGCTTACGTCTCACTGTGAAATTCATCAGGGGAAAGTTGGCATCACCTCGAAATTATATGCACATCAGCAAAATTGTAATACCTTTCAATTTTTCACTCACTCTATAAATCTATGTATATATGATAAAAAAAAAATGAGACAAAAAATTATCCGTTCGTGCCATCCATCCATCACAGCTGTAAACACTATAAACTTCAATGTTAATTAACACTCTAACTGGCCTTCTCCTTAATTAAACTGATGACAGCATGGGAAGGGAAACGGCCTTGTGTTTGCGAATGTATATACACCGATGTATGTATGTACAGTCGCGGCACAGAGTCCTTGACCAGGGTGTAAGGGGAACAGACAACCAGGGTGTAAATAAGGGGAAGTGCGTTCAAGGACTATGTGCCGCGACTGTACACCTTCTAATAATTTACACCTCATATTTTTCCCTTGGACGTTTTTTGTGTATATGTCCATGTTTTTATGTTATCCTTTTACTAGGCTTCTCTTTTGATGCATAATATCTTTCCTGTGTTTTTGTCCATTAATTAACAACCTACTGTAACTATTAAAAGGGGTAGTATCTTTTTGCTTCATTGGAAAGTCTTGATTGCTCCAAAGTATGCCTGCAGGAACAGGACTAGATTAACAAAAAAAAAAAATAATGGTGTTCTGTTGCTTGGAATAGTTTGGAGGAATCGGTTAGTCCAGATTTAGCCTACCAACACTGCACTATCCCCTTCATTAATTAACTCAGCTAACCAATATGACTCATTCGTTCTGCCAATACAAAATGAACCAGATGAAAAAATTATCCTTAGGCTCTCATACAGAATTAAACTGCATTGCTTCCGGTAGATGTGAACACTGTAGACACTTTTTTTTTTTTTTTATGTTCTCTTTTCGTTCTTGCTTTTGTTAGTACTTGGTTCAATGTATTCTTGTGGTTGTGTGATGATTAGATCGTTATTGTATTATGTTAGTATTATTAGTATTATTAGTATTATTAGATTAGTTTTTGCCTTGGTTAAGCATTCGTGTAGTCCTCACTTCGTATAATTCTACAGTGTCTCTCTCTCTCTCTCTCTCTCTCTCTCTCTCTCTCTCTCTCTCTCTCTCTCTCTCTCTCCTTAAATAGTCCCAGGTCTAATAATTATTTATCTTTCCTTTACAGGGACATTTCTATTATCCTTTCGTCATACTATCCACTCTTTATAATTCTCTATTCATCACTCATGATTTTACTTATTTTTGTTTTATTGATAAACAGAAGTTCAAGTTGCCTTATGGGGGAAAATTGTGTTGGTAATTCTGGAGCAACTGAATCCTCCAAACTATTTCAAGCAACAGAACATCATTATTTTTGCTTTTCTGGTTCTGTTTCCTGGCACACTTTGGAGGAATCAAGGCACTCCAGTGTAACAAAAGTGAATTACTCCCTTAAAACCTTGTATCAATGTTTACAGAAATTGCTGATTGTAAAGTAACAAGTTTCATCGCGTAATGTTTGTTCTTCCTTTTCCTTCAACCTGTTGCTCTTATAATGACTTCATGTATATGTCTACAGTTAATGTATATGTCTACAGTTAGCTGTGTCTAATTAATAACTTTGAGAAAAAATGAAAGAGTTAGTTAGTTTCTAAATCTCTCTTTACAACCTTGTCATTATTGGCATTGGAAGATCTTCGTATACCTGTTTATTTAGTCAAAATGATCCTTATGTTGCGTCTGTAGACAAAAAATGTTGATAGATTTTTTATGAGTGTCTATTTCCAGACATCATCGGGCGGCAGCAACGGAAATAACGGATCTAACGGAAACAACGGTGGCAACAACAACGGTCTGAGCTGCTCGTCCCAAGCAGACGCCGCCTCCCTCCTCAACGGTCTCTCCTCTACTTCTTCTTCACCCAAGTCTTTGCCCTCCTCCTCAAACCTTCCCGCCCCTCGACGCTTGGCTCGCCGTCTGGCCCACATGCTTCCCAGGAGACGACGACCCAACACAACCTCAACCACATCACACTTGGCAGGCCGACACATCGTCATCACTTGTCAACAACCCTCAGTCGACGAACAGACGGCACTTTGAGGGGTTTGCCATCAGGGGTTTCTATAGACTGGTGGCTGACTGGTCCTTGTACCTGGTTTATAGTGGCTCTTTTTCTTTTCTGACTGGTTGTGGATCGGGTCTTGTACTTGGTCTCTACAGCCCCGTCCACACGATCGAGCAATGTCAAATGGGCACTGCCCGCTGAGCTTATTTCTCTCGCTTCCTTATTAGTGTTACCGGTAGGTTCTACACTATCGTGCCCGCCACTCACTTACCAAACATGTGTATTGGAACTGGTTTTGGTAACACTATTTGCCCAACGGGTACTGCCCGATCATGTGTACGGGGCCTTTATATAAACCTCTAGTTGGTTAGTGATTGATCCTTAAATGGCACAGTATATAGATCCTTAGCCGACTGGTGATGAGGTCGTGTGAAAGGTTTTTAAGGGTTCCTTTAATGAAGGTGGCCCACCTTAGTACTATGTTTGCTCTGGGCGATTTCTGTTTGTAGAATGACTTGCAGGACCAAAAAATAGCAACAATTCTTTAACGTGTTCACGAAAAACCATTTATCGCGATGGATCAAAGTGACAACTATGTTCATTATTTACTTCGTTATCTTTTATCATGATCTCTATTTTGTCACTCACGCTCTGAAGTCTTCTAGGTGTTTGTTCTTGACGACAACACCGAGGTAAACACCAGATGAATAGACCTGAAAGAACATAATTTATCAAGAATATCCAAGTAGGCACTGTAGGTCTTTGAGGAGTATACCCTAAAATGTCCAAACAACTAATTAATAGGAAACATCATTGTGTTTGAGAGTTAGCGTGTCCTCTGAGCTTGGTCTATGTCAATCCAGCTCTAGATGCTAAACCATAAAACGTCATGAAACTCTGATAACCTGCTTTAGAACGCAATATAAAGAAAAGAAAAATCTATAATATAGTACCTTTAATATTCATATCATAAACTATTACTCCCACACTGAACTGCTAGGATGTCGTCAGTATATTATTATTATTATTATTATTATTATTATTATTATTATTGGGTGGGAAAGAATCTTGGGAGGTCAACTAAACAGACTGTACATAACATCATTGTTCATATTGCAAGCATATTACAAACCGGTATTAATCATTGTTAGTGTTGCATAATCCTTAAAGAGCTGGTGTGTTGTTGTTGTTGTTGCAAGAAGAACAGTATTATTATTATTATTATTATTATTATTATTATTATTATTATGAGGCCAGAGTTCATTAGTACGAGAGGAATGAGGCCGGTTGTTTAAAGGAGAAGGACAATATCGTTGGTAAATCTGAACCAAATGATTCCTCCAAACTACTCCTAGCAACAGACAGTCCACCATTATTTTTGTTAAGGGGGTGCGGGAGTAGGGGACAGGCTTGGGGGGGGGGGGGGGGGTTGGGGGGTGCGGGATTATGGGGACAGGCTTGGGGTGGGTAGAAAGCCTGTCCCCTATTCCCGCACCCCCCCCTAACCCCCCCCCCCAAGCCTGTCCTCTACTCCCGCACCCCCTAAACCCCCCCCAAGCCTGTCCCCTACTCCCGCACCCCCCTAAACCCCCCCCCCCCAAGCCTGTCCCCTACTTCCGCACCCCCCTAACCCCCCCCCCCAAGCCTGTCCCCCTATTCCCGCACCCCCTTAAGGGAAGCAACCTTTTGTGGTCAATTTGGAGTCAATGTAGGCCTCCAAACTCAGCTATAAAACACGTCCCCTGTATAATTCCATATGGTGGGGTTCTGTTTCCTGGCATGGTTTGGAGGAATCAGTAACCTTCCAAATTCCCATCATAGGTTACTCCCCTTAATTAAATGGTCCTATTTCCTGGCATACTTTGGAGGAATTAAGGAGCTCTAATGTACCACAGTATACTATTATTTCCTTTAATAATACATAACATAACATATGCAGCTTAGACCTAAAAGAAGACATGGTGTGTACAGTCGGCCTCAGGAATTTGTATACACCACTGTGAGATCAAATGTTCGTGACAACTAGAAATTATGGTGTTACGAAATTATTGAGTACATTAATTTCCTAACATCAAAATTTCATAGCAATGTTATCTGGTTAATATTTGAATCAGTCAGCAAAAGAATGAATACAGTATATATGTGCAAAATAAACAGCCCTTTTTAACCAATTGGTGCTCTGGGTATGAATTCCTGAGGCCGACTGAACGTGCATAATAATAATCCCCAAGCAATGAGTTATACGTATATATATATTTATCAACCCATCACGGGAGAGGACATTGAGGCCCCCTTAATTGTTTCTGAAGCATTTATTATCTTTGTAAGTAAGGGAACATCTTAAACTAATACAGAGCTTTTCATAATGCGAGTGGTGGCGTAAGAACCATTTTTGTATCTGTTTGCTGATTATATTATAGCCTCGTCTCTAATTACTCTCTATAGCAGGCTTTGATTTTACAGGACAGTAATAATTCATGTATTAAGGGGATACTATGTACAGTGTTGGTAAATCTGGAGCAACTGATTCTTCCAAACTATTCCAAGCAACAGGTGACCATTATTTTTGTTCATCTGGTCCTGTTTCATGACGTACTATGGATGAATCAAGGCGCTCCAATGTAACAAAAGTGTCTTATCCCCTTAATTAATAAATATAGAGCTTCATACCACGTGCGAATGACATCATGTATAGTGGTGAATCTCCTATTGGTGAATTGGAAAGCTCCTGATTCATACAAACGATGCCAGGAAACAGACGACCCTGATCAGTGTTATTAGGGGATCTCTTTCTTGGCACAGTTTGGAGGAATCATTAACCCACTAATTTACACGTCAAGAGTATCCCTTTAAAGGAGTATATAATTGCCGGATAATAGGAGGCTGCAGATTCCTTTAAAATTATGCCAAGAATCAGGTTCCCTTAGTTTAGTTGGCATGGTCTGTTTTGTGACACAGTTTGGAGGAATCCGTAGCCTCCATTTCGTCAGCTTGGCCAGAGCATCCTTAATTTCTTAGAATATTAATTAAAGCCAGAAATCATATCTTCCAAAACCCCATCATTATTTTAAGGGACTGAGTTTAATAGGTAAGATTTAAGTATGTCAATAACTCTATATAGATATTGTGTGTTAGGATGTTTGTGGTGCCGTGTAGTAGTTGTATGTGAGTGTATATAATCATGATATTACCAATAATTGTATATAATTATAATGGAAGCGTGTAAGATAATACCTAACATAGCTCTATTTTCTTAAGCTCTTAATAATCTCTATTAGTAAGTTATATAGGGGACAGCCTGACCGCTATTTTTATACTGTTAGCTGCTGCTGTGTCTCTGCATATCCCACTGGTGACGAGGACAGTATAGTGGTACCCAACCTTTGCTGTCTCATTCCCATTACTACAACCACCAAGCCCTCACCTGTAGTAGACCCTGACAACAAAATAAGTAATCAAGCTAATACGAACAAACGAAGCCATTCCTTAGGTCACACATGTGTTTTCATTCGTATGTCATCTGCCCTGCTTCCAGTTTTAATTAAAGGGGTACTACACTTGTGGCACATTAGAGCACCTTGATTCCTCCAAACTATATCATGAAACAGGATCAGACTAGCAAACATAATGGTTGTCCTGGTGCTTGGAATAGTTTGGAGGAATCAGTAGCTCCAGATTTACCAACAGTGAACTAGTCCCTTAAGGATTGTACAGCATGAAGTAAGTTTATACCGAAATGCGAATCTCATAAATCCAATTAAGATTATCAGTATAAAAAATAAAGGTAACTCACACGAACCCTTCAACCCATAGACCGCTGTTGGGAACCACTGCTATACGTATAGTGAAACCTGAAGGTGGGACAAAACTAGAAGGTAAAGAGATGAAGTAGTCTTGAAATGTTTTGTACCTCAACATATTTCGTGAAGGGAACAGTGATGGTGGTGGAAATTATAGATGGTTTGATATGTGGGAGATTTACGACTGAATTTCACACACCAGTATTATTAATTAAGCTTCAGAAACGTCAGAAAATGCATTGCTAATAATAAACAGCATGATACTTAACTGTACAACTCCACACCCCCTCGTACTGTAGTGGAGTAACGACTAAGCTAAAAAGTTTGAAGAATGAGAAGTGTAATGTCTGCCCTCGTTTCAATGTTAATTAAATGTCCTCTGATCTCACCGTATGGCACAGTCGACAGTAGAAGTTCGTCCCAGGCTTGCACTCATCTCATGTAACTATATCGGCCTTTTCCTTGATATCTGACTTAATGAAAAGTGACACTGAGTTGTATTTAATATATTACTTTATGAAAAGGGAAATGGAGTTATAAGGTATAGGACATATTAATTTATTCTGTATTAACTCCCTCATGTATTTCCTTTCAAAATTATTCAACCCGAAGGATTTGATAATTCTTTGAGGAGCTGCAATTACGATTCACCCGATTATAATAGAGTAGAGTTTATAGTTATATATCTGTGTGGTATCAAATAAAAAACTGTTAAACAATGGTCAGCCATTGAACACATATTGGTTAAGGGGGTAATATACTTTTGAAAGCATTTGATTCCTCCAAAGTATGCCAGAAAACAGAACCAGATTAACAAGAAAATAATGGTAGCCTGTTGCTTGGAATACACCATTTCACACATCAGGTTGGACAGTTTAACAAATTAAATGACAGTTCACCTGTGACTTTGACGCTTGACATAAATGTTATGACAATGTCATGTATGGAAATGACACTATAACAAAATGGTCTGACAGTATGTGGTAAAATCATCTGTCAAACTATTTTATTATATTGTCAATTCCGTACATGACATTGTCATAAAATTTATGTCAAGCGTCAAAGCCACAGGTGAACTGTCATTTAATTTTATTAAACTGTCCAACCTGATGTGTGAAATGGTGTAGTGTGGAGGAATCGGTTGAACCAGATTTACTAACACTGTACTATCCCCGTTAACTCTTCTCCATATTATCCAGGTTAATTTACTATACAGGGACAAACTTGTGCTGTCGGCCTGATCTTCTTCTCCTCCTCCTCCTCCTCTAACAATACGTTCATAAGGGAGATTTTCAACAGGAATTGGACGGACGGCTTTCGACGTCTTACCCATGTACAGATATAGTGAAGAGTTGTAAACCACCATTTACCATTACTTAACTTATTATCGATTTTACATACGTGCTTACTCTCACCAAACAAATACTCCCTAGCTTGGTATATAAACAAACCCTATCTGTAAATAATGTGATGTCAGCTCTACAATAAGCGCTTGTGGTGATAAAACAAACTGCACATAGTGAAAATAAAGATAAAACAAAGCGTATCATTATTACTACTACTACTACTATAGGCTCTTGTGTCCTGTTGTATAAGAGTTCGTACCAATCAATGTATGTATGTATTACTGGTATCAGGTACTTATAATAATAATAATAATAATAATAATAATAATAATAATAATAATAATAATAATTAACCTTAACTGGTGCTTTTGTAAATGGGCAAAGTAGGCCTTATGTCAGTGGCTCATAAGGTCTGCTGTGAGTCGGTGTCTACAAATATTTAGGTATGATATTATTATTATTATTATTTGTTTGTTTGTTTGTTTGTTTGTTTGTTTGTTTGTGTGTATGTGCTGCGTGACTCCGGCCTCAGCTTCACGGGGGAAGGGTGACAGGTTGGTGACGACAGGGTGATGTGGTGTGGTGTGTGGTGTGTGAGGTGTGAGGTGTGTTGTGGTTGTGTGAGGTGTGAGGTGTGGTGTGAGGTGTGAGGTGTGGTGGTGTGGTGGTGTGAGGTGTGGTGGTGTGAGGTGTGAGGCGAGTAGTGAGGTGTGAAAGGTGTGAGGTGTGAGGTGTGGTGTGGTGGTGTGAGTAGTGAGGTGTGAGGTGTGAGGTGTGGTGTGAAGTGTGAGATGTAAGGTGTGAGGTGTGAGTGGGGGGTGTGGTGTGAAGTGTGAGGTGTGAGGTGTGGTGTGAAGTGTGAGGTGTGAGGTGTGAGGTGTGAGGTGTGGTGGTGTGAGGTGTGAGGAGTGAGGTGTGAGGTGTGAGGTGTGGTGTGCTGGTGTGAGGTGTGAAGTGTGAGGTGTGTAATGTTGTTTATCTTGTGCTTTGAACGCAATGGAACCAGTGTAAGGGGCTGTACTTTATTACTATTACTATTACTATGGTTGTTTTTGTTATTATTATTATTATTATTATTATTATTATTATTGTTATTATTATTATTATTATTGTTATTGTTATTATTATTATTATTATTATTATTGTTATTATTATTATTATTATTATTATTATTATTATTATTATTATTATTATTATTATTATTATTATTATTATTATTATTATTATTATTATTATTATTATTAATATTATTGTTATTATTATTATTATTATTATTATTATTATTATTTTGATATTTTACTCTTGTACTTGGAAGGTACTAACATTATATTACCCCCAAATTCCTTTGAATATTTGTGTGAGAGTTATTCTATGTGTCTGTGTGTGAGGCTGTCTCTGTGTTGGCTTGGAAACTTTAAATCGATAACTCCATTACCACTGCACATCTCATTATCTCCAAAACGAAATATTTCTGAGCAGTATTATTCCCTCAGGCTTAGACTATAATTAGTATTCATTGCTAGATAAAGTGAAGATAATTAATATATTGATTGTACAGGCCATTACCGTCATTTGGGGAGAGAAAATCTTGTTGGTAATTGGAGGGCTGCTTATTCCTCCAGATTATGCCAAGAAACAAACGACCCAGTGATTTTACCTTGGAGTCTTTTTTCTCACATAGTTTGGAGGAATCAGTAGTAGCCCTCCAATTTATCAGCAAGTGAGTCTCATCTTAATTAAGGGACCAAAGACCTTATGGGCGAAAGGTAAAGTATTAATCACTCCCAATTAATTATGCCACGTAACAAGTCTCCCCCTCAGAGTAGAAGCTGTTTAATTAATTTGTGGAACTGTTTGAAGGGATAAAGAGCATTCAAGTGACAGAATATATCCAAGCCTATACAGTATATGCTTTGTTGTATGATATGGTCTGTCTGTGGAATCCTTAAGGGAAGGTTCTTTTGTTGGTGAATTGGAAGGTCTCTGATTCCTCCAAACTATGCCAAGAAACACAAGATCCCCTATTAGTACCATTGAGTGTGTCTGTTTGTCTGTTTTCTGGTATGGTTAGGAGGAATCAGTAGCCTTCCAATTTACCAACAAGACAACCTCCCCTTAAAGACTATTAACAGACTGTAGGTTTATTCTTTATACCTGAGATTGTTTGATTTGAGGTGTGCATGCTAGTCAGATTTGATGAGGATACTGCGTGTGTGTGTGTGTGTGTTCTTTTTTTTCATTAATATGTGTATGTGCATGTGTAAGTCAGGTAGCAGGAGGGAGAATCAATGTGGAAATATTACTTTTGTGTGTGTGTGTGTGTGTGTGTGTGTGTGTGTGAGAGAGAGAGAGAGAGAGAGAGAGAGAGAGAGAGAGAGAGAGAGAGAGAGAGAGAGAGAGAGAGAGAGAGAGAGCGAGCGTGTGTGTGTGTGTGTGTGTGTGTGTGTGTGTGTGTGTGTGTGTGTGTGTGTGTGTGTGTGTGTGTGTGTGTGTGTGTGTGTGTGTGTGTGTGTGTGTGTGTGTGTGTGTGTGTGTGTGTGTGTGTGTGTGTGTGTGTGTGTGTGTGTGTGTGTGTGTGTGTGTGTGTGTGTGTGTGTGTGTGTGTGTACCACCAGCGTTGTCATCATCTGTCATCTTTGCTGGGAGCGGAGTCATAATGTGGTAACTTGATTCATGTGACTGCAACTGGTCACCGTGCCAACTCGATGACCCCCATAATAAAACAGGTTCTTTACTGAGGCTAAATATTGGAAGGTTGTTCATTTTCTTGTACCATCTCCCGAGCCACTATTTTTCAACTGTCCCTACATTTCCTTCTTGTTCTTTAGCCGGGCTTGCTGTCCCTCCTCTCCGTCTCCTTCACATTGTAACTACTACGTCATTCTGGCTTGGTACACTCTTTTCTTTTCCTACTTTACATCATCGTCTTAGTAATGGCCCAAAATTGTACGAATGTTGTTTGTAAGCGCTGTTGAACTAATGTAGTAATTAAAATTCGTATATACACACAGCCGGTTATAATAATCCACAGTATCCAGAAGCACTGTAGAGAATGTACAGCCGCAGTCTGAGTGATTTTTCTATTACAAAAGTAATATTGCTTACATATGTTTGGCTTTACATGGAACAATGGGTTGGTGCAGATTCTGGTTTCCCTTCCCGTTCATGAAATCCCAAATTTGCAATTAATTCCCAAATAGCCATACACTTTTTTGGTCAATACGTAGCCTATGCTCGGTTACTTTTACTAACAGCAGCTTGTGTGTACAAATTATTTGGACTAGAGTATTGACAACTACATAAATTCTATACAAGTTTTGAATACCTCATGAGCTGCTAAAATGATTATCCAGAGTATTTTTTTCCATCACAATCACTTCTAAAAAGTATAGGTTTGGTTACAATAAACAAAGTGTGTGATTGTAATTCTTTATACAACAATATTTCCACTTAGCTTGGCTCATTTTGTGTACGAAAGCTTGAAGCGATTTCTGTCGACTATAATGTACGAATGAATATATCGTAGAGTGAGGACGAGATATGGAACTCTACTCTGGGGTGATATAGGACCAAGTTAGTTATAAATGGTGTGAAAAAATATACGGTAATTATATGGGCCATTCAGTTATGAGTGGCAAATGATTCAACGAGATGAATTGGCTGTTACGTCAGTTTTGGTCTGAAATATCTTGTGTCTTTAAAGGGGAATTGGAGACACAATATTTCAGAATATGATTGGCGTACAAAAAAAAAAATATTCTGGTTGAATCATAGTCCACTGCTGCTGCTGCTGCTCGGAATATTTTTGGATTGAATTATACAAGACGTCTCAAAAACAATATTCAAAACTTCAACAAACTATATAATTATAGGGTTATTCCAGTGTTCTAGGAAGGAAAGATGATGATGCTGCTGCAACTTTCTTTTGCAATGAAGTTAAAGCTGAGTTGGGTAGAGCAATTTAACATTATAGAGGAAAATCCCTCGTATATTCAGGGTTGATCTTTATTGCCCGTTTGAAGGCCCCGTGCTACTACACCTTCCTACAGTTATTTATGATACGTCTCGAATTACAAGCATAGGAAACTGCAGTACCTCTTTATGCTGTTCTGTCTGTGCCATTGTAAAAGTATTCAGTGATGCTGTGTTCAGTTCACAGAGGTTATTGTAACAAGTTTTTGAAGTATTTGGTGAGGGAGAAATCTCAGTACCTACCTACCTACCTACCTATCTCTCTCTTGTTGGTGAATTGGAGAGTTACTGCATGATGAATCCAAACTATGCCAAGAAAAAGACGATCTTAATTTTACTAATAGGGGGATCTTGTTTCGTATTTTAGTTGGGAAGAATCAGTAGCCCCCCAAATATATCCCCCCCCAAAAAAAATTACAATAACTGCAACTCTGTCGATTTCCTCTGTGAATTGCACCAGTCGTCATAGAAAATAATTTTAGTCTTAGTAAAACTTTGTATAGCAATTCCCAGAGTGTTGCCCCTTTCCTCTAAGGCCACCCTGAAATATGGTGATCAGCCTAAACGTTTGTGCCATTTTCTCTCCTATTCCCTCCCCCCATACAGGCATTCATATCCACAAGTTATACTGTAGAGAACCTGTGTGCCATTTTGTCCCAGTATTCCCTCCTACAATAGAGGCATTCATATCCTGACGTTATTGTACAGAACGTTGTGTTTCAGAATAGAATGAAACCTACATGTCACTTAGTATTGTAAGTATTTTATTGTAAGTGAAGTCTTAACTACATAAACATACAGTAATATTAATATATTTTTTTTCTCTTGTGCTGAACATTACTGTCAATACTGTGGATAATTCTGTGTATCTCTGTGTACATAGGCGAGTTGGTGTTTGAATACATGGTGTCAATAAATTATCTGAACAATTTTACAAGTACGAAATATGTAATGATTTTTTTTTAATATAGAAAAAAAAAAAGTAATTTATGAACACCCTGTTTATTTATGAGCCATTGTGTGTGTGTGTGTGTGTGTGTGTGTGTGTGTGTGTGTGTGTGTGTGTGTGTGTGTGTGTGTGTGTGTGTGTGTGTGTGAGTGTGTATATATATATATATAAAATAAAATAAAATACTATACGTATGTATGTTCTAAAAGACAACACGAGTCCATAATGTATTATAATTATTTTACATCTCTGTATAATTATGAAAGACTGCATTATTATCATCAAAATTACTGTGCAGAGACTCTCAACTTCAACTCACGTAGCACTTAAGTATCAGAGAAAAGTCAGATTATTGTATGTAATATATTGATGTAATTACTATAATGTACATAACTCATGGTGCAAGAATGTGAGTGTGCTCGTTGAAGGAGAGGGGAATAATTAAGAGTGCACTTACTGTAATGTTTAATGTGTCATATGTATCAGTGAAGAAAAAAAAGAGATGAGTTATTCGGTATGTTGAGAGGAATTAGAGACAGCAGAGCAAGAGTGGGAGTATGAGAGAGAAGAGTGAAGAGAATGAGAGAAGTGTGGGCCAGCGTAAATGAAATTGATTCTTAGTATGAGGAAAACGTAGATAATTAAGGGATTAGTGTGAGATTTTGCTGTGAAGATTTGAAAGAGTCTAGTGTGAAGGGAAGGATTATGGAGAAGTAAAGCTAGAGTGAGGAAGGAGAGATGAAAGTGTGAGGAGGATGTTAGTAGAATTAGTGTGAGGAAAGAAAGAGTGTGAGAAATATAAGGAGAGTGAGAGGGTTAACTGTATGAGGATTATAAGGAGTGAGAGGGTAACAGAAGGTGGATTATAAGGAGAGTGAGAAGGTAACCGTATGAAGATTACAATAAGGAGAGAGAAAGTGAGAATGAATGAGAGTGAGAGTCCGAAATGAGGAGAGTATAATCAGTATAATATAACAATTAGTAAGAAGAAAGAGAAGGGGGTGAGTGTGAGGGGTTTGCCAGTACATAAATACATACATACATACATAGTTAGCCATGTTGTCTACCAGAAATATACCATCATGATACATTATAGTCGCGCTCATTCAAGTGATTTTTATTCCAACCTCAATATTATAATTATCGAGGTCTGTGATGCTTGCTGTCCGCGAAATTTTAACTACAGCTTCCTCCAAAATGTGATACAAAATACACTTGGTCAATGTACAGTTGCCGGCACTTATAACTGGTAGAGTCAACATTGTCAGTCCACCTCTCCTGTACCAGTTATAAGTGCTGGCAATTGTACGTGATGTTTCGTGGTGCAGACTGGAGGAAACAGTAGCTTACAATTTGCCTACATCATCACAGGTCCCTTACGTGTATGCATAGACATTGTTTCGTTTTGAATAGTATATATCTTTTTCAGCTTAATTGATAGACTGACTACCCAAAGATGAATCAAGAAGGTAATCTGTAAGTCAAGCAGAAGAGTGAACAGAGAGATGGTAATCCAAATGATGTCCCAGGTGAGATGAAAGAGACAAATAGCAGACGAGATAAATTGAAAAAGCAAGCAAGCAAGTAGAGACAGACCCCTTCTCTGCTGTGGATTTAATCATGACTTTTTAGGCGAAGAAAAGGGAAATATTTATGACATGTGAGGCAGACCATTAACCTCAAAGTTCTCTGTGTGTGTGTGTCTGATTGTGAATGTATATATAAACCAACACCCTGTACCCAACTCTACACGGATAAGGGGAGAATATACTTTTGGTACATTGGAGCGCCGTCATTCCTCCAAAGTTTGACAAGAAACAGGACCAGATTAGCAAAAATAATGGTGGCCTGTTGCCTGGACTAGTTTGGAGGAATAATTTGCTCCGGATTTACCAACACTGTATCCTCCCATTTAAGTCCAAAGTTTGTTGTGAGGTCGTGAAGGCCGGCCGTCAGTATCTAAGCATACGACTCCTCAGCGACCTGGTGGTATGATGGGGGTGGAGTGCCGTTCCTTGTGGTGACCTCATTCCTTGCTGCTGCTGCTGGTGTTGTTGTTGTTATTGTTGTTGTTGTGGAGTGTGGGGAGGACCTGGAACCTGTGTTGGGTGTTGTTGTTGTTGTTGTTGTTGGGGGCTGCTGGTGGTGGTGGTGCTGGGGTAAGGGTAGTGTCTGCTGGTTACTGCCATACACAGCCGCCTCACCCCACCTCGGCAAGTACAGTACCACAGGCGTCTCAGCTGGTTTGGCCTGCCCACAAGGAGTGACTTAATTAAGGTATGGTTAACTGACTGTAAAAGGGTATTGACATCTAGGCAACACACACCAAGGTATATATAGCTACTATATTTACCTTGGCACACACACACACACACACACACCGCGTATATCGTCACTCTATTCAGTTATGACATTACGTAAACCACAGCAGGAGGTAAAACTTAGAATCAGCAAGTAATGAATCTTTGGCTAGACAGGAGACTCACCTTGGGAGGGTAGGCGGCACGTGCTGAGAGGGCTGTAGAGATGAAGGACACAATGGCAGCAGTGAGGCAGGGCAGGGAGGCCACCAAACCCACCACCTCCACTATGTACAGCCGAACAACTGTACCAATACACTAATGTTAACAGTATTCTTTACCCCGTTTGGAGTTATACAGTTTTCCTCACATCCTGCACTACCTTCTTAAGCATCCAGAGTTCCTAGAATGTTAACTTCGTGGGTTAAGTTTTTAACATTTGTAAGTGTAAAGTGTAAAGGAAGGAACTTTTGCTGTGCATAGACAGAAACCTTATTATATTACTGATTGCAGTTATATGCTTAATTATCAAAATACAAAAGCTGGAACTCTCAGGAATAGCACTAACGGGAAGACTTAAAGTGTCACAGCGAAATGAGGAAGTAATACGAAAGTGGAGGTAAATATTTAGTTATATATACAGGAGTTAATGTTTATGTCAGGAAACAGACTTAGCTCGGTGTTACTTCTAGGGGTTTCTGTTTCGTGGTATTGTCTGAAGGAATTATTTGCTATCCATTTCCTTGATGGCCCTCAGTAAAGTAGACGATAGCACTGTACCTGAGGCGTGGTCAGGGCGGTGGAAGGCTGAGACACAAGCGAGGGTGAGGTGTCCGGAGAAGAGATATGCCGCGCCACCCAGGCACACCACACTCACAACACCAGACACCCAGGTTGATCCCACCAACCTGTTGCAAAATATTAACACTCATAGGTTTCACCCAAAACTTAAAGTATAGCCCATATTTAAGCAAAAGAATGCTAAACATAATAAGTTACAATGTTTTAGTCAACAACAACAAAACTTTGCAACTCAGCACAGCATCTGCACTTCGGCTACTGTTGCTGTTGTCACTTCTGCGGTGAGTTATATTTACTTCATATATCATTGTTATGGTGAGGAATAACTTGTAATAATCATTCCGGGTGTATCGTACAGCACAAAATTGAAATGTAACAACATCAACAGTGGTTACAAGCTGTTTATTGATCTAAGAACTAATTAAACTTTTATATTACAATCTAGTTGGATACTACTATCATGACAATACTGAATATAATTGAATCCGATAATAAGATTCTAACACCAAAGAACTCACAGAAGCATCGAACCTAACCTAACCCAATCTTCGTACAACACAAACACGGTACTTACAGGGCGTGGGCGGAGTGTGAGGGTGGTGCAGGCTGGGCGGCGTGGGTGGAGGCTCTGAGAGTGAGGACCGCTTGCACCAACACGAGGACACCCAGCCACAGCCCTCCCATCACCACCACAGGACGACACAGACACCCGGCCAGTACCAGCTGAAGAGGAGGAGGAGGAGGAGGGGAAGAGGTGGGAGACGTCATAAATACTTCGTTTGAGTACAGGTGGCTCAGAGGTAGAGGTTTTCTTATAGGCAAATTTAGGTTTTGACACTCTGGTTCATGAATGTGTGAGGAGTGCAGGGTCGAATTCTGGCCACGATTAGAGTCTGTAATATTATTCTAATGTTGACGTTGGGGTCCTAGCTGCTAGCACAGTACAGAATATTCATTACGGGTGGGGAGTAGACTACATAAATTTTTCTGGTTATTTTGTACACACACACACACACACACACACACACACACACACACACACACACACACACACACGACAGACAGACAGACAGACAGACATATATTTCTATAGACATATTATATATTAATAGATTAGACAGAGAGATATTTTACCTGGCTGACAAATATGATAGAAGCCATAACCAGGTTAGTTCTGGCCAACTGGCGGAGGGTGTTATGGGTGTGTGTTCTCTCACCTCCCCCACCTACACCCACCACCCCACTGCTTCCCTCTACCCCCATCACTCCTCCCCGTCCATGCTCCGGCCATACCCCCAAATTGCCGTGGGGGCGGAGGAAGGTTGGGGGTGAAGGGGTAGGTGGAGGGGGCTGAGGGGGGGATTGTAGTGAGGGACGGGGTGCGGGTGTTGGCGAGTTCTGCCTCTCGTTACTGGCCGCCGCTTCCGCCGCTGTTGGGAGAGAGGAGTTAACCTATTTGTGTGTGTGTGTGTGTGTTAGTGTGTGTGTATGTGTGCCGGTATATAGATTATGCTGGTTTGCCTTTATAGAGTTACGTAGTTATCGGTGAATAATATCATAATTAAAAGTATATTGATGTAGGTGTTCAAAATATCGAATAACATGCAGTGTATGAATTTCAAGTCGTAAAGAGAAGGAAAGGAATGATGATTATTTATATTTTATGCTTCGTTGATAATAATGAGGGCGAAATTAAGGCTACTGATTTTTTTTTTTTTTTTTCAAACTGTTACAAAATAGGAGTGTGAATGCTGTTAATCAAACTTCTGTACTCACCTTTGCTGTTCATAGTAACGTGGATAACAACAGACTCATCTACAGTGTCTTGGTCTCTTATTAGTTCTCCTCTCCACGTCTTCTTCTATCGTCCCTCTGATCTTTCGTTCTTCCACTCGATATCTCTTGTTTCCTTCCTAATCTCCTTAAGCCTCCTCCTCCATCTCTCTGTACTGGTGAAAGGCTTAGTTACTACTTGCTCTAAAATAATTCAGTTTGTATGTTTCATTATTGTCAATTTGTTCTTGATAGATTTGTATGTTTTTGAGGAAAGAGAAGCAAAGTTTACAAGGAGTTAGCCAGAGTAAAGTAAAACAAGGAAAAATAGAAGCGAGTGTACGTGCTTGCGTGCATGCGTCATATAATTTTATACAGTATATGTGTGTTTGTGTGTGTGTGTGTGTGTGTGTGTGTGTTGGTAGCTTCCCCTGACACTATACGGATGTGGCTATTGTGTGCCTTCCTCTGTATATTAACTGTTGACCCACAATCCACTAGTTTTTGTCCTCCTGCTTCCCCAACTCCATCTCTCCCTTTATAATCCACTCATTTCTATAATAAAATCTTGCTACTTCCCCCGCGTCAGAATTCATAATATAATCATGCACCTAAAGTTGGTAAATATAAACCCCCTTTGCTAATGAATGTACACTCGTGATACGTAAATCTTTGACCAGATACGAACGGCAGGCACCACACACACACACACCCTGTATTCGTACTAAGCCTCTATATGTGTACTGGGTGGGGAAATGAGCAATACCAAGGCGATTCGAAGCTTTCTGCTCCTCACACTCTGGTCAGAAATTATGTATCACGAGTGTACTGTATACATATGTTCTTAGTTAATACCAGATCAATACTTGAAGGTGGTGTTACATCTGAGAACAGTTTCTATTTGTATGAATTCGTTCCTTCTATGTTTAATAGCACGCTCTTTTCTCTTTCCCTTACTTATTCAACTTTTTTATCTTTTCTTCACAATATGTTAACATAGGAACTATTGATACAACACACACTTGGCACTCATCAGAAAAACACATGTATTTCTTTTTTCGGTAAGCGTAATGCAATCTAAGAAAATATACATAAGATATACAACAAAGCTTTACACAACTCGTTATTAATCTGCAACATAAACATAGAAACGTGCACGAAACGTCGTATATCTAAGGTCACATCACTTAGAAGGAAATCGGATAAAATAAGAAAGCTTACTATATGTTTAAGCTATAGAACAGGCACTAAACACCACAGAGCTACTGACACGGGTGGTCCTGTATAGTTGAGCTAGGTGGGAGGCTAATTAAGAGAGTATCGGTAGTTCAGTTTTGGTATTTCTGGAGCAAGTGATTACTCCAAATTATTCCAAGCAACAGGCCACCATAATCTGATAATCTGGTCCTGTTTCCTGGCATACTTTGGAGGAATCAAGGCGTTCTAATGTACCAAATGTATACTACCCCCTTAACACAGGTGAGACACGTAAGGTGACGATGACAGGAGAGGGGTTGACATGGGCGAGGCGGCTTGGACAGGTGTGAGATTCGGACAGGTGTGAGAGTCAAACAAACAGGTGAGCCAGATGTGAGAGCCAAGCAAGCAGCAGGTGTCTTAGTCAATCACACAGGTTAGGTTAGGTGAGGAGAGCAACACAGATGAGGCAGTTGGCACCTTTCGCAACACCACACTGAGCACTTCCGACTCCCATACCAGGCACCGGATGTAGACAGGACAAGGGGTGGGGGGAGGAGAGGGGGAGGATAGAGAGGGAATGGGAGGGGGGGAGTAGGAGCTAGGAGAATGGACTGGAGTGAGGGAGGGAGGGAGATAGGGAGGAAGGACTGGAAAGGGAGGGAGAGGGACCGACCTGACTGCCTGGAGAAGGAATGAGCATTTTGATGAGTGGGGCTAGCGACTGAACTAGTATAATTTATAGTATCAGTATTAATTTAATGGTGGATAAGTTGGTGTTCTACCTGGATGAGTGAAATTAATGTGTGAACTAATATGATCATCGAAACAAGAGGGTGAGTAAGCAAGACTGAGCATGTGAGTGAATAGAGTGAGTACGATTGTTTAGTATAGGGAGCTAAAGTACCGTATGAGCTGAAAGTTTGATAAGTGGAGCGAGTTTGATAATAGGAATGACACCTTGACACACACGCATACATTTCTCCATATACACACACATACACCCACTTTATCATTCTATAAATATATCGCCTAAATAACCATTTTGTAGTCGATAGGCATTAAGCCCAAATAACACACACACACACACACACACACACACACACACACACACAGGGGAGTGAGTTAGGGTGTGACCAAAGTGACAGAGGGTGACGTGGTGAGGTGTTTGTTCCCCTGCATCATAACCAGGACCACAACACACCACATATGGGCCAGGGCTAGAGAGAAACAGAGGCAGAGAGAGAGAGAGAGAGAGAGAGAGAGAGAGAGAGAGAGAGAGAGAGAGAGAGAGAGAGAGAGAGAGAGAGAGAGAGAGAGAGAGAGAGAGGGGGGGGGAGCAGAGAGAGAG
Source organism: Petrolisthes cinctipes (assembly GCA_033782935.1). NCBI lineage: Eukaryota > Metazoa > Arthropoda > Malacostraca > Decapoda > Porcellanidae > Petrolisthes > Petrolisthes cinctipes. The sequence goes on along the minus strand of JAWQEG010002612.1, from coordinate 127,583 downwards.
AGAGAGAGAGAGAGAGAGAGAGAGAGAGAGAGAGAGAGAGAGAGTGGGGAGGAGAACGGAAGGAAGGCCCCACATGCTGGCTTCCTGTCATGTGCCCTCCACCCACTCCTGTCTCATATGATCACGATAGCATTTATACTAATCCGCTCTGGGTTTGAACCGTGGCCAGCCAGTGGAGGTATCACGTGGAAGGCTTCACTCTATACGACATAATTATATCATTTATTATTACCCCACGATCCTGGTAGCGAGGGAAATAATTGGGGGGAGATATAATCGTTCCTCTCTGTGTACTTGTCTGTTTATCAGTAAAAGAACAGATGACCATATTCACATACATAATAATTAGGGATATTTTAGTGCCTGGCTGGTTGGCTGGCTGGCTCTCATTCCCTGTGTTAATGAACTGTTACTACTGTTTTCTTTTGATTAATGGTGAGTTATTTTACGTATCATCCAAATTCATAGGGTCGTTTTAGGGCGTCGAACTGGAGGGCCATTTATTCCTCCAAGCTGTGTCACAAAACAGATTTAAATACATCTACACTGAAAATAGTCTGTTTCTAGGCATACTTTGGAGGAATTAATAGCCTTTCAGTTCGTCTGTAGATTATTTTTTTAACACTCTGGCCAGCATTTATCCATCTAAAACGACCACTCCATTTCACTCCATCCATCTCACTTCAGAGCTCCCCCCCCCCCAGATACACACCACCACAACCCCCCTCCCCAACTCGGATTTTCCAAGTGGAACGAGCACCCACTTGCTGTAGATAAGGTGAGAAATTGTGCACTTGTCTCGGGTCTGGGTAATGACAAGTGAGTTACGAGCATACCTCAGGAAGTTTACTATCTTATTCCATCTTCTTTACTCCCTGTATCTTAATTCTATATTAATCTTTTCTCCTTGATTATACAAAATTTGGTGTGTAGGCTTTCAACATATGCTGACAGTAAGTTTCGACCACAATGTTGAATAATTGCTGACCTCAAAATAAGATTGCTTTTTTTTTTTTTTTACAAAGGAAAGTGAGGTCTAAAGACAAAAGCCCGTATCGATCTCACAAAGAATACAGCAGAGTGCATTTGCTAAACATTAATTGAATTCCCATTGTCCATAGAACACTGCTGGCTCTCTTTATGTTTGAGGGAAGCAGGAAAGTGTGTGTGTGTGTGTGTGTGTGTGTGTGTGTGTGTGTGTGTGTACAATCCTGGGTGTTCTAAGTTGGGTTTCAGTTTGTTATCTGATAATGAGTGTCTGTATGAATGGGAAAGTGGCAGGTGTAGGGTAGTCACTGGGAGGAGGATTATCGTGTAACAGAAAGAGGTATAGAGAGAAAAAAGAGATAAAGAGAGAAATAAGAGTCCGAGAAGAAAAGGAGGGGTGGGAACGGTGAGAGTAAAACCACATTGTTGAGAGGGAGGAAGGTTCAGTCAGTGTAAGGAGAGCATCACCACCATGACCACTATACTACTGTCTTGTATCACCTTCATCACCTTGGCTGCTGCTGGTGAGTATGTGTAAAATTAATAGGGTTATAGAGTGAGCATTTATGTATGTAATATTAATAGAGTTACTGAATGAGCATTTATGTATGTAATATTAATAGAGTTACTGAATGAGCATTTATGTATGAAATATTAATAGGGCTACTGAGTGAGTATACTTATGGGTCTCAGAAGTCGATGCCGCCCTGCCATATTATTATCCAATAATTATGAAGGATTATGTAAAAGATGCTTGAGAATATAAAGTTGTGTGCACTGGGTAGCGTACTTTGCATTTCAAAATCTTTCACTATAAATATTAGGTGAATCAGCAAGTATGTAGTTGTATGTCACTGTGAGGGACTAGGACAGCGGGCAGGGTTGTATCCCTTCTGATAACGTGTTTAATTATGGTTTATTGAAGGGTAGAATTAAGATGCATGAACTTATAACCTTATTGCCATTTCAGTGCCCAGAGGCAATTACTTTCCCTTAATTAACCCTCTACCTGTCTCTGCTCAACTACCAAACCCTCTGCCTGTCTCTACTGAAGTATTAAACCTTCTACCTGTCTATTTCCATCCATCACAGCTGCTGGTGCGGCTACAGGAGGTTTGGGTAGGATCGTGGGCGGCACCAACGCTCGCAATGGAGACTTTCCCGAAGTGGTGAGTCGTCAGTCGGGTTCTTCTTTGTGTTAAACCAGACCCTTTCATTGATGCTAATTCGGTTGTTTTTCTACGATGGGTATAGTAACGGCGATAGTACTAGTATATAATTTTTGTACTGTACAGTCGGCTGCAAATGTCCTGTCACCTCCTTCAGCTCTTTTTGAAAGATAACATAAAGAATAATCATCGTACAAACACATTCATTAATACAGAATTACACTACCACGGGGTAAATTAATAAACCTTTCTTATTTTTTAGTTTACGAGCCTGTGAAGCTTATATTTACATACTTACTTTATGACTTGGCAGATTTGACGACAGGACATTTGCCACTGGCTGTACATATAAGCAATAAATGTTTGTTCTAATGGATCTAGAAATACTCACAAAACTTTTCGCTTAGGAGTGAACTTTACTTCAATAACTATACGTGCCCTTACCTGACCTACCTACCTGCCTGTCTGCCTCCCATCCGTGTCCAGGTATCGGTGCTGGAGGATTTTCTGCTTGGGCAATCTGAACATCTGTGTGGCGGCGTCATCATAAACGACAACCACGTCCTCACCACAGCCACATGTGTCCAGGAGTACGTATAGAATCTAACATCAAACAAGTCAAACATTTTCCCTCCAGCATTGTTTTAAAATTAGGGGGTCGATAGTGGCTTGTCGTTGTTGTTGTGGAGGTTTCGAAGTTAAACACCATAGCTTGGGGGTGCTGATGGTGTAATGGTTAGCATACTCGCCCAGCACGCGAGAGATCCCGGGTTCGATTCCCGGATCAGCGGAATTGTTGGACAATTTTCCCAGCCCCCTATGTCCCTGTTCACCTAGCAGTCAGTAGGTACCCGGCTGTAAGAGCAATGATAGCTGAGGGAAGATCTGTTGATGTAACTGACTGCCTTAATGACCAACACCATGAGTCGATAGGCATAAAGCCCTAAATCTTCTTCTGCTTCTCCATAGCAAACTATATTTCCCTACTCGTATTCTCATGAGGTATAGCCTGTTTTCTTGCTAAGATTGGATGAATTAAAACTCTTCCAACACAAAACGAAATATAATCCACTTAACACGGAGAAAATACTATACGCATACATACATTGGTTTTATCAACTCTGGTTCATTCATAGAAGATTCATACAAATTTATGACTTGTTTTCATTTATCAGGACTTCATTTTGATATTGACTCTAATACATGCCTCTGAATTCCCCCCTCCCCTCTATACAGCTACGGTGCCACGGGTCTTCAGGTGATGGGGGCGGGCACCAACCTGGGGGGCACTGCTGGCTATGAGGAGTTTAAGAACGTCCAGAGGAAGTTCATTCACCCAGAGTTCAACGCCAGCTCCAAGGCCAACGATCTGGCTGTACTCAGGGTAGGGTCTTTTTTTTTCAGGCATTCGGTGCAAAAGTCACGGTCCAATGTGTCGCAACACCTTACAGTGAAAAGGCCTCGATGCGAAATTCTAGGCCTATGATTATACAGCTGTTGGTCTCTGTATTATTGATTCTAAGAGAGAGAGAGAGAGAGAGAGAGAGAGAGAGAGAGAGAGAGTTTTCATTACTGACACTACTACCTTACATTTAACAGTTAAGCCACAACTTTGTGTTTGTGACTGGCCTCATCACTCCTGCCGACCTACCCCCTACCGGTACCCCTGAACCTGCCCTGGATACTCTTATGTCCGTGGCTGGCTGGGGAAGGGATCAGGTAAGTTTTTTTTTTTTTTTTTTTTTTTTTTTTTTTTTGTAACCTCGTCTTCTGTCCTCACTTCTACCTTATGTTCCATCTTATGCCAACTGCTGGGAGTGCAAGTTATATGTTTCGTTTTTATCAAACATATATATATATTTATATGTTGTTCTGACCTGTAAAAGTTAGATTTGTTAACATTTACAAATATGTCGACTTGACTACAAAGAGCCTCCTCAGACTGGTTGCATGTTAAGTTTGTAAGATGATTATTATGGGAGAGGTAATCAAAACACTAGAAAATATAATTATATTTTTTATACCTGGAAAATAATTATAAAATAAAATTATAACTTTTGCCAACAGTATGAGGGTGGACTGCAGCTACAGATGAAGGCAGTGAACATGACCTACTTGCCCTACGCCGACTGTCAAGTGGTGTTCGGCCCCCAGCTACAAGACAACAACGCCTGCTTGACTGGAGACATTGGCAAAGGCGTGTGTGAGGTCAGCTGCCACAAATACATTATATTTTTATGTATCATTTTCTTACTCTTATAATTTTTTTTAACACGGAGGAGACCTTGGGATTGGTTTATAATATGTGAAAGTTAGTTTCGGTGTTCGGATCTTCATCATCCGTTTTATCGCCAGTTATTTTGTGTTTTCTGTTATTTTTTGGAGGATTTAGTAGCCCCCAAAATAACCTCAAATGTATCTCATTAAGCTTTATCAAGATTCTAGTATTACCTTCAAAACGGGAAGCATTACTGTAGTAAGTACACTTTCAGAATGGTATAGAAACGATAGTCCTATATTTCAATTATTTTTATTGTTCTGTGAATGTTGGAAAAAAGCCCTGAAATTAATCTATAAATAATTTAATCAGTATCAGGATATTGTCTGAATGTTTCATATGATCTGGATAGGGTGACGAAGGGGCTGGAGTATTCAACACCGCTGACCGATCTCTGGCTGCATTGGTGGCGTGGCACGTTGGTTGTGACGCCTACCCTGCTGCTGTCACCCTCCTCGCTCCCTACTACGATTGGATCATCAGCATGTTTGAAGCTTAAGTCTGCTGTACCCTGGAGGAGCACTACAGCCACCACACGTACACACAACACAAGAGCACTACACGTACGCAAAACTCAAATGTATTTAGGAATACAATACAGTCTAACAAATAAAATATTTTTCCTTTCACGAAAAGCAGATGACTGGGATAACCCTGCTAGCTCATCAACTATACATGTATGTTTATGCTTTCCTTAACCTGTTATTGATAGATCATGGCACATATTTTTTGTAAACTTTACTTCTTCAGATGAAGAAATGTAAGGTGAAATTAAGTGTCCCTTACATACCAAGGCATAACGTGAAAAGTATTTTACTGAGAATACCATGATCCATTGTGTTCAATATTGAAAGAGAAAACCTTATATACCCATCTATCAATTACCTTCATCATTGCTACACTTTTGTACATCTTGTTTCAGTTTTCTTCCAGAGATAGGTTTAATTTTGTCAGTCTTCAGTCAAACCAAGTGATTTCTTTTACTTCCCTTGCATTAAATATCAGTGTTTTCTCTGTACTTTTTCCCCTTCATATACGTAATGTACTGTACTTCCGTATTGAGGTACAAAATAAGACATATTATAAATTTATTTGAAATATATTTAGAAATCGTATAGACCACTTTACATAAAGTGCCGATGAGCGAATTTGTGGTAACCGCATGCTGTCTTGGCCAATTAGCTTTCAGCCGAGTGATGCTGATGCACAAATTAAAACACCAGTCCTGGAGGTCCATATGGTGGAGAGGAGGTTACGTGGTTTGTTTTCTGGTGTGGGAAGTCCTCGTCTTACCCGAGGGAGAAACATTAGAAATGTTAGCCTCAGTAAAAATCTCCAGAAGGTAAAGTTTTTCATGACGATGCCTACATTGGTCACACCTTTTTGGGTTTCAGCTCGTGGTAGGAATATATTTATGAGGGAGATATTCGCATTAGAATCATCCGTCATGGAGAAGTATTAATGGGTGAGGAACTACGGAAAGTTATTCAAGAATAAAATTACGGAACAGTAAAAATTGATCAATACAAGTTAAGAGCTTAGTGAAATTTCAATATGCACTTATAAACACATCATTGAAGCCACATTATACATTCACCGAAATACAGACCGATTTTATGAAACGACCTGTACAAAAAACTTTATAATTCAAAGCCTTATGCAACTCACAGGTCATTGATCAAAATACATTAAGATCCTCCCGGTAACCACACAACTCAATGAACCTTTATCAGACTATATATAGTACATATATAAGAGTCAAAATTTCAACGTTATAGAGCAAACCTAAAGTGAAATCACTCAGTTTAGGAGTCTCTAGAATTTCGCTCATTAGGAACACCTCAAACCTCCTACCACCAACCATCGTTACTGAAACACTACTTCCAACTGCCCACACTTCCCTCCTAGGCTATATCTCTCACTTATGACCTACACCACACACGAGAATTCCAGCAAGTCAGGCACATTTTTATAACACAAAATTGTCCCTGTTACTACTATCCGTCTATGGTGGTTATTTGTGTGTGTGTGTGTGTGTGTGTGTGTGTGTGTGTGTTATTTGAGCTTCACGCCTATCGACTACGCAATGATCATTAAGGCGATATATTTATAGTATGATAAAGTGTGTGTATGTGGAGAAGTGTACAATACCCCAAGGCGAGGGGCGTCGCTATGATCGGCAAGAAAAACGGAGGATTAGGCTATGGACCCCGGTGATGTAGTCAGAAAATTGGAAGTTAGCGAGTCGTTCAAACATTACCACGAAACACCACCTACTTTAAAGGAGCTTGTTTCGTGGCACAGTCAGGAGGAATGAGAAGCCACCAGGATTCACACACGATTACAGGGTTCCTTAATTAAATGAGGTTCTGCGATCCCCACGTCTCTTGCCCAACGGTCAAGTAGTTCCCGGCGCATTGGATAGTTTGTGTGTGTGTGTGTGTGTTAGGGGGGGGGGGGAAGGGGGTCGAGTTCTGATGGTTTCGTTTTGGTTTGGTTTGTATGTATGTATGTATGTCCTTGAATGATAATTATTTTTGGAGATTTGTGAATAATTCCAGCTTTCCTTTTACTGGTCGAGTTTTGAGAATACTGTACTTATCTCATACTGGGAAATTTCGGGGTAGGAGAGGAGGGTAAGTGGAGGTGGGAGATAGAGAGAGGGGGGGGGGAGAAATAGGGGGAATGAAAAGGGGGTGGGGGGGAGGAATGGGGGGTAAAAGCCGGCTACTTAAGGCCTCCATAGACTATCATTCATGCCTGCGCAAACTAGATGACTGTGCAATGATTTAAATTTGCCACACACTAGCAAGAATACTGAGCAGTCACCACACATTATCATGCATCACTGTACAAGCGTGTGATTGACGAAAAGCTTGTTGCATATGGTTCAGTCATTTGCGCAAACCATCAATCACACCCACAAAGGCAAAGAGGTGCAACGAGAAAAATACAACAACAACAACGTGAACTTATAGGAAGGGGAAGAGGAAAGAAGTAGAGACAAGAAATTTTAAGTGGAATGGAGAAGTAAACTGGGAAGTGATAATATGACCAGTATGTGGGGGAAGGACGGTAAAGATGGAGGGAGAGGGGGGGGAGACTGGAGGACTGGGGAGGGTAAAGAAGGGGGATCAGGGGGAGGGGTAGAGACTGGAGGACTGGGGAGGGGGGAGTGGAGACTGGAGGACTGGGGAGAGGAGGGGTGGAATCGGGAGAAGTTGGAGGGTGGGGAGGAGCAGTGTAGTCACCGGCTTCTTCAGTTGAGAGAGTGCTGGCATACGAGCAACACACACTCACACACACAACCCTCACTGTCACCACACCACACTTTTCACTATATGCACCTCCTGTACCCACTCACACACGATACACACCACTCGACATACACAAATTACACATGGCTCTACATTAACATCGCCTTATTGACCATTACGAAGTGTGTAGGCGTTAATCCAAAACCTGCCGGCCTTCCATCTCTTTCTCCACTCGACACATTCAACAATCTGGTAAGTTGTCTATATTTTTATTTGTATTGTGTTACTGGAGGAATAGTAACACAAGTGGTTTATATTCATCGTTTTGTGACAATTCTTATTTTGTATGTTCGTTGGTTACACATACGGGTCACTAGATCAATATAGGGTAAATATTGCTATTATCTGCGTCCTCGATTTTCACACTTTCTGGGAACCGAAATCGGCAGTTTCTTTTCCCTTTTTAGGTAAAAATTTACAAGTGCGCCTCCAAGTTTTTTTTTTTTTTTTTGTGAAATGCCTTGAAATGGCTTTATTTTATTGTTTTTGTATCCAATGATTTTCGGATCATAATGATGCATTTTGTTAGTTTTCATTTCCCCCTCTTACCCCTACAATCTTGGGGGAGAGCGTTGGGAATTCGGGGTTTTGGGTGTGGGAAAACCCGTAAATGAGCTTATTTCACCTTGATACTGGTTTGCTGAACTGCACAAATGTCGAATTGAAAATCCGAGCCAACTTTCGACCAAACTTGGCTCTGATTTTCCACTTTTCAGGAAGCATAAATGATGAAAAATTGAAAATGCGAGGCAAGTTTTGGGACTACAAAAATGGTAAAAATTTTGGTAATTTGTACCTGAAAGTTTTACAGCCATTCTAACCGACCTGACCTGACCTAACCTAACCTAGACCTAACCCTGACAACCTTCGGTCCTGTGGTAATATGTATGATGTTTTTGTGATGTGTGAGTGTGGTAATATGTATTAAATTGGTGATGGTTATGTATGAATAAAAATATGGTGCAATTGTTGAAGCAGTGAAGCAGTCTTCCAGAGTTTTGGTTCACAAACTCTGATACGATTCCGAGATATAGTTTGCTCGGCCCTCAGCTAGTGTATTCAGTAAAAGATCACAGCTTGATCTGAGAGGTTCTCCTGATAACCTGTTCTGCTCTATATAATACAAGATTGAATCAACCTCTGCCTTTTACTCAAACCTACAGGTCCTAACCCTGACAACCTACAGGTCCTAACCCTGACAACCTTCGGTCCTGACCCTGACAACCTTCGGTCCTGACCCTGACAACCTTCGGTCCTGACCCTGACAACCTTCGGTCCTGACCCTGACAACCTTCGGTCCTGACCCTGACAACCTTCGGTCCTGACCCTGACAACCTTCGGAGCCAACCTTGGTCTAGGTCTCTAGGACGAAAACTATATTGCAAAGTTTCCCAAAATCTAGGGATAAGTCCATAGATCTTGGGAATTTCAGTTTGGCGTTCGTATTCAAAGCGGTGATAGTTTACGTTAACAAAGAAGAAATACGTGAAAATATTCATTAGCAACATTAATAAATACTAATGTTAATAACATTTACATACCGACAGGAACAAGTAGATGGGTGTAGCATGATGTAGAGATGACAGTTAGGGTTGTGGATGTGGAGGGTGCAGGGGGTTGTACAAGGCTGCTACCTCCAGGAGGAACTGGTTCAAGTTCAAGTTCAAGTTTTAGGGTCCCGCAGAGGGCCGCTCATGGGCGGCATAATATGCGGGGGTTGTGCGGGGGATTTAGGGATCCAGGGCAGGATTAAGAAGAGGGTTAGGATAAGGGTGGATTGGGTCAGGGACTGAGGGTTGAGGATTAGGATTGGGGAGGTAATGATTGGTGATCCTATTTCTAAACGTGTCAAGAGTGGGGCTATTAACTACGTGAGATGGGAGATGATTCCACTCTTGGATGCTGCGGGGAAAGAATGAGTGCCTAAATATATCAGTGCTTGTCTGGTATGTATGGTATTTTAAGTTGTGGCTGCCTCTAGTGGATCGTATACTTGTAGGGTGTAGATATGCGTCTTTGTCTATGTCAACTAACTTGTTTGTGATTTTGTATATCATCTGTTGTCTGTGTATCTGTCTTCGTGTTACTAATGGGTCTAGTTTTGTGTCTTGTTTAAGCAAAGTGACTGATGTAGTGTGTCTGTAATCACGTCTGGCCCATCTTGCAGTCTTGTTTTGTATGGACTCTAATTTATTGATATTATTGTAAGTGTGTGGGTCCCAGACGGTGTCGCAATAATCTAAATGTGGCAGAACGAAAGTGTTATATGCAATAATTTTGGTGTCTGTGTTACACCTGCTGAGGTTCCTGCGCAAGAACCCCAGGACCCTACTAGCTTTAGCCCTGATGCTACCTATGTGTGTGTTCCACCTCATGTCCGCTGAGATGTGGACGCCCAAGTATTTGTGGGAAGTGACTGTGTTGAGGTTGGTGTTGTGTAATTGGTATGTATATGGAATGACATTATGGGCACGGGTAAAACGGATGTGATGGCATTTGTCTGGTCTAAATGTCATCTGCCACTTGACTTCCCAGTCTTCAAGTGCAGTTAGGTCGTCCTGTAGTCGAAGGCAGTCATTCCTATCTTTCATTGGTCTGTAAACTAAGCTATCGTCTGCAAAGAGTCTAGTGGTAGAGGAAAGTGGGAGGTCATTAATGTATGAAAGGAAGAGAAGGGGACCCAGGACAGTGCCCTGGGGTACCCCAGAGGTCGCAGGAACAGATGGAGACTGACTACCGTCAAGAACTACACGTTGCTTTCTGGTAGTCAAGAAACCTCTTGTCCTCCTGGTGAAACCTCTTGTCCTCTTCAAAAGCCATGACGAACATAGTGTGCCAGATAACCAAGAAAATGCTTCTTATGTCTGCCAAAGAGAGTGACTTTTAGTTTTACTTCTCGCCACAGTCTCTCCACGGTGTTGGTGTGGGCTAAAGTTGTTGGGTCAACGAAGTTAACACTGGTTTACAGTTAGATGTTGATATCCCTCCTCTTGCAGACAGTTATAGGCCTTCCAACAGTCCGAGATGATAATGGAACCTGGCTCTATTTTATCCTTGATTATCTGGAGTAGGGTGTCCTTGTCACGCTTTTCCACAGGAACTAAAAAAGTAGATTTAGTTTCCCTACAAATTCCTCCAAAGACCCACTGGCCCTCCACGTTGTATTTCCGTTTGCCAAACTTACTCTCATCAATTTCCACAATCATATCTTTACCACCAATCCTCCCCTGTCGTTTCACACTCCACTCAGTTAGTACTTCCCTACAAAAGCTTGCCCAGTCACAAATGGTCTTATTAGAGAGGCCTAGCTCATTTCGTACCATTCTGTAGTTGAAACTTTCCCTTAAATAAACATTAATAAACATGAGTAAAGTTTCCATATCAATATGAACATTATAAAAAAAAGTATTTTTAAATACAGATTGACTCCAGCCACACTTAGCCCTTTTCTTTTTCTGTTTTACAACATACTTTTGACATCGCCACAGTTTCTTTGTAAAGTCTAGTGTTGCTGGTTCCCCACAATTTTCAGTTTTTCTCAGCTAGTATGAGCTTATGTTTAACGCATAAATCAAAAAGTTGTTTGAGCTCACCTTTGTACGTATAATGAAACATGAACATACTGAGGTCACAATCTGTACAGCGATATGTCGGCGATAAAGACGTGCTGGAGGTACTTGCAGAGTCGTCTATTGCTGATACAAACCTAGGTGAAGTGCGACTGAAAAGAACAACATTTAGAGCTTTATACCTATCGACTCATGGTGTTGGTCAAAGCAGTCAAGTCTAGTTACATCAACACATCTTCCCCAGCCTACAAGGTTGGTATCGTTGCTCTTACAGCCGGGTAGATACTTAGTACTTACTGCTAGAGGTGAACAAGTGAGACTGTGCGACGTGGCAAATGCATAGTAGCATAGGCATTTAGCCGGCAGAGAAATACATATAAATGTGACTTGAGAAGCGCAAATTTATGGGGAATTGAAAATAGCATTGATATGATATAACTGGACTTTAATAGAAATAAAAATACTTAAAATGCATGTAGCGTTAACATGTAACCAGAGAATGAGTTGAAAGTACATGTAATTCTGTGTATACAGATAATTTCCTTGGGACTACTTCCTCATGAGGAATTCAGACAGGCATTAGTGCATGCAATGAGGCTCTGCTGCTGCATTCAACACTTGGACAGTGTGACAGAAGACGAGCGATAACCAGCCGTCACGAGCGACGATGGTATTGCACGCACCGTGCGGTCCGCCATGGTTGTTTACATTTCGGACTTCGAAAAATCAGAGCGTGAATACATGAAATTTTATATTGTGACGAAACCAGATGCGACCGACAAGTGAAACCTTCATGTCGGTATTGTGTATAATATTAACTACATGTTTGCTTACTCACATTAAAATACATTAGAAGACGTACTTAGAAACTTTATCCCCTTTTTATTGTGCAGACTGTTTTCTTTTGTGGAAGTACGTAAAAAGAATTAATATTGTTTGTATGTATTTACTTTTGTATGTATTTACTTTGTAACGGGAGGGTAGCTTTCCTAGCGGGTTCCCGATTTCCCGCCTATGCGTGTAGTGTTGCCAGATACAGGGATACTTCCAAGTTTTAGGCTAATTTTGTCCACACTTGGGAAATTGTATGAAGAATGTACAATAAGTAGCCCAATTGGATGGGAAATTCAATGGTATTTATTGAAAGAATTACCGTTTTGTAACAGTGTTGCCAGATCCGACTAGGTCTCAGTATTTTGCCCCGGTCATTTCCTGTACTTTACCACGGTTATTTCCCGAGAGTTTGATCAGGTTAGGTCCCGGTAGTTTGCCCAGGTTAGGGCCCGGGGTAATTCTGTATAAGAGTTCCACGTGTTTTTTTTTTTTTTTTTTTTTCCTGCTTATTTTTACTTGTTCTATTCATTAATGACCATAATATTGATCGGAAACCACTTGGTTTATACATGTTCCCTAACCCCTTCAATCTTGGGGGAGAGCACTGGGAATCGGGGGTTTTGGGTGGGGGAAAACACGTAAATGAGCTTATTTTACCTTGATACTGGTTTGTTGACCTGCATAAATGTCAAAAAATTAAAAATCCGAGCCAAGTTTCGGCAAAAGTTGGCTCGGGTTTTGCAATTTTCCTGAGGGATAAATGTCAAGATTTTGGAAATCCGAGCCAAGTTTCGGCAAAAGTTGGCTCGGGTTTTGCAATATTCCTGAGGGATAAATGTCAAGATTTTGGAAATCCGAGCCAAGTTTCGATAATTAACCAATCCTGACCTAACCTAACCTAATCAGGACTGGGGCAGACTACCGAGACCTAACCGGGGCAGACTACCGGGACCTAACCGGGGCAGACCACCGGGACCTAAGCATGGCACAATATTCAGTAGAAACTAGTCAGACTTGACCTGACCTGATCTGACCTGACCTAATCTGGACTGGGACAAACTACCGGGACCTAACCGGGGCAGACTACCGGGACCTAACCGGGGCAGACTACCGGGACATAACCGGGCTGGACTACCGGGACCTAACTGGGGCAGACTACCGGGACCTAACCTCACGTGACCTAACTGCCCCCCTTTCTTATCCTCAGCAGACTACCGGACTGGGGATTATAATTGTACATAATTATTATTGCTATTTGTTAATAAAATATAGTAAAAAGAACTTTTAACTCTTACCAGACTGTGAGCAGCATCAGACTTGCAGGAAAATTGTGGAGACGAATAATTATGACTGTTAGGGTTGCTGTGGGTTGTAGAGGGCTGCAGCTTCCACAAGAAAGTGGTGGAAACTCTGATTTGAGTTGGGGAAGGTCATCAAAAACATTGTCTTGGCCAGGTAGCCCACAAAATATTTTTTACGGCGGCCGAACAAAGGAACCTTCCTCTTTGCTTCCCTCCACAAACGTTCAATGGTGTTGGCATGGGTGTTGGGGTCTACGAAGTTGATACTGTGGTTCACAGTCAGGTGTCGGTATCCCTCCTCTTCCAGGCAGTTGTAGGCACGCCAACAATCTGAGATGATGGTTGTACCTGATGGACATTGGTATGAAATTTAATGTGTAATTATTGCAGACAACACTGCTCATTAATGTGATAACCATCTATTGAAATAGGTATAGATATCCTGTTCATTTATCCAAATATGACTTTACCCACCCCAGTATTACCCCCTACGTTATCATGACCCCCTCAGTTAAGTAGCGTAAATTGAACTCTTGCCATCCTTCATGTAGTGGTTTTTTATTTATTAAATATACCAAAAGAATAAGTAATATTTCGTCATGAATATTTTTGTTTATAACATGTACATAAAATTGTGTTTAGATCACACTTACACTCCTCAAACGTGATGCAATTATATGATAATTATGGCTATATATTGTTGTACCTGGCTCTACCCTCTCCCTGATGACATTGAGAAGGGTTTCCCGATCACGCTTCTCGACAGGAACCAAGAACACAGCTCTTGTTTGCCGGCATATGCCACCAAACACCAATTGGCCCTCCACCAAGCGTCCCACATTATATTTCCTCCTCCCAAACTTGCTCTCGTCTATCTCCACAATTTTCCCAGGTCCACCAATCTTGCCCTCTCTTTTCACACACCATTCCACAAGGACCTCACGACAAAAACTTGCCCAATCACAGATGGAATGATCAGATAAGGCAGTAAGTTCTTCCCGTGAAGACTTTTAAGTAAATTGATCACGTAGAAATAGATTAATGAAAATTAATAATGTTTCTATATCCAAGTGAACATTTTCAAAGAAAGTATGTTTAAATACACTTTGGCTCCAACCACACCTGGCCCTTTTTTTTTTTATTCCGGCTCACATACTTATTACAGCGCCATATTTTTTTGTTAAAATCCGTAGTAGCCTCCTCTCCACACTGCTCACCTATTTTGTTTCAAAATGAGGCCATGGTCAACACATAAATTAAAAAGTTCTCGTGGATTACCAAAATAAGCATGAAAAAAACGCCCATACCCGAGGTCACACTGGAGACACCTACTTGCGCTGGAAGCCATCTTGATAGTGTCGACTTGTCACGTAGCCGGCAAAATGTATGGGAAATTGCGGATGAATACAGAAGGTTGATAGATTGCATTAATAATAATTATTGTAATACTATGAGATGATGAAATAAAATATGAAATTAAGTGAGTAAATAATGAAATTATCTGTATAGAAATGGTGGTGCAATTAAAAGGATATTGAAGGCTTCATTTATTTAAAAAAATACATGATTTATGAGATGGCAACTTGAAGTAGCACATGAGCATCCCACTATGATTTGCACTACTTTTTACAGTGTTCAGTGGCTTATTTTAAAGAAGGACCTGGGAGAGAAAGACACCGTGAACGCTGGAGCCTGAACTTAGGGTATAGACACCGTAGACTTACTCCTACGCTGCACTTTGTCTCTGAAGCGCTACGCTGGACTTTAGTCTCAAAAGCGGTCGTGATTTATCGAAAGCCTATTCTGCCGAAAATAAGTGCAATCGCCTATTATATTCATTACACACGAACACACTACATCGTCCCATACTTAAATATACATAAATTGTAAATATTTGCCGCGTGGAACTCGTATACTGATTTTCTGGTCCCAGTAGTCTGCTGTGGTCTAGGTTAGGTTTGGTAAAGTCAGGCTAATTTCAAAATGCCCCATTTGAATATGCCCTATCTTGGAAATGGGGCATTTGCGGAGGAAATGCCATAGAAGAAAATAGTCTTAGAATGGTCTAAATAAGTAGGTTATGAAGGTAGAAAAACCGTACGCAATAACGGTAATTTTTTCAATATTTACCAATTCAATTATATTAAATTGGGATAATTAATTTTTTGATCACCAGACGAAATAACCTGACCGAACCTAACCTAGAGTGTGGCTACCTTCGGGACCTAACCTAATGTCCTTCGGGACCTTTAGAAATAAATTAGATTCTGTAGAAAATCTGCATACGAGTTCCACACGGCAAATATTTACAATTTATATATATTTCAGTAGGTGAATGAATGTAAGGTAATTCCGCATAAGAGTTCCACCTGT
This sequence comes from Petrolisthes cinctipes, assembly GCA_033782935.1. Lineage (NCBI taxonomy): Eukaryota > Metazoa > Arthropoda > Malacostraca > Decapoda > Porcellanidae > Petrolisthes > Petrolisthes cinctipes. The sequence goes on along the minus strand of JAWQEG010002612.1, from coordinate 111,755 downwards.
TTTTTTTTTAGTTTTTTTTTTCTGCCTATTTTTACTTGTTCTGTTCATTAGTGACCATAATTTTGATCGGAAACCACTTGGTTTATATATATTCCCTAACCCCTTCAATCTTGGGGGAGAGCACTGGAAATCGGGGGTTTTGGGTGGGGGAAAACACGTAAATGAGTTTATTTTTCCTTGATACTGGTTTGTTGACCTGCATAAATGTGGAAAAATTGAAAATCCGAGCCAACTTTCGACCAAACGTGGCTCGGATTTTCCACTTTTCAGGAAGCATAAATGATGAAAAATTGAAAATGCGAGGCAAGTTTTGGGACTACAAAAATGGTAAAAATTTTGGTAATTTGTACCTGAAAGTTTTACAGCCATTCTAACCGACCTGACCTGACCTAACCTAACCTAGACCTAACCCTGACAACCTTCGGTCCTGTGGTAATATGTATGATGTTTTTGTGATGTGTGAGTGTGGTAATATGTATTAAATTGGTGATGGTTATGTATGAATAAAAATATGGTGCAATTGTTGAAGCAGTGAAGCAGTCTTCCAGAGTTTTGGTTCACAAACTCTGATACGATTCCGAGATATAGTTTGCTCGGCCCTCAGCTAGTGTATTCAGTAAAAGATCACAGCTTGATCTGAGAGGTTCTCCTGATAACCTGTTCTGCTCTATATAATACAAGATTGAATCAACCTCTGCCTTTTACTCAAACCTACAGGTCCTAACCCTGACAACCTTCGGTCCTGACCCTGACAACCTTCGGTCCTGACCCTGACAACCTTCGGTCCTGACCTTGGTCTAGGTCTCTAGGACGAAAACTATATTGCAAAGTTTCCCAAAATCTAGGGAGAAGTCCATAGATCTTGGGAATTTCAGTTTGGCGTTCGTATTCAAAGCGGTGATAGTTTACGTTAACAAAGAAGAAATACGTGAAAATATTCATTAGCAACATTAATAAATACTAATGTTAATAACATTTACATACCGACAGGAACAAGTAGATGGGTGTAGCATGATGTAGAGATGACAGTTAGGGTTGTGGATGTGGAGGGTGCAGGGGGTTGTACAAGGCTGCTACCTCCAGGAGGAACTGGTTCAAGTTCAAGTTCAAGTTTTAGGGTCCCGCAGAGGGCCGCTCATGGGCGGCATAATATGCGGGGGTTGTGCGGGGGATTTAGGGATCCAGGGCAGGATTAAGAAGAGGGTTAGGATAAGGGTGGATTGGGTCAGGGACTGAGGGTTGAGGATTAGGATTGGGGAGGTAATGATTGGTGATCCTATTTCTAAACGTGTCAAGAGTGGGGCTATTAACTACGTGAGATGGGAGATGATTCCACTCTTGGATGCTGCGGGGAAAGAATGAGTGCCTAAATATATCAGTGCTTGTCTGGTATGTATGGTATTTTAAGTTGTGGCTGCCTCTAGTGGATCGTATACTTGTAGGGTGTAGATATGCGTCTTTGTCTATGTCAACTAACTTGTTTGTGATTTTGTATATCATCTGTTGTCTGTGTATCTGTCTTCGTGTTACTAATGGGTCTAGTTTTGTGTCTTGTTTAAGCAAAGTGACTGATGTAGTGTGTCTGTAATCACGTCTGGCCCATCTTGCAGTCTTGTTTTGTATGGACTCTAATTTATTGATATTATTGTAAGTGTGTGGGTCCCAGACGGTGTCGCAATAATCTAAATGTGGCAGAACGAAAGTGTTATATGCAATAATTTTGGTGTCTGTGTTACACCTGCTGAGGTTCCTGCGCAAGAACCCCAGGACCCTACTAGCTTTAGCCCTGATGCTACCTGTGTGTGTTCCACCTCATGTCCGCTGAGATGTGGACGCCCAAGTATTTGTGGGAAGTGACTGTGTTGAGGTTGGTGTTGTGTAATTGGTATGTATATGGAATGACATTATGGGCACGGGTAAAACGGATGTGATGGCATTTGTCTGGTCTAAATGTCATCTGCCACTTGACTTCCCAGTCTTCAAGTGCAGTTAGGTCGTCCTGTAGTCGAAGGCAGTCATTCCTATCTTTAATTGGTCTGTAAACTAAGCTATCGTCTGCAAAGAGTCTAGTGGTAGAGGAAAGTGGGAGGTCATTAATGTATGAAAGGAAGAGAAGGGGACCCAGGACAGTGCCCTGGGGTACCCCAGAGGTCACAGGAACAGATGGAGACTGACTACCGTCAAGAACTACACGTTGCTTTCTGGTAGTCAAGAAACCTCTTGTCCTCCTGGTGAAACCTCTTGTCCTCTTCAAAAGCCATGACGAACATAGTGTGCCAGATAACCAAGAAAATGCTTCTTATGTCTGCCAAAGAGAGTGACTTTTAGTTTTACTTCTCGCCACAGTCTCTCCACGGTGTTGGTGTGGGCTAAAGTTGTTGGGTCAACGAAGTTAACACTGGTTTACAGTTAGATGTTGATATCCCTCCTCTTGCAGACAGTTATAGGCCTTCCAACAGTCCGAGATGATAATGGAACCTGGCTCTATTTTATCCTTGATTATCTGGAGTAGGGTGTCCTTGTCACGCTTTTCCACAGGAACTAAAAAAGTAGATTTAGTTTCCCTACAAATTCCTCCAAAGACCCACTGGCCCTCCACGTTGTATTTCCGTTTGCCAAACTTACTCTCATCAATTTCCACAATCATATCTTTACCACCAATCCTCCCCTGTCGTTTCACACTCCACTCAGTTAGTACTTCCCTACAAAAGCTTGCCCAGTCACAAATGGTCTTATTAGAGAGGCCTAGCTCATTTCGTACCATTCTGTAGTTGAAACTTTCCCTTAAATAAACATTAATAAACATGAGTAAAGTTTCCATATCAATATGAACATTATAAAAAAAAGTATTTTTAAATACAGATTGACTCCAGCCACACTTAGCCCTTTTCTTTTTCTGTTTTACAACATACTTTTGACATCGCCACAGTTTCTTTGTAAAGTCTAGTGTTGCTGGTTCCCCACAATTTTCAGTTTTTCTCAGCTAGTATGAGCTTATGTTTAACGCATAAATCAAAAAGTTGTTTGAGCTCACCTTTGTACGTATAATGAAACATGAACATACTGAGGTCACAATCTGTACAGCGATATGTCGGCGATAAAGACGTGCTGGAGGTACTTGCAGAGTCGTCTATTGCTGATACAAACCTAGGTGAAGTGCGACTGAAAAGAACAACATTTAGAGCTTTATACCTATCGACTCATGGTGTTGGTCAAAGCAGTCAAGTCTAGTTACATCAACACATCTTCCCCAGCCTACAAGGTTGGTATCGTTGCTCTTACAGCCGGGTAGATACTTAGTACTTACTGCTAGAGGTGAACAAGTGAGACTGTGCGACGTGGCAAATGCATAGTAGCATAGGCATTTAGCCGGCAGAGAAATACATATAAATGTGACTTGAGAAGCGCAAATTTATGGGGAATTGAAAATAGCATTGATATGATATAACTGGACTTTAATAGAAATAAAAATACTTAAAATGCATGTAGCGTTAACATGTAACCAGAGAATGAGTTGAAAGTACATGTAATTCTGTGTATACAGATAATTTCCTTGGGACTACTTCCTCATGAGGAATTCAGACAGGCATTAGTGCATGCAATGAGGCTCTGCTGCTGCATTCAACACTTGGACAGTGTGACAGAAGACGAGCGATAACCAGCCGTCACGAGCGACGATGGTATTGCACGCACCGTGCGGTCCGCCATGGTTGTTTACATTTCGGACTTCGAAAAATCAGAGCGTGAATACATGAAATTTTATATTGTGACGAAACCAGATGCGACCGACAAGTGAAACCTTCATGTCGGTATTGTGTATAATATTAACTACATGTTTGCTTACTCACATTAAAATACATTAGAAGACGTACTTAGAAACTTTATCCCCTTTTTATTGTGCAGACTGTTTTCTTTTGTGGAAGTACGTAAAAAGAATTAATATTGTTTGTATGTATTTACTTTTGTATGTATTTACTTTGTAACGGGAGGGTAGCTTTCCTAGCGGGTTCCCGATTTCCCGCCTATGCGTGTAGTGTTGCCAGATACAGGGATACTTCCAAGTTTTAGGCTAATTTTGTCCACACTTGGGAAATTGTATGAAGAATGTACAATAAGTAGCCCAATTGGATGGGAAATTCAATGGTATTTATTGAAAGAATTACCGTTTTGTAACAGTGTTGCCAGATCCGACTAGGTCTCAGTATTTTGCCCCGGTCATTTCCTGTACTTTACCACGGTTATTTCCCGAGAGTTTGATCAGGTTAGGTCCCGGTAGTTTGCCCAGGTTAGGGCCCGGGGTAATTCTGTATAAGAGTTCCACGTGTTTTTTTTTTTTTTTTTTTTTCCTGCTTATTTTTACTTGTTCTATTCATTAATGACCATAATATTGATCGGAAACCACTTGGTTTATACATGTTCCCTAACCCCTTCAATCTTGGGGGAGAGCACTGGGAATCGGGGGTTTTGGGTGGGGGAAAACACGTAAATGAGTTTATTTTTCCTTGATACTGGTTTGTTGACCTGCATAAATGTGGAAAAATTGAAAATCCGAGCCAAGTTTCGGCAAAAATTGGCTTGGATTTTGCAATTTTCATGAGGGATAAATGCTAAGATTTTGGAAATCGGAGCCAAGTTTCTGCAAAAGTTGGCTCGGGTTTTGCAATTTTCATAAGGGATAAAATCCAAGATTTGGAAAATCCGAGCCAAGTTTCGATAATTAAGCTGACCTGACCTGACCTAACCAAGTCTGGTACGAGTTAAAACCTTTTTTTAATATATTTTATTAACAAATAGCAATAATTATGTACAACAATTATAATGGCCAGTCCTTAGTCTGCTAAGGATAATAAAGGGGGGCAGTTAGGTCACGTGAGGTTGTCCCGGCAGTGTGTTCCAGTCCAGATTAGGTCAGGTCAGGTTAGGTCTGACCAATTTCTACTGTATATTGTGCCCTGCTTGGGTCCCGGTGGTCTGCCCTGATTAGGTCCCGGTTGTCTGCCCCAGTTAGGTCCCGGTAGTCTGCCCTGATTATGTCCCGGTAGTCTGCCCCGGTTAGGTCCCAGTAGTGTGTCCCAGTCCAGATTAGGTTAGGTCAGGTCTGACTAGTTTCTACTGTATATTGTGCCCTGCTTAGGTCCCGGTAGTCTGCCCTGGTTAGGTCCCGGTAGTGTGTCCCAGTCCAGATTAGGTTAGGTCAGGTCAGGTCAGGTCTGACTAGTTTCTACTGTATATTGTGCCCTGCTTGGGTCCCGGTGGTCTGCCCCGGTTAGGTCCCGGTTGTCTGCCCTGGTTAGGTCAGGTCAGGTTAATTATCGAAACTTGGCTCGCATATCCCAAATCTTTACATTTATCCCTCATGAAAATTGGAAAAGCCGAGCCAACTTTTGCCGAAACTTGGCTCGGATTTCCAATTTTTCCACATTTATGCAGGTCAACAAACCAGTATCAAGGTAAAATAAGCTCATTTACGTGTTTTCCCCCACCCAAAACCCCAGATTCCCAGTGCTCTCCCCTAAGATTGAAGGGGTTAGGGAATATGTATAAACCAAGTGGATTCCGATCTTTATTATGGTCACTAATGAACAGAACAAGTAAAATTAGGCAGGAAAAAAAAAAAAAAAAAAAACAGGTAGAACTCTTATGCAGAATTACCGTTATTTCGCCAAGGAGATCTGGTAACAATGTCCGCCCGACCTCAGTTCGTACCTCCGCTACAGAAATAAGTCGTATCTTAAAACTGAAATATCTAACAAAGAATACATATCCAAGATAATTCCACTGAATATTGATAAAGGTAACCCAACCTAACCTAACCTGTAGCTCGCCGGCACAGATAATCTCAATATTAGCCCAATATAGTAATTAGACTACCTTTTATTTTTCAGAACTGAAGATTTCTGTCAAGATTGAAGTGGCCTGGTTGCTTGAAATTCCAGTGATATTGATAGGATGAATATTACCACCCTTGGCCTGGAAGACCCTGTAGGACGGTGGTGGTAATGGGGAGATGGAACACTGAAACGATAATGTTAAAATGTGAATCCTCTCTACACTTGTACTACCAACCCCTACTCTGCATCACCATGACTGAAGTACCAAGAGTTTACAGTTTTGAATAAATTGTACATATTTTTGCTTTATATGCATGTCAGGTAATAATGAATTTTTTTCCTCCTTGCTGGTAGTCAGAAAGTATAGGTGATTATGTTATAGGTATCGTAGGGTAGGCTAGATATGGTTTGTGGTAGGCCGACGTTTTTTTGTCTTTTTACAGAAGCAGAGTCAGTGAGTTCATGGGCGGGTAGAACTGGCCAAGGAAATGTTCACCTGGAGAAGGAAGGAGAGACTGGATTTGAAGTTTGCCTTACTGTACTCACCTCCAGCCCAACAGGAAACAGTAAATAGGTAAGGCCTGGCAATTTTTTTATTAAGTGTGTGTGTATAGTAGTGTTGGCAAGTGAGGAGCAATTCATTCTTGCTGTTGTTGGATATTCTATGACCTGCTCCACCAGCTAATGGTGCTCTGCAGGGCCTCTCAATATTATTAAACACTATAATCACTTGTAATAGGCTACTCATATCATCCGTGTCGTAACACTCAGCGAACAGATGTGTTTTCAGTCTATTTTTAAAAGTCGTGCAATTTTCGCTTCGGACATTTAATGGCAATCTATTAAAGAGCCTTGGTGCACACCTTTCAAACGCTCTGAAACCCAATGTCAGATTACTCCGTGGCTCATTTAACCTGTATTGTTCATCACTATGCCAGAGTTCCATTGAGGAATTTACTTGAAAACCTCTTAAAAGATTCATCAAGTGCTCCGGTTTTCCCAATATTAATGCTCGGAATGTTAGAAGACATCTTGTACACAATCTTCGCCTTTATTGGTAACCAATGTAAGTCGATGAGTGCTGGGGTTATCCTCTCACGAGATGAAAGACCTTTAATTAATCTTGCTGCTCTGTTCATTACGTTTTGCAATTTTCTTAACCGATAGTCTGGCAAACCATAATACAGTATAGGGAATTGCAGTAATCCAGTCTGCTTATGACAGTTATGAAGAAGCATCTTCCCGGTATCCTGATCTAAATATTTTCTAACAAGCAATGTTCCTCAAGTGGTAACCAGAAACTTTCACCACTTGATTAATTTGAGCTTCGAAAGAGAGATTTTCGTCTAGCAGCACTCCTAAATCTTTCACTTTGTTTCTTACATCCAGCGTACTACCATGCACTCGTAAGCTTGAGATATCCAATCTTCTAAGATTGATCTTTCCAACGACCAAACACTGTCTTACTTGGATTAAGCTTGTTGTTTCAAATCCATCCAATCATTAATATCGGACATAATAACACTCAAATTCACCTCTGCATCCACCACATTATTTATAGATATATAAAACTGTGTATCATAAGCAAATAGTTTGAAGTTGGCACCATGTTTCTCTAGTATATGTGATAGATTGATAGTGTAGATACAGAAGAGAATAGGACCCAATACACTCCCCTGAGGGACTCCTCTTCGCAGGGGTTTATTTCTTGAAAAATATTTCCCAACCTGTACACAATATGTTCTATCTTTTAAATAACTTTCCAGATAGACCAGTACATTCCCCTCAACACCTATAGACTTTAAATCATCTAGGAGTATATTATGCACTACTGTGTCAAATGCAGCACTCAAATCAAGCATAATAAGAACACTACACTTTCCTTCATCCATTAACACAATTAGGTCATTTACTACAGTACATAGTGCAGTCTCAGTTGAGTATAGCTGCCTATATGCAGACTGACTATCAGGTATAGCCTTCACCTTATTCAAGTGATGCCATAACTGATCTAAAATTACATTTTCAATCACTTTCGATAAAAAGGTCAGATTTGATACTGGTCTATACGAACTTAGACTCTGAGGATCAAGGTTGCCTTTTACAATAGGCTTGATAATAGCCAATTTCTCACTCTCCGGAAAAACATTATCAAAACTTAGTTTAATAATTTGCAGGAACACTTTAAAAATGTATATTTTTACTCGTTATAACATCCGATACAGGTAACGGATCATTATCGCAATGAGTTCATTTCACTCGTACAATTTCTTTAATCTTGGCCATACCGATGTTTTGAAAGCAAAGTAATTTGCTCTCAGACATTTGAGTATGTCTATGCATCACATTCAAACCACTTCCTGGAAAGCTTTCCACTATAGTTGCTATTTTATTGTCAAAGAATTCTAAGAATTTGTTTGCAAGTACTTCATCAGGATATCCTTCAGGCAACCTTGGCTTCTTTTTATTATCAATTAAATTATTGAGTATGAGATATAGTTTATTCATATCTGACCTGGCCTCCTTGACTTTACTAGAGTAATATTGCCGCTTTCTCTGGACTATGAGTCTGTTTTCTTCTCTCTTTGCATGTTGATAATCTCTTCTAGCAATATCAGTGCGTAGTCTACGCCAAGCTCTTTCTTTTTTCTTCCTCTCTGCCTTAGCTCGTGATATCTCAGCTTAAACCATGGTGCATGATCTTTCACAATTATTTCCATTTTAAGTACAGGACACACTGCCTCATATTCCTCATTAAAAACACGATTATTATCCAAAATCGATACACATCGCACACACTTTCCCGCCTACGTCATATCATGTTCACAGCTATTTTGCATCTCTGTTTCCAACCTTCGTATCGCACTGTCAATAAGTGTCTCGGGGTCGAAATATTTTTTAACTCTGAAACTGATCCATTTTCTTTGCGCCCTCTTTCTCAAAGGGAATTTCAAATCAAACTAACTTGTGAATTATTATTGGAGATATGCTGCATACTTCGTCCACATCAACATTTTGTAGGAGATCGTGCCGTGCATCACAAAAAACCAGATCCAGCATATGTCCCGTACTGGACGTGGCCTTAGTTACTTTATTTACAAAGTCAGAACCATTCATCATCTCTATGAATTCAACAGCATGATGGTTATCAGTATCATCCACCCACAGATTGAAGTCACCCAATATGAATACATTTCTGCTTACTGAATCCACCGTCTCAAGATATAGTCTAAACTCAGCAAGAAATGTAACAGCGTTAGCACTTGGTAGCCTATACACCACTATGAAAACAAATTTCCGCCCACCCATCTCACAACTGACCTGCATATGCTCGAAACTAATCCATGAGTTCCTTATCTGATTTTACTTTCTTAAAAATATTAGATACAAATGGTCCCACCCCACCACCTCTCTTGCCTTGCCTCGGCACATGCAAGAAAGTATGCGTCACATGTCATTTCTCGAATCTTAGCTTTGTCATAACTACTCAGCCATGTCTCTGCCAACGCCATGATATCAAAATGATCATTGTTAATTAGATCGCAAATATCCATTGTCTTATTTCCCACTGATTGTGCATTGAAAAAGACAACCTCTAATAATTAAGTTTGTGCTGTTCAGTATCCGTTTTCTGTGCTACTTTTGATTTTCTGGAGCTCCTCTTGCATCACTGAACAATACATCACATCATTTGCCATATGCTCAAAATAAGTTTTCTTAAACCTCTTACAGCTAATACATTTCCTCTCAGTAGACGTACAATCCCTCGTGTTATGGTTACCAGCACACTTAGCACATATTGGATCTTCTCCCTTTCCTTTGGATAAACATCTAAGTGCAGTATGACCAAACCTTTGACAGTGATAGCAGACCGTCGCCCTATATCTATCCCTCACGGAATAGACACCCCATTCCAATTTAACTTGATCACGATTCTTATGAATCAGCTCCCTTATCTCTGGATCACACCTAATAATGTAATGATTGGTACCACCTGTAGCAGGCTTGTCAAAAAGTAGCTCCATTTTTGCCTTGATGTCAGTTACCCCTTGTAAATAGTCATTCCGATCGATCAAGTTCTCAATTATCTTGTCTCCAGATTCTTCCTCTCTGTTGATGTTACAAATGATTATTTTAGGCTTTAACTTCCTTACATTCTTTGTCGTCACATCGGGTACAGCCCCAAGTTTTTGTGCTGCTTCATCTCTCTTCTTTTCGTCCTCAAAATTCATTACGATGTCTCCCTTCTGTGTGAATCTTGTGTTGACTATCTGTGTACCATCTAGAGCCTCAGCAACTTCTTTCTTTTTGTCTGCAACCTTCAGTTTATCATCAGTTGACTTCACCACCAGCAGAGTTTTCTTCTCGCTTATCTTCTTCTTCACTACAGTCGCCCAGGTTTCATCAGTCAGGACTGAGTCAGCGCTGATCACATCAACTCGACCCAACTCAGTCACAACATCCTCCATCTTTCCATCCACTAGTTTCTTCATTTGATCTTGCATATCATTAGTCACTTTCTTCAACTCGCCAATATCCATTTGAACTCTATTCAGACCAATATAGCATATATCACATATCCAGTTAATCAACTTGATATTTTCAGCTTTCACACCATTGAGATGAGCACATTTCAAGTGACACCAGTTAGGACAAGTTTCACAACCAATCCACTTATGCACCCCCCCAGTTGTCTCCTTACAAGAATAACACCTGGCCATGATTGGCCAGGGTATTCAACAACTCTCTAATCGATTATAAAGTATGAAATAACAGTGTACTGCCCCCGTTGACGCGAATATACACGGAGCACGTATCAGACACGTCTATCTGCCACGACACCTCACTATTACAAGCAACAAGATACCGTTATATTTTGTTAGTCTGACCCTGTTTCATGGCATACTAAGAAGGAATCAGTAGCCCCCCAACGTACCAAAAGTATATTATATTAGGGAAGGGTTAATTCTTTATGGGATGAGCCGAAGCCGTGAAATGTTAGTTTTTGGAAATATATCTTATATAGTAGTTGTACTTCTTAAAATCATCGTATGGCAAGGTGTGTAATTGAATGCCTTTTGCTGTGGCAAATTTAATGGTAATTTAGCTAACTGTCTTAAATGCACAAGGGGCAGCCTGCCTGGTCATTAGTAATCAAATAAAATGTATGCACAAGTTAAGTTTTGTACTCAATAGGATGACATGTTTGGTGTTAATAGTATTATAAACTTTGGTCTAGAAGTGGAGTTGACTTGAGTTAGCTTGGGCAGTCTAAAATGATGGGGTTAGGGCTAGAAATAATCTTCTATGTTTCTGTTGACTTGGGAGAACTATAGGCTACAGCTGTGACTAGTTTATTTGTTGCTAATCGGGGAACTGATTTTCCAGACATCGATCAGTAGTTAACCTTAAATTCGTACTGCAGTCTAATTACTTCATCAATAGTGTAATTTAGCGATTCAGTATTATATAACCATGACAGCCTGACTCTATTGTGGCATTACTGACTAAACTGTAGTCTTAAAATAATCACGTGAAACACAACCAATGAGGCAAATTAACCCATATGTGAATTAAGTTTGAGAGGCCTGACCAAGAGGCTGTAGGCAAATTTATTGTTCTTTATCTTTGTATTCCACTTAGGTACAATGCAGTTGTTTTAAATGTAGGCAGATTACATACGAGAGAGATTCATAGATACAAATTTTTGTAGGTCTTTTTGAGAGGAATATGTTTTGGGCAAATTGAAGCCTAAGTAGTCCTCCATATTTAATCCACTATAAAACGCATCACCTATACTAGTACCATACGGAGGGATTTTGTTTCCTGGCATAGTTTTGAGAAATCGGTAGCCCTCCATTTTCCAACAGCAGAGATTCCACTTAAACACCCCATATATTTCACTGTTTGCTTAATTGTTTCTAAAAAGCTCATCGCTATTTCCTTCACACTCGGGTTTAGCTGTTACCTTTTCTGTTACTGTTAGGTTAAGTCAGTTAAGTTTGAAGGAATAGACAGACCTCCAGTTCAGCCATAGCAAATGACCCCTCAAACATCCTCTCGTTTGCTTGTTACTTCATTTAACGCTTGTTGAGTTACCAATGAAAAGGTAGCTACACATTTCTAGTTAACTCGTTTATAGTTAGTTTATATGCCTATTACATACTAGTATCACTATATGTACACGAAAAATAAATCTTTAATTATCATTGGTTGAACCCTCAGGAATGGCGGGAACATAGAGGTGAAGGCATGAAGCAGTTGTAACTCCCGATTCCAGTCTGCTTCTGTTCCTCGTTTGGTGAGTACGCGATGCTGCTGTTGCTCATTCCATGTGTGTATGTTTTGATAGTACTGTCTGACAAGCTTTCTTCCCTCAGTCTTTTTAATTTACTTGCCATATATTGGTCCTTCAACAATGGATTTCTAAAGAATTTGTTTTTTATTAAGGTCTTGCCTGGGGTTCAGTGACCTAGTATTGAAATGCATAGAGCAAGGAATGAAGATATTTGAAATGAAAACCAAATGTATAACACAACATCCCAAGTAGGCTATTTAATATGTAGGGAAAATAGATAATATATTAACTTTGAATGCCTGAATAATATTTGGAAGATGAATACCATCTAGAATGTAATGGAGACTAAGCCTTGTAATGAACTCCTCTCCCAACACGTCCTAATGTACTGAAATGAAAAGGTTTCGATAGTCATGTCTCCTGAACTTTCTATAGTTTGTAGTAATTTTGTGCAGTACCAGGCCTTGTGGTTGACCTGTGGTACTTGTTGAAGTTCCTCAAGTTGTCTGGCTGAGCAGCCCAGAGTTCCTGAGGAAGGCCATGGCCTGAACCGGGCTTTCCGACAGTGTCCTAAGATAGTGGATGTTGTGAACATTAATGTTCCATAATGTGTTTTAATAGAATGGGGTGCTGTGTTGCATCCCGGACAGGCATCCACAATGGCTCCATCCAGCTTCTTCTGATATGTCAGAAGTGCCGGGTGGTGGCCACATTGCAGCCTGGCCAGGTGGACTCTGTCCTCACTGGGAAGAGACGATTCATATAGGTGGATGTCAGGAGGTCGTGCATACAGCTGAGTGTAGTTTTTGAGGTTTTGGGTGGGCAGGATGTAAGAGATGATAAATGTTTGTGTATGCCTGTATGGTATCGTGTACTGGGTGTTATTTTGATTTTCCTTGGCATATGTGGGTGTTCTGCCGTGTAGTGTAGTGGGTGGTGTGGGTTTGTGGAGGCTGCATCGTGTTTGTCTGCCTCATGTCAAGGTGGTCCTTGATCTTGAGGACTTTGGTTTCATGGTGTAGGTGCAGCCTGTGATTATCTTTAAGGCTCTATTCTGTATGGTCTGAAGAGTATTGATGTATCTCAGCGAGGTTTGAGGCCCTGGCAAGGCTTGCATAATCTATCACTGATGGGATATATTGTTTGTACACCGTGGTTGTGGTTTTGTTTCCAAATGTTGTACTGGCAAGTGATCTGAGGGCATTAATTCTTTGCATGCATTTGTTTTTGACGATAGTAATATGTTGTTTGAATGCCATAGATGTGTTGCATGTTATGCAAAGTATTTTGTGTGTGTATGTTGTTTATGGTGAGGTGTGTAGCGGTGTTCAGCGTTCCAGTTGGTGAGAAGGGTGATAGTCGACATGGTGGGTGCTATTTTAAGTGTTGGTGGTGAACCAGGCATTGTGTTGAGGTAGGATTGGGGGATGTGAGTGGCTGTCTGCATTTTTCTGTGTAAATGTGAGTGTTGTCGTCTGGGGTGTTAGCAGGTCATGCATGTATAAATTGGAGAGTAGGTGACAATACAGATCCTTGGGGGACATAGTTGGTGAAACTTCTAATGTTAGATGACTGACCAGCAAATGTAACACGGACTACTCTTCCTCCCAAGAAGTTGGCTAGCCATCTTTTTGTCTTATACATGTTTGTTGTATATTTTTTTTAGTGAGATTGTGGCCTGGAATGGCATCGAATGTTTTGCTGATGTCCAATGTGACGAGGAGTGTTCTGTGTGGGGGTGTGAGTTGATGCCATCGTAGGTTCTTTGTGAGGTCAGTGAGAAGAGTGTCTGTTGAATATAGTAGTGTGAAACCATGTTGTGAGGATGCAAGGGGAATGTGTGGTGTGATGAGACTAATGATGAGGTGCTCAGTAACTTTGGTGGGGGTGCAAAGGAGTGTGAAATGAGGGTATTGTGGGATCTTTGTTGGGTTTGGGGATAGTGATGATATTTCCAAGCTTCCAGAAGTTGAATATTGTGAGAGTGGCTGTAGATTGCTATGTTAGTAAGCCTTGTGGTCCAAGGTGTTTTAGGTGTAGAGTAAGTTACTGATTTTGTTTGAGCCACAGGCAGAAGAGGACTTGAGGTTGTATATGATGTGATTCGCGTGACAGTTTGTGAATAGTCTGAGTCAGTGGGGAAATGTTTTTTACGTCTGATAATTCGTTGGTCTTCAGGGTGAAGGTGGCTGGCATGAGAGAAATGCTGGATGAGGGTGTAGTGTGTTATTTTGATAGCTACATGTGGTTGTGCACTGTTGCTGTTTAGAGTTTGCTTGAGGTACAGTCGGCGGCAGAAGTCCTGTCGCCTTACCTGCTTCACCGAGATAAGCAGTGTTCATGGACTCGATAAATACGCACGTTTTCTACACTTAATAATCTCGAGTCTATGAACATCGCGTGCCTCGGTGAAGCATGCGAGGCGACAGGACTTTTGCCACCGACTGTACCAACTCCGCCTTCCTTCACACTGAAGCAGTGGCTACAGGTTACGTATGGGTCAAGGAGAGGGGCGTCGCTATTGTCGGAGACTGTACGATGTTGTAAAGATAGGGTTGTTGTTTGTCTGCGTTTTGTATAATTCCGAGCAGAGAGAGCGAGTCGTCTTAATTTTTAGACATTATTCTTGTCCCTGATTTTGGAAAGTTTTTTGTTTTACCTCCATGGTGGTGAACCTCAATTATTGTGCCCAAGATTTTGTAAAATGTCCGAACTTAACTTCTAGACCATACCAGATGTTAATCAATGAAAGAAACAACCTAATGATTAAAAGGAAAATATTCCCATAGTTACTTTAATAATCAGTGACGACTCTCAGCTTTTGGACATCTAAATTTTTTATGTAGCCTACTGCAGTGTTGATGTTTGTAAGTGTTGTTCTGTTTGGGTAGTGAAGGCTTCCCAGTTGGCTCTTGTTTAGTGGTCAGAGCCAAGAGTTTTTCCAAGTTGAGGCTTTTGTTCCTCCTTTATCTGTAATCTATCAGGGCAAAGTATAAAATGTTTCAAATTTGTGTGTAAGTGGCAGAAAGCTTCCTATGGCAAAACCATATATTTAATGGAGAACTGTTGAAAAATAATAAATACATTATGAATTCTTGAATAATAAAACATTCTATCCCCAGGCTAACCGGACTTGGAAAAAACTGTACATGTAAGTAGAAAGATTATAAATTATATGTATACGTGTCAGTTTCCACTCAGACTTGTTGCTGTTTAAGAGGAATAATAAAAATGAAATTCCTAAGACACTTGAAATTTTATTTTTAATACCCAATATTAACTGTCATGAGGAATATATCAGACTTTCCATTAAGAAAATCTCCCCTTACACTCAAGGGGTAAGATAATCTGGATTTGAAGTACTGCTAAATAACTCGCTGGTAAGGTCCAAACTAATTATCGTATCGTTTCACAACTTCTGCCCAACTTTGCTGTAACGAAAAAAAAGGGTTAGTGATACAAGATAAAAATGCAGTAGTGGTAGATAAAGATTACTGACGGTCTACTCTGAAACAGTTTCTAGAGTTTCTGATGCTTTAGCTAAACCTTTACACATGAGCGAAGGTTTGTCTAGTGAATCCACTCGTGTGAATCACTGAGGAGACCAGTAGAAGATGCATGGACTGAGAATAATGTTACAAACTTATGAATGAAAATATTTAGGGCCAATGTAAACAGCCTGGGTCTGAATGAATACCTGTGAGTCATGATAACACTGGTATACTCCATTTATTTTTACTTGTCCAGCCGCTCGACCAAATCCATGGTGAGCCTAGCCCGAGATATGAAATGCTGCCGTGACACTGGCCTTCCTACCCACCTTTGCAAACAGCCAGGCACTAACTCTGCATTTGCAAGACGACTTACCTCTAATAATTTACGTGTAGCTCTGCTATCATTAAGGTTATGAATATTTGTCTTACACCATTAAACTCTGCATTAAATTTGGAACTTAAACACGTTGTCCAAATAAAAATTATTATCGCGAGTTTAAGTCAAAACACGGCTTGCAAATGTTTATATAACTTTTTGCATTAATTAATTTTTTTCCCGCATCCATAGGATTTATGTATAAATATAACATTCATTCTCATACAAAATTTTCTTGAACATGAGTGACATCAGATTTGAGATAAATATAGATATGAGAGATACGATACGTTTAATGGGAAGGTTTCATTCCCGATCTCAAACAAGGTTTATATAAAATTCATTTATTTCATTTATTTGCCATTATAGGTTTCCTACAAACCTATGTTATTAGATAAAGTGAGGCTTACCATGCATGATATACGAAGGAAAGTATTATATATATATGTGTAATTAGAGAATAAAAAGAGAAACTGCAAACAGAGCAATAGGCCTACTTCACGCCACAGCCAGCTTGGCACCGACTCACTGAGTGAAGCAAGAAGGTTCTGGACAATATTTAGTTACAAGCGCACAAGTTGCCAATTGTCCAATTTTTTCTCTATATATAATATACAATAATTTCCTTCCATATGACATACATACATGACAAACCAAACTGTCTGTACCTAATAATGTATAACATATTCTGTTTGTAGGAAACTTAGTCGCAAATAAAAATAGAATATTATATAAACTTTAATTGTTGAAATCGGGAATGACATCTTCCCATTAAACGTCTTGTATTTCTTATATTTATCTCAAATCTGACGCCACTGTCATATTCACAAGAAAATTGTGGATAAGAATGTGAATGTTATATGTTCATATAAATCTAAATATTTTCAAGCCGCATTTTGGATTAAACTCGCAATAATATTTTTTCTTTAGGCTTTATTATATTTTGGAAAACGTGTTTAAGTTCAAAATTTAATGCCTCTAAGAGGGTAATGCTATAAAAAAAATGCATAAACATTGTAATAGTCGAGTTACACGTAAATTAAGAGATGTGTTGTGTTACAAGTGTAGAGTCAATGCCTACAGAGAAGGACAGATAAAGCAAGAGTCACTGCAGCCAATCACAGAGCTCTATTCCTATCTCGGGCGCTAGGCTCACCATGGACTCTGTTGAGCAGCTGGACAAGTAAAAATAAACGGAGTTATAGTACCTTAATATCCTACAAATTAATGAATTACCTAACTATGCCAAGGTAACTGGTTTCATGAAGCATACGCCCACAGTCTGAAGAAAGGCAACATAAAATATCGACCATTAGGCAAGAACATTTCAGACGAAGGGTAGAGACCGCTACTGAAAACCCATAAGTGGACCAAATTTCAATCTTGGAAACTTTCAGGCATTTTAGACAAACGAATACTATAGATAATTTGAAGTAATTCCTCATAATGTGGATCAATTAACTGAAATACTGCACATCACAAGTTGGCAATTCAGGAAGAGTAGCCTAAGTGACCCCAGTTACTTCAACAACAGAATAAGATACTTCAAAATAATAAAGGGAGTTAATATAAAGATACATAGAGGCAAACCTAAAAAGTTTAAGATGAAGATAGGTAGAGATTCCAAGTTGAACCCCAGGAGATTTTACCAGACAAAAGACAAGGAACAGGCAGAACCACTTGAATCAGCCAAGGAATGGGTTCGATCATTAAATTCAAACAAAAGGAGGGCAAATAACCAGTGACTAAAAATAAACGTGATCTGGTGCATGTTGTAGATATTTCATTGCACCTCAGAATAGTTACCAGAATTACCATCATAATATGGTTTTAGACCACTACACTCGACAAACACTCCTACTGACCTCTCACAAAGAATCTATGACTGCTTCAACTTAAATAGACCCCCACACAGAACACAAAAAGAAACGAGAGAGAGAAACCCGGTTGAAGAACAAGGAAGTCCATACTGACCAATTCTCTGACGTCACTACTCAACTTCTACCGACATACTATCACCAAAACATCACCTACACACCCACCCTACCATTTAGGCATTATTTCAAGAGTCACACATGTGCGAGATATTCTAATTTACGGCACGATATACGTGATCTACTTTAATGTCAGTCTATCTTGAGCAACTCATTAAGGGAATTATGGTCCAATAGACAAAAAATGTGTTGGTTTTCCAATTTTTCGCGTGATTAGTGTTATTCCAACAAACACATTGCGGATTTTTCCTCTTTTGGCGTTAAATCATGTTAGTTTGCCCCGGTTAGATCCCAACACTGCCGACAGTTTGCCCCAATTAGGTCCCGGTAGTTTGTCTTTGTTGTGATTTGGCTAGGTCAAGGCAGGTAGAGTTATTCCCTGCATTTCTTTCATTCCACAATTTTATGAGTTGCTTATACCACTATTTGCTTTCCCACACCAAAAACTCCGAATTCCAAGCCCCTCCCTAAAGATTCTTGGGTTGATGATGAATGGCCAAAAAACAGGTTATTTCCGCAATAAGTGGTTGTTGAAGTCGCACAAATCACACTAAAAACATCAAGAAAAACCAGGTGATCAGAAACTCGTACTTTTGTAACCCGGAAAATTTACCCCCATTAATACACAATACCATCACCCACCCAACCACCAACAACTATACAATCATACACTCAACCACCAATACCACTATACAATCACCCACCCAACCACCAACACCATACAATCACCCACCCAACCACCAACACCATACAATCACCCACCCAACCACCAACACCATACAATCACCCACCCAACCACCAACACCATACAATCACCCACCCAACCACCAACACCATACAATCACCCACCCAACCACCAACACTATACAATCACTCCCCCACCCAACCACCAACACTATACAATCACTCCCCCACCCAACCACCAACACCATACAATCACTCCCCCACCCAACCACCAACACTATACAATCACTCCCCCACCCAACCACCAACACTATACAATCACCCACCCAACCACCAACACTATACAATCACCCACCCAACCACCAACACCATACAATCACCCACCCAACCACCAACACCATACAATCATTCATCCAACCACCAACCACATTCACATTTCCAAAACGCCAAGCCACATTAAACCTGTTCAAATCACCACTCTACCCCTCCAATGAACCTCAACCATCATTCTACCCTTGCAATGAACCTCAACCACCACTCTACCCCTCCAATGAACCTCAACCACCACTCTACCCCTCCAATGAACCTCAACCACCACTACCACTCCAATGAACCTCAACCCAACCCAAACCATCCATTCATTCAATTTTACCTTACCAACAAAACCTATTCAGTTCACCGGTACCCTACACTGTACTTCCATCTCTCCACCACCACAACCCAAGTCCCAAATAAATACACCATTACTCCTACCAACAAGACCATCAGTTCAAAGCACCATCGAACCTAAAAGACTATTCCAACACACTAACGACCACCACAACCCAACCCAACCCAAGGCCCCAATAAATACACCATCAATCCTACCAACAAGACCACCATTGAACCCAACACACCAACCTCCCCCACACCACCACAACCCAACCCAACCCAAGACCCCAATAAAGACACCATCACTCGTACCGACAAGACCACCATTGAACCCAAGAGACACACCAACCACCACCATCACTCGAGTCTAGAAACACATAACTAAAAGACGCACGGTTTCGCCTTATTCTGTTGCAGTAACGATGACGGGAGAAGAGCAGGCAAGGTTGTGCACCAGGACGGGAGGTGTGTGCTGCTAGGTGGGGATCAGCCGGTGAAGTGACCACCTTACACCTCCCTCAGCCAGGCCACCTCCTCCAACTCCAATGCGCACCTCCACGAGTCCACAGCGCACACCTACAAATTCAACAAATTCAACAGACTGACACTGGTTGATCCAATGATAAATAATTAAGCTTTCTCTGTTCGTACATGTACTCATTATATTATGTGAAAAGCTTTGACTAGTCAGTAATTCTCCAGCTGGTCTGATATAGCATCTCGTATCATTATAACTGTCGTAAACCACTGAACAACTCATCATAGTCTCATTATACGTTATGAAGCATACAGTGTTGTCTGTTGCATGCATTGACATTACTTGTGAGTCTGTAATATAGTATGTCAAATGAGAGGTTCATTATAATTCCTCCAATTGATGCTAATAAAAAGAACTGGCAGATTGTCTTAATGTAACCTTAGTATTTTTTCGATGTATGTCTAACTGGAGGAATCTGTAACTTGCACTTCGTCAACAAGCAGTCTGGTAGTTTGGACCATATTCAAGAACATTCAGGGTGCATACGATGGCGTGGTACCGGTACGATGGCTCCATAGAAAAACAATAGAGCCGTCGTACCGGTACCACACCATCGTATGCACCAAAAATGTTCTTGAATACGGTCCTTTGTTAGATAATCACAACTCTTCCAACCATTGCCGTCCTACCCACCATGACAAGAGTACTGTTACCACCTCTACCAGTTTTGAGTCACTGTCTCACTCCCCAAAAATCTGTATGCAATAAATAGACTTAAGACTGCCATATTCAAAAGCTAATTACAAACAATACTTTTCTATAGGATCTGGGCCCGTATTCACAAAAGCAATGTTCACGCTTAACTTAAAATTTTATTCGTAAGCATTCATTCATGGCGTGGACTAGTACCCGACACTGCTTCGAAATCATAACAACAGCTCATACAAATAGAATAGCAAAACCATTCACTGCTTCGAAATGAACCTGAAACACTATGGTGAGGTCAGAAATGCAAACATACTAACAACTCCAAACTCTAAGATGTTTTGTGAATGGACAAGTACTGGTACAACGAGCACAATCTAAGAACTGACTAAATTCACGACTGCACAATTCCGTTAGGGTAATTCTGAGCAACTAGAGTTAATTAAGACTGAAGTAAGATGAGTACATACATTTTATTTTGAATGCATTTTAGTCATATTCATCGTTTGCCAGAACTAATGAAAATTGAATAAATTTCCAAAAAATCTCAATTTCTTTACATAGTAATGCATTCATATTTCTATATAATAGAAATATTATGTAGAAATAAGAGTGCATTAATAGGAAATATCAAAGTACGATACCTCAGATTAATGTACAATTTAAAAAAATATCCTAGAAACCTTGATCGCCGAAAAAAATCCTATATATAAAGTAAAAGAAATAGGAGTGATAACCCTAGATATAGGTAAAAAAAAAATAATAACTAGGAGTAGCATCACTGTAAATCATTACTTTCACTCCATAAATAACTGTATTCACCTTAATTAAGAAAACGTTGGCTAACATAAATATGCACGACTATATCCACATCAATGAGCCAAACTTGTGAATATTTACGAATTAAAAGGCACTGGTTCGAAAATTTCATATAAAGACTTCACAATGTATAAAAAATAACCTCTATCACGGGTTCATGCTAATCGTTTTAAATTCATACAGTGATAACGTTGACTCAAGATTTCAGATTTGTCTCGGATTTGTCACAGTTATAAATCTATGCCCTAAAGTAGTCGTGAACAGTAGACTATAAAGATGAACAATAAAATATAAAGATGAACAATAAAATATAAAGGTGAACAGTAGAATATAAAGGTGAACAGTAGAATATAAAGGTGAACAGTAGAATATAAAGATGAACAGTAGAATATAAAGATGAACAGTAGAATATAAAGGTAAACAGAATATAAAGGTGAACAGTAGAATATAAAGGTGAACAGTAGAATATAAAGGTAAACTAATTATTATTATTGTTGGTTTTGGAGTCGTAATTGTGTAAATATGTGATGCTAGTGAATGAAAACTATACGTTATTTAGTATGTAGAGGGACAAAACAAACCACATTTCAGCAGTTGTGCCGTTTTTCCACGGCGTCAAATTTCCACACATTTTCTCTAACAGTCTCAGTTTAAAGAGAACTTAATTATAATGCATGACTTAGTCATTTGGTAGATATTATTGAGAAATCAATCTATACTTTTTATTTTATTATTATTATTATTATTATTATTATTTTTGTTATTATTATTATTATTTGCAAACCCCACCTGTCGGTGGGAGAAGGCCTTTTATAACAGTTAATAGCTTCTTGTGACCTTTATCGGCAGCGTTTCCTGGAGTGTTATTAGAGTTGGTAATAACAGTAGATGGAGTACTTTTTAAGACATGGATAAAATACACAATTACTATCTGCTGGTTTAATTTTTCATATTCTAAGACATATATTTGTGATTGTCCAAGTTAGAATATGCTATGTGGAAGTAAACTTTACCTTTATTCTCTATAGACTATTACGTGGTTATGCAAAAAAAAAAAAAAAAAAATGTTTGTTCAGGGAAATAATTATGACATTTCTATATGATTAAGCCAACAATGGGTTTTATTTGACATCAAAGCAGTATAGGCCTTGGAAGTGTCACCAAACCACCCTTTTTAACCTTTTAAACTCTTCGTTTTGTAGCCACTCATCCTTTAACTTTCTCTTGCAAGCCATGAAAACCTGAACATTCAAAGATAGCCTTTAACACAGTCAATATACCAAGGTACAAACCAGAAATAAGTGTTATTTGAAAAAGGGATTTTTTTTAAGGCTCCCATTAAATGTTATTTGTTAAACCTTTTTTGGTAAATATTGAATGAATTACCGTTATTGCGTACGGTTTTTCTACCTTCATTACCCACTTATATAGACCATTCTAAGACTATTTTCTTCTATGGCATTTTCTCCGCAAATGCCCCATTTCCAAGATAGGGCATATTCAAATGGGGCATTTTGAAATTAGCCTGACCTTACCTGACCTGACCTAACCTAACCTAGACCGCATCAGACTACCGCCTGGGCAAACTACCGGAACCTAACCTGGGCAAACTACCGGGAAATAATCGTGATAAAGTACAATAAATGACTGGGGTAAAATACTGGGACTCAACCGGATCTGGCAACACTGCTGCAAAACGGTAATTCTTTCAATAAATACCCCTTTTTTTAATGGGCCACTCAATTATACCTAGCCAAGTTATTTCAGTACCGTATATCATTCATATCGTCTTCACCTTGCCTGACAATAGCATCATACTAAGGAATGCACTCCATGACTTAATTTAATACCCACATATGGAAATGACTGTATGTGTAACTTATTAAGTAGGTAGCCTAGTGATAGAGCTAACCGGGATGACTCCTTATCTGTGCAGGAATGAGTGCAGACTGACAATCTGACCATTTTTTTAGTTCAGCAGTACCCTTGTCCACAAAGATCCACATTCAGATTTCATGCTCGGTTCAAATGAAACTTATTATGAACCATAACTTTGCATTCAGTACATAGATAGAAGTGCAATAGCAATATATACACTTTTATAGCTTTCATACATGTTTATTGCATTAATAATATGAACAATTTTACAAAAACTCGAAATGTGGAATTTATTCCACGCTCGTACACTCGCAATCCACAATCCCTAGCCCACCTGAGTCGAAGCCCGAGATCTGAAGCAGGCGGTTTCTAGACGACAGCCCATCGAAAGCCTCTATTGGTTGTAAATGTGTGTGGCCTCGTGATGGTTTGGGTGGGCTGTCGTCCAGAAACCGCCTGCTTCCGATATCAGGCTTCGACTCAGGTGGGCTAGGGATTGTGGATTGAGAGTGTACAATACATTTGGGCACTAAAGGGGAAAAAGCCGGACGACTAATTAACATTATATCCTATATAATCTTTAGAGTTATATATTCATCGTTAAAATAGAGAAGCTTTTCTCGGGTTGTTTGGAGTTGATCAAACCGTTTTGAGAGTTCACGAGTATTTCTGGTGATAAATTGAAGTGCAAATAATTGTAATTAGTGAATGAGGGAGAATAGTGGCTTTGATTAGCATGATCCCGTGATAGCGATTATTATAAATATTGTGAAGTCTTTATATAAAATTTTCAAATCAGTGCCTTTTAATTCATAAATATTCACAAGTTTGGCTCATTGATATGGATATAGCGGTGCATATTTAGCTTAAGGACCCCCGAGCTGCAGTAAGAAAATTGGAGGTTAGTGAGTCCTTCAAATATTGCCACGAAACACCACCTATATTGAAGGAGCTTGTTTCGTGGCATAGTAAGGAGGAATCAGAAGCCACCAAGTCTCATACACTATCACAGGGTCCTTAACCAACGTTTTCTTAAGGTGAATACAAGTTCTTTATGGAGTGAAAGTAATGATTGACAGTGATATTATTTTTTTACGTATATCTAGGGTTACCACGCCTATTTTTTTTTTTTTTTTCAATACACCACTCCAGTACACCCTAATACACCACACCACTCCAGTACACCCCAATACACCACACCAGTACACTCCAATACACCACACCACACCAGTACACCCCAATACACCACAACAGTACACCCCAATACACCACACCAGTACACCCCAATACACCACACCACACCAGTACACCCCAATACACCACACCAGTACACCCCAATACACCACACCAGTCCAGTACACTACAACACCACCACTCCAGTACACCCCAATACACCACACCAGTACACTCCAATACACCACACCACACCAGTACACCCCAATACACCACAACAGTACACCCCAATACATCACACCAGTCCAGTACACTACAACACCACCACCATCGTCACTACAACCACAACACCACCACCATCGTCACTACAACACACCACACCAGTACACCCCAATACACCACACCAGTCCAGTACACTACAACACCACCACCATCGTCACTACAACCACAACACCACCACCATCGTCACTACAACCACAACAACACCACCATCGTCACTACAACTACAACCATCGTCACTACAACCACATCAATTCAATTCCCATCTCAACATGATAAAAATATACCCACTATTACCCCCACCATCACAATAACAACAACAACAACATTACCCCCAGAACCAACACCGTCATCACCATTAAATTCTATAACCACAACCGTTACCACTTCACTAGTAGTACCGCCATCACCACCACCATCACAACCCCGACACCACCTTCACAACTCCGACACCACCTTCACACAACCCCCGACGCCACCTTCACAACTCCGACACTACCTTCACAACTCCGACACCACCTTCACAACCCAGACACCACCTTCTACGACCCCGACACCACCTTCACAACTCCGACACTACCTTCACACAACCTCGACACCACCTTCACACAACCTCGACACCACCTTCACAACCCCGACACCACCTTCACACAACCTCGACACCACCCCTACCCTTTACCGTGACTATATCAACATTCCCTCAAATTAAGCAACTTGTGGAGAAATGTATTGGGATATATCATTTTAACACCCTTTTACATGACTGACTCCTTAACTATGCCTATAAGGTAATAATAAAGAGCCACAGAAGAGGAACTTACTTACCAATTCCCTTCATGCTTTGGTTGGTAGTTGTTTTTGCTTTACGAAGTCATTTATGTCCCAGTGCGACAGTGCATTTTAACTATTTTTATATTTCCCTCTTTTGTCTGCCCAGGTTTGGTATCGGTAGTTTGCCTCAGTCCAGATTAGGATACGTTAGGTTTGGTAACGTCTAGCCAAGAATAACTCTAGAACATTAAATAATAATATATTAATGTGTTATTTACTTGTTTTACCCATCAATCCATCGTCTTTTAGGGGAGGGGGAATTAAACTTGGTCTAAATGCATTGGCGCACATATTTCAACATAATACATGGAATGGTGGATTATCCAAAAAGTTGGAATAAAATTGCGTTTTTCATATCTGTGGCTCTTAAACTTTACCCCTATACAGATCTTCGAAGCTTATAAGCATACAAGCACCTAATGTATGATAACATGACGAGAGTAGGAGTTATGGTATTGTACTTATCTCTGGTCGTGGTGGTGGTGGTGGCAGTCGTGGTGGTGGCTATCTTGGTGGTTTGGTGGTGGTGATGGTGGTAGCTGTCCTGGTCCTGGTGGTGGTGGTGGTGGGTAGCTGCGTATGGAAAATTATATGACAGACACGGATGATACATTAGCTTTTAAATACATGCTGGCCAATAGTTTTACACCATAGAATCAATTGGCAGCATAGTTATTTATATATACATTAATACTTATTGTGCATGCATACAAATTTTTTGAAATTGTCCCTTCCAGTGAAAAAATATTTAGTAAATAATTGAAATGCTTAACACTTTCCCCAGATTTGCACCTGTGTGTATGCGAATGCATAGATTATGTGTGTGTGTGTGTGTGTGTGTGTGTGTGTGTGTGTGTAATTCATTTATTTTTAGCCGTATGTGTGTCTGCACACTGGGTGTGTAACCTACGCACATACCATTAAGTTGCTTATATGTATGTAATTTTTATATCGGTTTCATTTGTAATTTAATTTATTTTCATTAACATGAATTGAACTATTAGTCATGATCACACTCGATGTCATTAATTATTTTAGTCTTTGGCTGCACTAAAAGATTGGTAATATGACGAATAATATACTGCCAAATTATGTGTGGCCACTTTTCAGTGAACGGTGAATGTCATTGTTTGTGGCGAGGACTAAAACGACACGTGTTCCTAAGGATTTGATTACTCTACTATGAAACTATGACAATGTGGTTGGGGAGCATCCAAACAAACTATGGTAATAATGGACTACCTGACAGATTTAGTGGATATGGAGACTGAGTTTGTTGTTGGATACAAGTAAGATTGACAAATGTGGTTGGTTCGGGAGGATAATAACGAACCCAAAGACAAGTGTGGTTGGTTAGGGAGGATCATAACGAATCAAAAGACAAGTGTGGTTTGTTGGGTTGGATCAAAACGAACCAAAAGGCAAGTGTGGTTGGTTGGGGAGGATCATAACGAACCAAAAGACAAGTGTGGTTGGTTGGGGAGGATCATAACGAACCAAAAGACAAGTGTGGTTGGTTGGAGAGGATCATAACTAATCAAAAGACAAGTGTGGTTGGTTGGAGAGGATCATAACTAATCAAAAGACAAGTGTGGTTGGTTGGGGAGGATCATAACGAACCAAAAGACAAGTGTGATTGGTTGGGGAGGCTCATAACGAACCAAAAGACAAGGGTGGTTGGTTGGGAAGGATCATAACAAACTCAAACAAGCCACTGTCGAACTGGCCTTATAATTTAATCCGCGTGACAAACTGCCGGCTCAAATTCCCTGTTAATGACCAAAACAAAGAAGCCACCATAATCTGTAGGACCCTTGTGGTGTTGTGGTAAATTCAGGTAAAATTAATGTCAGTTGCTCTGTAACCTTCGTGTGGAAAGGGTCATATCGCTCGTTCGTGATTTTATTTAAAGAAACTGTGCTGGAACTATTTATATATAAAGTTATTGTACTCTATACCAACATACTCTGTGCCCAATTGGAAAGGGAACAAAAGTGGATACGATATACTCCAAATGATAAATACCTCTATGGAACTCAGCATAGTGACGAACAATACAGGTTAAATGAGCCTAGGAGTAATCTGACAATGGGTTTCAGAGCGTTTGAAAGGTGTGCACCAAGGCTCATTATTGGATTGCCATTACATGTTCGGAGTAGTGAAAATTGCACCACTTTTAAGAAAAGACTGAAAACACATCTGTTGGCTGAGTGTTGCTATACAGATGATATGAGTATTACAAATGATTATAGTGTTACAACATGAATGATATGAGTATTACAAGTGATTATAGTGTTACAACATGAATGATATGAGTATTACAAGTGATTATAGTGTTTAACAATATTGAGAGAGGCCCTGTGGAGCACCATCTGCCGGTGGAGCGGGGCATAGAATATCCAACAAGAAGTAACAAGACAACAACACGGTAAGTACTGAATTACTATAATGTTCCTTTTAGTCAGGGATACCGTAGAATACATCCGGAAGAAGGCCTTTTACCAGCTGGCCTATGACTCCGGCTCCTCATCTTGACTGTCAATTCGTTGCCAACTCGTTAGAACAGAGCCGACTTAATTGTAGGTTTTATTGTAGTTGTGCTTTATATTGAAATATTTGTTTTTTACTTTTCCATTCCTTGT
Source organism: Petrolisthes cinctipes (assembly GCA_033782935.1). Classification (NCBI taxonomy): domain Eukaryota; kingdom Metazoa; phylum Arthropoda; class Malacostraca; order Decapoda; family Porcellanidae; genus Petrolisthes; species Petrolisthes cinctipes. The sequence goes on along the minus strand of JAWQEG010002612.1, from coordinate 83,622 downwards.
CCACATTAATCTCAAACTTCCTTACACTTTCTGAATTTATGACATAATCGGGAAGGCTGTTCCATATATTTACAATTCTATAGCTGCAATGAATATTTCCTTATGTTTAATCTTGGTCGTACTTTCTGATCTTCTTACTATTATGTCCCCTTGTTCTAGTTTCCTCTGTTCTCTGAAATATATTGCCGCATACTTTCCTATCATTAATTTCATTTATAATATATTGACATTTTTATTATTATTATGCTTTAATTATGTCTCCCCTATTTATTCTGTATGTCAATGAAGGAAGATCTAATTTCTTCAAACTTTCTTCATAATTCAACCCCTGTAAGGAAGGAATCATTCTCGTTGCTCTCCTCTGCACATTTTCAACTGCATTTATGTCTTTTTGTTTATAAGGGTGTTAAAAGAGGTCTCACCATGGCAGTATACAATGTTTTAAATAGTCTCTAAGTTTATAAATGTCCTTCTTATTAACCCAGACATCCTATTTTACCTATTCATTTTTTCTGCTAAATGTCTTCTGAAATTAAGTTCACAATCTATCAGCACTCCTAACTCCTTTTCACAGTCTACCTGCTTCATTCCTCCATGCATTTCGTAATTAAAGACCTCTGTTTGTAGTTTTCCAATTCTCATCCATACGCACTTGTCAGGGTGAAAGGCATAAATGATGTAATAATGGAAGAACTTTCACGATTGATTTGAATGTGCGATAGTGCTGGGATTATCCATTGCTCCCTATGTATGGCAGACACGGCTTATTGGCTTGTTGCTAGGCTGTGAAATACAGTGTGTCTTATTGCCTGGCATAGTTAGGAGGAATCTCTAGTCTCCAATTCACCATCTACATTATTATTATTATTATTGTTATTGACATTATTATTACCATTTATTATTATTATTATTATTATTATTATTATTATTGATATTTTTACTTTAAGATCATCCGACAGAACTCGTGGACACTTTTTAAAAATATATTGTCCTCATGTACAGACAGAGATTCGCAAAAGATCCTTGGCAATTAGAATAATTAACATTTGGAATGGTTTGCCTCAGGAGGTTGTATCATCATCAAATTTAACACACTTCAAAACACAGCTGGCTTTGTATTTGGGGGACAACTAGGCTCTTTGATTATTGATTTTTTATTTTTTATTTTATTCTTATTTTTATTTTTTGTATGAGTATGAGTGTAAAATTGTGTAAATCTGAGCAGTGCAACAATACACTTTCCACAGTCAAGTTAAATATGAAAATTCCTCTAACTTTTTTCTCTTGCCTGACTGTTGGTGTGTTGACATGTTACTGAAGGCAGCTCATCCTGGTAAGAGATTATTATTATTGACATTATTACACATCTGTTCGCTGGTTACGACATAGATAATATGAACATAAATTAGAAGTGATTATAGTGTTAAATAATATTAAGGGAAGCCCTACGGAGCACCATCTGCTGGTGGAGCGGGGCATAGAATAATTAACAAGTAACAAGTAAGTAACAAGTATTATTATTGACATTATTATTATTATTGATATTATTATTGATATTGTTATTGACATTATTATTATTATTGATATTATTGTTATTATTATTTTTATTATTATTATTATTAAAATTATTATTATTATTATTATTATTATTATTATTATTATTATTATTATTATTATTATTACTGATATTATTATCATTGACATTATTATTATTATTATTATTATTATTATTATTACTGATATTATTATCATTGACATTATTATTATTATTATTATTATTATTACTGATATTATTATCATTGTCATTATTATTATTATTATTATTATTACTGATATTATTATCATTGACATTATTATTTTTATTATTATTATTACTATTATTATTATTATTGACATTATTAATATTACTATTATTATTGACATTATTATTATTATTATTATTATTATTATTACTATTATAATAATTGACATTATTATTATTATTACTATTATTATTGACATTATTATTATTATTTTTATTATTACCGTATTATGATTATCATTATTGACATTATTATTATTATTATTATTATTATTATTATTATTATTTTATTATTGTTATTGACATTATTATTATTATTTTATTATTGTTATTGACATTATTATTATTATTATTAATATTATTATTATTTTATTATTATTATTACTATTGATATTATTATTATTATTATTATTATTATTATTATTATTATTATTATTATTACTGTTATTATTACTGTTATTGTTGTTATTATTACTGTTATTGTTGTTATTATTGTTGTTATTGTTATTATTATTATTGACAAATATATTCTTTGGTTGAAGACCACAGTCATTGGCCGGGAGGGGCCAATGAACTGTGACGGTGAAAGACAGTCCATACAATTTCACCACACAGTTCCCTGTGATGGAGGTCGTTTATTTTTCTTTTCCTTTTTTCTAGATATTATTTTTTTTTCAGGTGTCATTTCTTTTCAGGTGTTATTTCTTTTCAGGTGGAATTTCTTTTCAGGTGGAATTTCTTTTCAGGTGGAATTTCTTTTCAGGTGGAATTTCTTTTCAGGTGGAATTTCTTTTCAGGTGGAGTTTCTTTTCAGGTGGAATTGCTTTTCAGGTGTTATTTCTTTTTATGTGGTATTTCTTTTCAGGTTGAATTTCATTTCAGGTGGAATTTCTTTTTCAGGTGTTATTTCTTTTCATATGGAATTTCTTTTCATGTGGAATTTCTTTTCATGTGGAATTTCTTTTCAGGTAGAATTTCTTTTCAGGTAGAATTTCTTTTCAGGTAGAATTTCTTTTCAGGTAGAATTTCTTTTATTATAATTTTATAATTATATTATTTTATTTATGTATTTATTTATTTTTGGGTTGACGACCACAGACATTGGCGGGGAGGGGCCAATGAACTGTGATGGTGAAATACAGTCAATGCAATTTCACCACACAGGTCTCTGTGGACGGAGGTCGTTTTTTTTTTTTAGGTGGCATTTTTTTGTTATTTTTTTATGAATTATTTTTTTCCAGGTGTAATTATCTTTTAGTTCTATTTTTTTCTAGGTGCAATTTTCTTTCAGGTATAATTTCTTTTAATGTGTTATTTTTTAGGAGTATATTTTTTAGGAGTATTCTTTTCAGGTGTTATATTTTTTCAGGTGTAATTTCTTTTTAAGTGTAATTTCTTTTTAGGTGTAATTTCTTTTCAGGTGTAATTACTTTTCAGGTGTAATTACTTTTCAGGTGTAATGTTTCTTTTAAGTGCTATTTTTTTATTTTTAGATGTTATTTTTTCAGGTGTTATTTTTTCTCAGGTGTAATTTCTTTTCAGGTGTTATTTCTTTTTCAGGTGGAGTTTCTTTTACAGGTGGAGTTTCTTTTTCAGGTGGAGTTTCTTTTCCAGGTGTAAGTTCTTATTAGGCGTAATTTCTTTTCAGGTGTTATTTCTTTTAGGTGTTTTTTTTCAGGTGTTTTTTTTAGGGGTATCATCTCAGGTGTTTTTTTTTTAGTTTTTTTTTAGGTGTATTTTTTCAGGTGGAATTTCTTTTTCAGGTGGAATTTCTTTTTCAGGTGGAATTTCTTTTTCAGGTGGAATTTCTTTTTCAGGTGGAATTTCTTTTTCAGGTGGAATTTCTTTTTCAGGTGGAATTTCTTTTTCAGGTGGAATTTCTTTTTCAGGCGGAATTTCTTTTTCAGGTGGAATTTCTTTTTCAGATGTACTTTTGTTTATTATTATTATTATTGTTATTATTATTAGATTATTTTATTTACATATTTATTTATTATTTGGTTGACGACAACAGTCATTGGCGGGGAGGTGCCAATGAACTGTGATGGTGAAAGACAGTCAATGCAATTTCACCACACAGTTCCTTGTGGATGGAGGTCGTTTTTTATTTATTTTTATTTTTTTAAGTTGCATTTTTTCAGGTGTTATTTTTTCCAGGTCTATTTTTTTCCAGGTACAATTTTCTTTCAGGTGTAATGTTTTTCAGGTGTTATTTTTTTCCAGCTGTTATTTTTTTCAGGTGTTATTTTTTCAGGTGTTATTTCTTTTTCAGGTGTTTTTTCTTTTTCAGGTGTTATTTCTTTTTCAGGTGTTATTTCTTTTTCAGGTGTTATTTCTTTTTCAGGTGTTATTTCTTTTTCAGGTGTTATTTCTTTTTCAGGTGTTATTTCTTTTTTAGGTGGAGTTCCTATTTTAGGTGGAGTTTCTTTTTCAGGTGGAGTTTCTTTTTCAGGTGGAGTTACTTTTTCAGGTGTAAGTTCTTATTAGGCGTAATTTCTTTTCAGGTGTTATTTCTTTTAGGTGCTTTTTTTCAGGTGTTTTTTTAGGGGTATCATCTCAGGTTGCTTTTTTTTTTAGTTTTTTTTAGGTGTATTTTTTCAGGTGGAATTTCTTTTTCAGGTGGAATTTCTTTTTCAGGTGGAATTTCTTTTTCAGGTGGAATTTCTTTTTCAGATGGAATTTTTTTTTCAGGTGGAATTTTTTTTTCAGGTGGAATTTCTTTTTCAGGTGGAATTTCTTTTTCAGGTGGAATTTCTTTTCAGGTAGAATTTCTTTTATTATAATTTTATAATTATATTATTTTATTTATGTATTTATTTATTTTTGGGTTGACGACCACAGACATTGGCGGGGAGGGGCCAATGAACTGTGATGGTGAAATACAGTCAATGCAATTTCACCACACAGGTCTCTGTGGACGGAGGTCGTTTTTTTTTTTTAGGTGGCATTTTTTTGTTATTTTTTTATGAATTATTTTTTTCCAGGTGTAATTATCTTTTAGTTCTATTTTTTTCTAGGTGCAATTTTCTTTCAGGTATAATTTCTTTTAATGTGTTATTTTTTAGGAGTATATTTTTTAGGAGTATTCTTTTCAGGTGTTATATTTTTTCAGGTGTAATTTCTTTTTAGGTGTAATTTCTTTTTAGGTGTAATTTCTTTTCAGGTGTAATTACTTTTCAGGTGTAATTACTTTTCAGGTGTAATGTTTCTTTTAAGTGCTATTTTTTTATTTTTAGATGTTATTTTTTCAGGTGTTATTTTTTCTCAGGTGTAATTTCTTTTCAGGTGTTATTTCTTTTTCAGGTGGAGTTTCTTTTACAGGTGGAGTTTCTTTTTCAGGTGGAGTTTCTTTTCCAGGTGTAAGTTCTTATTAGGCGTAATTTCTTTTCAGGTGTTATTTCTTTTAGGTGTTTTTTTTCAGGTGTTTTTTTTAGGGGTATCATCTCAGGTGTTTTTTTTTTTAGTTTTTTTTAGGTGTATTTTTTCAGGTGGAATTTCTTTTTCAGGTGGAATTTCTTTTTCAGGTGGAATTTCTTTTTCAGGTGGAATTTCTTTTTCAGGTGGAATTTCTTTTTCAGGTGGAATTTCTTTTTCAGGTGGAATTTCTTTTTCAGGTGGAATTTCTTTTTCTGGTGGAATTTCTTTTTCAGGTGGAATTTCTTTTTCAGGTGGAATTTCTTTTTCAGGTGTACTTTTGTTTATTATTATTATTATTGTTATTATTATTAGATTATTTTATTTACATATTTATTTATTATTTGGTTGACGACCACAGTCATTGGCGGGGAGGTGCCAATGAACTGTGATGGTGAAAGACAGTCAATGCAATTTCACCACACAGTTCCTTGTGGATGGAGGTCGTTTTTTATTTATTTTTTATTTTTTATAGTTGCAAATTTTTCAGGTGTTATTTTTTCCAGGTCTTTTTTTTTCCAGGTGCAATTTTCTTTCAGATGTAAGGTTTTTCAGGTGTTATTTTTTTCCAGCTGTTTTTTTTTTAGGTGTTATTTTTTCAGGTGTTATTTCTTTTTCAGGTGTTATTTCTTTTTCAGGTGTTATTTCTTTTTCAGGTGTTATTTCTTTTTCAGGTGTTATTTCTTTTTCAGGTGTTATTTCTTTTTCAGGTGTTATTTCTTTTTCAGGTGTTATTTCTTTTTCAGGTGGAGTTTCTTTTTAAGGTGGAGTTTCTTTTTAAGGTGGAGTTTCTTTTTCAGGTGGAGTTTCTTTTTCAGGTGTAAGTTCTTATTAAGCGTAATTTCTTTTCAGGTGTTATTTCTTTTAGGTGCTTTTTTTCAGGTGTTTTTTTAGGGGTATCATCTCAGGTGTTTTTTTTTTAGTTTTTTTTTAGGTGTATTTTTTCAGGTGGAATTTCTTTTTCAGGTGGAATTTCTTTTTCAGGTGGAATTTCTTTTTCAGGTGAAATTTCTTTTTCAGGTGTACTTTTGTTTATTATTATTATTATTGTTATTATTATTAGATTATTTTATTTACATATTTATTTTTTATTTGGTTGACGACCACAGTCATTGGCGGGGAGGTGCCAATGAACTGTGATGGTGAAAGACAGTCAATGCAATTTCACCACACAGTTCCTTGTGGATGGAGGTCGTTTTTTATTTATTTTTATTTTTTAAAGTTGCAATTTTTTAGGTGTTATTTTTTCCAGGTCTTTTTTTTTTCCAGGTGCAATTTTCTTTCAGATGTAAGGTTTTTCAGGTGTTATTTTTTTCCAGCTGTTTTTTTTTTAGGTGTTTCTTTTTCAGGTGTTATTTCTTTTTCAGGTGTTATTTCTTTTTCAGGTGTTATTTCTTTTTCAGGTGTTATTTCTTTTTCATGTGTTATTTCTTTTTCATGTGTTATTTCTTTTTCAGGTGTTATTTCTTTTTCAGGTGTTATTTCTTTTTCAGGTGGAGTTTCTTTTTCAGGTGGAGTTTCTTTTTCAGGTGGAGTTTCTTTTTCAGGTGGAGTTTCTTTTTCAGGTGGAGTTTCTTTTTCAGGTGGAGTTTCTTTTTCAGGTGGAGTTTCTTTTTCAGGTGGAGTTTCTTTTTCAGGTGTAAGTTCTTATTAGGCATAATTTCTTTTCAGGTGTTATTTCTTTTAGGTGCTTTTTTTCAGGTGATTTTTTAGGGGTATCATCTCAGGTGTTTTTTTTTTTTAGTTTTTTTTTAGGTGTATTTTTTCAGGTGGAATTTCTTTTTCAGGTGGAATTTCTTTTTCAGGTGGAATTTCTTTTTCAGGTGGAATTTCTTTTTCAGGTGGAATTTCTTTTTCAGGTGGAATTTCTTTTTCAGGTGGAATTTCTTTTTCAGGTGGAATTTCTTTTTCAGGTGGAATTTCTTTTTCAGGTGGAATTTCTTTTTCAGGTGGAATTTCTTTTTCAGGTGGAATTTCTTTTTCAGGTGGAATTTCTTTTTCAGGTGGAATTTCTTTTTCAGGCGGAATTTCTTTTTCAGGCGGAATTTCTTTTTCAGGTGGAATTTCTTTTTCAGGTGTACTTTTGTTTATTATTATTATTATTGTTATTATTATTAGATTATTTTATTTACATATTCATTTATTATTTGGTTGACGACCACAGTCATTGGCGGGGAGGTGCCAATGAACTGATGGTGAAAGACAGTCAATGCAATTTCACCACACAGTTCCTTGTGGATGGAGGTCGTTTTTTATTTATTTTTATTTTTTAAAGTTGCATTTTTTCAGGTGTTATTTTTTCCAGATCTATTTTTTTCCAGGTGCAATTTTCTTTCAGGTGTTATTTTTTTCCAGCTGTTATTTTTTTCAAGTGTTTATTTTTTCAGGTGTTATTTCTTTTTCAGGTGTTATTTCTCTTTCAGGTGTTATTTCTTTTTCAGGTATTATTTCTTTTTCAGGTGTTATTTCTTTTTCAGGTGTTATTTCTTTTTCAGGTGGAGTTTCTTTTTCAGGTGGAGTTTCTTTTTCAGGTGTAAGTTGTTATTAGGCGTAATTTCTTTTTAGGTGTTATTTCTTTTAGGTGCTTTTTTTTCAGTTGTTTTTTTAGGGGTATCATCTCAGGTGTTTTTTTTTTTAGTTTTTTTTATGTGTATTTTTTCAGGTGGAATTTCTTTTTCAGGTGGAATTTCTTTTTCAGGTGGAATTTCTTTTTCAGGTGGAATTTTTTTTTCAGGTGGAATTTTTTTTTCAGGTGGAATTTCTTTTTCAGGTGGAATTTCTTTTTCAGGTGGAATTTCTTTTTCAGGTGGAATTTCTTTTTCAGGTGGAATTTCTTTTTCAGGTGGAATTTCTTTTTCAGGTGGAATTTCTTTTTCAGGTGGAATTTCTTTTTCAGGTGGAATTTCTTTTTCAGGTGGAATTTCTTTTTCAGGTGGAGTTTCTTTTTCAGGTGGAGTTTCTTTTTCAGGTGTAAGTTGTTATTAGGCGTAATTTCTTTTTAGGTGTTATTTCTTTTAGGTGCTTTTTTTTCAGTTGTTTTTTTAGGGGTATCATCTCAGGTGTTTTTTTTTTTAGTTTTTTTTATGTGTATTTTTTCAGGTGGAATTTCTTTTTCAGGTGGAATTTCTTTTTCAGGTGGAATTTCTTTTTCAGGTGGAATTTTTTTTTCAGGTGGAATTTTTTTTTCAGGTGGAATTTCTTTTTCAGGTGGAATTTCTTTTTCAGGTGGAATTTCTTTTTCAGGTGGAATTTCTTTTTCAGGTGGAATTTCTTTTTCAGGTGGAATTTCTTTTTCAGGTGGAATTTCTTTTTCAGGTGGAATTTCTTTTTCAGGTGGAATTTCTTTTTCAGGTGGAATTTTTTTTTCAGGTGGAATTTCTTTTTCAGGTGGAATTTCTTTTTCAGGTGGAATTTCTTTTTCAGGTGGAATTTCTTTTTCAGGTGGAATTTCTTTTTCAGGTGGAATTTCTTTTTCAGGTGGAATTTCTTTTTCAGGTGGAATTTCTTTTTCAGGCGGAATTTCTTTTTCAGGCGGAATTTCTTTTTCAGGCGGAATTTCTTTTTCAGGCGGAATTTCTTTTTCAGGCGGAATTTCTTTTTCAGGCGGAATTTCTTTTTCAGGCGGAATTTCTTTTTCAGGCGGAATTTCTTTTTCAGGCGGAATTTCTTTTTCAGGCGGAATTTCTTTTTCAGGCGGAATTTCTTTTTCAGGCGGAATTTCTTTTTCAGGTGGAATTTCTTTTTCAGGTGGAATTTCTTTTTCAGGTGGAATTTTGTTTATTATTATTATTATTCTTATTATTATTAGTTTATTTTATTTACATATTTATTTATTATTTGGTTGACGACCACAGTCATTGGCGGGGAGGTGCCAATGAACTGTGATGGTGAAAGACAGTCAATGCAATTTCACCACACAGTTCCTTGTGGATGGAGGTCGTTTTTTATTTATTTTTATTTTTTAAAGTTGCATTTTTTCAGGTGTTATTTTTTCCAGATCTATTTTTTTCCAGGTGCAATTTTCTTTCAGGTGCAATTTTCTTTCAGGTGTAATGTTTTTCAGGTGTTATTTTTTTCCAGCTGTTATTTTTTTCAGGTGTTTATTTTTTCAGGCGTTATTTCTCTTTCAGGTGTTATTTCTCTTTCAGGTGTTATTTCTTTTTCAGGTGTTATTTCTTTTTCAGGTGTTATTTCTTTTTCAGGTGGAGTTTCTTTTTCAGGTGGAGTTTCTTTTTCAGGTGGAGTTTCTTTTTCAGGTGTAAGTTGTTATTAGGCGTAATTTCTTTTCAGGTGTTATTTCTTTTAGGTGCTTTTTTTCAGGTGTTTTTTTAGGGGTATCACCTCAGGTGTTTTTTTTTTATTTTTTATTTTTAGGTGTATTTTTTTAGGTGGAATTTCTTTTTCAGGTGGAATTTCTTTTTCAGGTGGAATTTATTTTTCAGGTGGAATTTTTTTTCAGGTGGAATTTCTTTTTCAGGTGGAATTTCTTTTTCAGGTGGAATTTCTTTTTCAGGTGGAATTTCTTTTTCAGGTGGAACTTCTTTTTCAGGTGGAATTTCTTTTTCAGGTGGAATTTCTTTTTCAGGCGGAATTTCTTTTTCAGGCGGAATTTCTTTTTCAGGCGGAATTTCTTTTTCAGGCGGAATTTCTTTTTCAGGTGTACTTTTGTTTATTATTATTATTATTGTTATTATTATTAAATTATTTTATTTACATATTTATTTATTATTTGGTTGACGACCACAGTCATTGGCGGGGAGGTGCCAATGAACTGTGATGGTGAAAGACAGTCAATACAATTTCACCACACAGTTCCTTGTGGATGGAGGTCGTTTTTTATTTATTTTTATTTTTTAAAGTTGCATTTTTTCAGGTGTTATTTTTTCCAGATCTATTTTTTTCCAGATCTATTTTTTTCCAGGTGCAATTTTCTTTCAGGTGTAATGTTTTTCAGGTGTTATTTTTTTCCAGCTGTTATTTTTTTCAGGTGTTTATTTTTTCAGGTGTTATTTCTTTTTCAGGTGTTATTTCTCTTTCAGGTGTTATTTCTCTTTCAGGTGTTATTTCTTTTTCAGGTGTTATTTCTTTTTCAGGTGTTATTTCTTTTTCAGGTGGAGTTTCTTTTTCAGGTGGAGTTTCTTTTTCAGGTGGAGTTTCTTTTTCAGGTGTAAGTTCTTATTAGGCGTAATTTCTTTTCAGGTGTTATTTCTTTTAGGTGCTTTTTTTTCGTTTTTTTTTTTTAGGGGTATCATCTCAGGTGTTTTTTTTTTTAGTTTTTTTTTAGGTGTATTTTTTCAGGTGGAATTTCTTTTTCAGGTGGAATTTCTTTTTCAGGTGGAATTTCTTTTTCAGGTGGAATTTCTTTTTCAGGTGGAATTTCTTTTTCAGGCGGAATTTCTTTTTCAGGCGGAATTTCTTTTTCAGGTTGAATTTCTTTTTCAGGTTGAATTTCTTTTTCAGGTGGAATTTCTTTTTCAGGTGGAATTTCTTTTTCAGGTGGAATTTCTTTTTCAGGTGGAATTTCTTTTTCAGGTGGAATTTCTTTTTCAGGCGGAATTTCTTTTTCAGGCGGAATTTCTTTTTCAGGCGGAATTTCTTTTTCAGGCGGAATTTCTTTTTCAGGCGGAATTTCTTTTTCAGGTGGAATTTCTTTTTCAGGTGTACTTTTGTTTATTATTATTATTATTGTTATTATTAGATTATTTTATTTACATATTTATTTATTATTTGGTTGACGACCACAGTCATTGGCGTGGAGGTGCCAATGAACTGTGATGGTGAAAGACAGTCAATGCAATTTCACCACACATTTCCTTGTGGATGGAGGTCGTTTTTTATTTATTTTTATTTTTTAAAGTTGCATTTTTTCAGGTGTTATTTTTTCCAGATCTATTTTTTTCCAGATCTATTTTTTTCCAGGTGCAATTTTCTTTCAGGTGTAATGTTTTTCAGGTGTTATTTTTTTCCAGCTGTTATTTTTTTCAGGTGTTTATTTTTTCAGGTGTTATTTCTTTTTCAGGTGTTATTTCTCTTTCAGGTGTTATTTCTTTTTCAGGTGTTATTTCTTTTTCAGGTGTTATTTCTTTTTCAGGTGTTATTTCTTTTTCAGGTGGAGTTTCTTTTTCAGGTGGAGTTTCTTTTTCAGGTGTAAGTTCTTATTAGGCGTAATTTCTTTTCAGGTGTTATTTCTTTTAGGTGCTTTTTTTCAGGTGTTTTTTTAGGGGTATCATCTCAGGTGGTTTTTTTTTTTTAGTTTTTTTTAGGTGTATTTTTTCAGGTGGAATTTCTTTTTCAGGTGGAATTTCTTTTTCAGGTGGAATTTCTTTTTCAGGTGGAATTTCTTTTTCAGGTGGAATTTCTTTTTCAGGTGGAATTTCTTTTTCAGGTGGAATTTCTTTTTCAGGTGGAATTTCTTTTTCAGGCGGAATTTCTTTTTCAGGTGGAATTTCTTTTTCAGGCGGAATTTCTTTTTCAGGTGGAATTTCTTTTTCAGGTGGAATTTCTTTTTCAGGTGTACTTTTGTTTATTATTATTATTATTGTTATTATTATTAGATTATTTTATTTACATATTTATTTATTATTTGGTTGACGACCAGTCATTGGCGGGGAGGTGCCAATGAACTGATGGTGAAAGACAGTCAATGCAATTTCACCACACAGTTCCTTGTGGATGGAGGTCGTTTTTTATTTATTTTTATTTTTTAAAGTTGCATTTTTTCAGGTGTTATTTTTTCCAGATCTATTTTTTTTCCAGATCTATTTTTTTCCAGATCTATTTTTTTCCAGGTGCAATTTTCTTTCAGGTGTAATGTTTTTCAGGTGTTATTTTTTTCCAGCTGTTATTTTTTTCAGGTGTTTATTTTTTCAGGTGTTATTTCTTTTTCAGGTGTTATTTCTTTTTCAGGTGTTATTTTTTTTTCAGGTGTTATTTCTTTTTCAGGTGTTATTTCTTTTTCAGGTGGAGTTTCTTTTTCAGGTGGAGTTTCTTTTTCAGGTGGAGTTTCTTTTTCAGGTGGAGTTTCTTTTTCAGGTGGAGTTTCTTTTTCAGGTGTAAGTTCTTATTAGGCGTAATTTCTTTTCAGGTGTTATTTCTTTTAGGTGCTTTTTTTCAGGTGTTTTTTTAGGGGTATCATCTCAGGTGTTTTTTTTTTAATTTTTTTTTAGGTGTATTTTTTTAGGTGGAATTTCTTTTTCAGGTGGAATTTCTTTTTCAGGTGGAATTTCTTTTTCAGGTGGAATTTTTTTTCAGGTGGAATTTCTTTTTCAGGTGGAATTTCTTTTTCAGGTGGAATTTCTTTTTCAGGTGGAATTTCTTTTTCAGGTGGAATTTCTTTTTCAGGTGGAATTTCTTTTTCAGGTGGAATTTCTTTTTCAGGTGGAATTTCATTTTCAGGTGGAATTTCATTTTCAGGTGGAATTTCTTTTTCAGGTGGAATTTCTTTTTCAGGTGGAATTTCTTTTTCAGGTGGAATTTCTTTTTCAGGTGGAATTTCTTTTTCAGGCGGAATTTCTTTTTCAGGTGGAATTTCTTTTTCAGGTGTACTTTTGTTTATTATTATTATTATTGTTATTATTATTAAATTATTTTATTTACATATTTATTTATTATTTGGTTGACGACCACAGTCATTGGCGGGGAGGTGCCAATGAACTGTGATGGTGAAAGACAGTCAATGCAATTTCACCACACATTTCCTTGTGGATGGAGGTCGTTTTTTATTTATTTTTATTTTTGAAAGTTGCATTTTTTCAGGTGTTAATTTTTCCAGATCTATTTATTTCCAGATCTATTTTTTTCCAGGTGCAATTTTCTTTCAGGTGTAATGTTTTTCAGGTGTTATTTTTTTCCAGCTGTTATTTTTTTCAGGTGTTTATTTTTTCAGGCTTTATTTCTCTTTCAGGTGTTATTTCTCTTTCAGGTGTTATTTCTTTTTCAGGTGTTATTTCTTTTTCAGGTGTTATTTCTTTTTCAGGTGTTATTTCTTTTTCAGGTGGAGTTTCTTTTTCAGGTGGAGTTTCTTTTTCAGGTGGAGTTTCTTTTTCAGGTGGAGTTTCTTTTTCAGGTGTAAGTTCTTATTAGGCGTAATTTCTTTTCTGGTGTTATTTCTTTAAGGTGCTTTTTTTTCAGATGTTTTTTTAGGGGTATCAACTCAGGTGTTTTTTTTTTAATTTTTTTTTAGGTGTATTTTTTTAGGTGGAATTTCTTTTTCAGGTGGAATTTCTTTTTCAGGTGGAATTTCTTTTTCAGGTGGAATTTCTTTTTCAGGTGGAATTTCTTTTTCAGGTGGAATTTCTTTTTCAGGTGGAATTTCTTTTTCAGGTGGAATTTCTTTTTCAGGTGGAATTTCTTTTTCAGGTGGAATTTCTTTTTCAGGTGGAATTTCTTTTTCAGGTGGAATTTCTTTTTCAGGCGGAATTTCTTTTTCAGGCGGAATTTCTTTTTCAGGCGGAATTTCTTTTTCAGGCGGAATTTCTTTTTCAGGCGGAATTTCTTTTTCAGGCGGAATTTCTTTTTCAGGCGGAATTTCTTTTTCAGGTGGAATTTCTTTTTCAGGTGTACTTTTGTTTATTATTATTATTATTGTTATTATTATTAGTTTATTTTATTTACATATTTATTTATTATTTGGTTGACGACCACAGTCATTGGCGGGGAGGTGCCAATGAACTGTGATGGTGAAAGACAGTCAATGCAATTTCACCACACATTTCCTTGTGGATGGAGGTCGTTTTTTATTTATTTTTATTTTTTAAAGTTGCATTTTTTCAGGTGTTATTTTTTCCAGATCTATTTTTTTCCAGATCTATTTTTTTCCAGGTGCAATTTTCTTTCAGGTGTTATTTTTTTCCAGCTGTTATTTTTTTCCAGCTGTTATTTTTTTCAGGTGTTTATTTTTTCAGGCGTTATTTCTCTTTCAGGTGTTATTTCTTTTTTAGGTGTTATTTTTTTTTCAGGTGTTATTTCTTTTTCAGGTGGAGTTTCTTTTTCAGGTGGAGTTTATTTTTCAGGTGGAGTTTCTTTTTCAGGTGTAAGTTGTTATTAGGCGTAATTTCTTTTCAGGTGTTATTTCTTTTAGGTGCTTTTTTTCAGGTGTTTTTTTAGGGGTATCATCTCAGGTGTTTTTTTTTTAATTTTTTTTAGGTGTATTTTTTTAGGTGGAATTTCTTTTTCAGGTGGACGTTCTTTTTCAGGTGGAATTTCTTTTTCAGGTGGAATTTCTTTTTCAGGTGGAATTTCTTTTTCAGGTGGAATTTCTTTTTCAGGTGGAATTTCTTTTTCAGGTGGAATTTCTTTTTCAGGTGGAATTTCTTTTTCAGGTGGAATTTCTTTTTCAGGTGGAATTTCTTTTTCAGGTGGAATTTCTTTTTCAGGTGGAATTTCTTTTTCAGGTGGAATTTCTTTTTCAGGTGGAATTTCTTTTTCAGGTGGAATTTCTTTTTCAGGTGGAATTTCTTTTTCAGGCGGAATTTCTTTTTCAGGCGGAATTTCTTTTTCAGGTGGAATTTCTTTTTCAGGTGTACTTTTGTTTATTATTATTATTATTATTGTTATTATTATTAAATTATTTTATTTACATATTTATTTATTATTTGGTTGACGACCACAGTCATTGGCGGGGAGGTGCCAATGAACTGTGATGGTGAAAGACAGTCAATGCAATTTCACCACACATTTCCTTGTGGATGGAGGTCGTTTTTTATTTATTTTTATTTTTGAAAGTTGCATTTTTTCAGGTGTTATTTTTTTCCAGATCTATTTTTTTCCAGGTGCAATTTTCTTTCAGGTGTAATGTTTTTCAGGTGTTATTTTTTTCCAGCTGTTATTTTTTTCAGGTGTTTGTTTTTTTAGGTGTTTGTTTTTTCAGGTGTTATTTCTTTTTCAGGTGTTATTTCTCTTTCAGGTGTTATTTCTTTTTCAGGTGGAGTTTCTTTTTCAGGTGGAGTTTCTTTTTCAGGTGGAGTTTCTTTTTCAGGTGGAGTTTCTTTTTCAGGTGTAAGTTGTTATTAGGCGTAATTTCTTTTCAGGTGTTATTTCTTTTAGGTGCTTTTTTTCAGGTGTTTTTTTAGGTGTATCATCTCAGGTGTTTTTTTTTTAATTTTTTTTTAGGTGTATTTTTTTAGGTGGAATTTCTTTTTCAGGTGGAATTTCTTTTTCAGGTGGAATTTCTTTTTCAGGTGGAATTTCTTTTTCAGGTGGAATTTCTTTTTCAGGTGGAATTTCTTTTTCAGGTGGAATTTCTTTTTCAGGTGGAATTTCTTTTTCAGGTGGAATTTCTTTTTCAGGTGGAATTTCTTTTTCAGGTGGAATTTCTTTTTCAGGTGGAATTTCTTTTTCAGGTGTACTTTTGTTTATTATTATTATTATTGTTATTATTATTAAATTATTTTATTTACATATTTATTTATTATTTGGTTGACGACCACAGTCATTGGCGGGGAGGTGCCAATGAACTGTGATGGTGAAAGACAGTCAATGCAATTTCACCACACAGTTCCTTGTGGATGGAGGTCGTTTTTTATTTATTTTTATTTTTTAAAGTTGCATTTTTTCAGGTGTTATTTTTTCCAGATCTATTTTTTTCCAGATCTATTTTTTTCCAGGTGCAATTTTCTTTCAGGTGTAATGTTTTTCAGATGTTATTTTTTTCCAGCTGTTATTTTTTTCAGGTGTTTGTTTTTTCAGGTGTTATTTCTTTTTCAGGTGTTATTTCTCTTTCAGGTGTTATTTCTTTTTCAGGTGGAGTTTCTTTTTCAGGTGGAGTTTCTTTTTCAGGTGGAGTTTCTTTTTCAGGTGGAGTTTCTTTTTCAGGTGGAGTTTCTTTTTCAGGTGTAAGTTGTTATTAGGCGTAATTTCTTTTCAGGTGTTATTTCTTTTAGGTGCTTTTTTTCAGGTGTTTTTTTAGGGGTATCGTCTCAGGTGTTTTTTTTTTTATTTTTTTTTAGGTGTATTTTTTTAGGTGGAATTTCTTTTTCAGGTGGAATTTCTTTTTCAGGTGGAATTTCTTTTTCAGGTGGAATTTCTTTTTCAGGTGGAATTTCTTTTTCAGGTGGAATTTCTTTTTCAGGTGGAATTTCTTTTTCAGGTGGAATTTCTTTTTCAGGTGGAATTTCTTTTTCAGGTGGAATTTCTTTTTCTGGTGGAATTTCTTTTTCAGGTGGAATTTCTTTTTCAGGTGGAATTTCTTTTTCAGGTGGAATTTCTTTTTCAGGCGGAATTTCTTTTTCAGACGGAATTTCTTTTTCAGGTGGAATTTCTTTTTCAGGTGTACTTTTGTTTATTATTATTATTATTGTTATTATTATTAAATTATTTTATTTACATATTTATTTATTATTTGGTTGACGACCACAGTCATTGGCGGGGAGGTGCCAATGAACTGTGATGGTGAAAGACAGTCAATGCAATTTCACCACACATTTCCTTGTGGATGGAGGTCGTTTTTTATTTATTTTTATTTTTTAAAGTTGCATTTTTTCAGGTGTTATTTTTTCCAGATCTATTTTTTTCCAGATCTATTTTTTTCCAGGTGCAATTTTCTTTCAGGTGTAATGTTTTTCAGGTGTTATTTTTTTCCAGCTGTTATTTTTTTCAGGTGTTTGTTTTTTCAGGTGTTATTTCTTTTTCAGGTGTTATTTCTCTTTCAGGTGTTATTTCTTTTTCAGGTGTTATTTCTTTTTCAGGTGGAGTTTCTTTTTCAGGTGGAGTTTCTTTTTCAGGTGGAGTTTCTTTTTCAGGTGTAAGTTGTTATTAGGCGTAATTTCTTTTCAGGTGTTATTTCTTTTAGGTGCTTTTTTTCAGGTGTTTTTTTAGGGGTATCATCTCAGGTGTTTTTTTTTTAATTTTTTTTTTTAGGTGTATTTTTTTAGGTGGAATTTCTTTTTCAGGTGGAATTTCTTTTTCAGGTGGAATTTCTTTTTCAGGTGGAATTTCTTTTTCAGGTGGAATTTCTTTTTCAGGTGGAATTTCTTTTTCAGGTGGAATTTCTTTTTCAGGTGGAATTTCTTTTTCAGGTGGAATTTCTTTTTCAGGTGGAATTTTGTTTATTATTATTATTATTGTTATTATTATTAAATTATTTTATTTACATATTTATTTATTATTTGGTTGACGACCACAGTCATTGGCGGGGAGGTGCCAATGAACTGTGATGGTGAAAGACAGTCAATGCAATTTCACCACACAGTTCCTTGTGGATGGAGGTCGTTTTTTATTTATTTTTATTTTTTTAAGTTGCATTTTTTCAGGTGTTATTTTTTCCAGATCTATTTTTTTCCAGGTGCAATTTTCTTTCAGGTGTAATGTTTTTCAGGTGTTATTTTTTTCCAGCTGTTATTTTTTTCAGGTGTTATTTTTTCAGGTGTTAATTCTTTTTCAGGTGTTAATTCTTTTTCAGGTGTTATTTCTTTTTCAGGTGTTATTTCTTTTTCAGGTGATATTTCTTTTTCAGGTGTTATTTCTTTTTCAGGTGTTATTTCTTTTTCAGGTGTTATTTCTTTTTCAGGTGTTATTTCTTTTTCAGGTGGAGTTTCTTTTTCAGGTGGAGTTTCTTTTTCAGGTGGAGTTTCTTTTTCAGGTGGAGTTTCTTTTTCAGGTGGAGTTTTTTTTCAGGTGGTTTCTTTTTCAGGTGTAAGTTCTTATTAGGCGTAATTTCTTTTCAGGTGTTATTTCTTTTAGGTGCTTTTTTTCAGTTTTTTTTTTAGGGGTTTCATCTCATGTGGTTTTTTTTTTTAGGTTTTTTTTAGGTGTATTTTCTCAGGTGGAATTTCTTTTTCAGGTGGAATTTCTTTTTCAGGTGGAATTTCTTTTTCAGGTGGAATTTCTTTTTCAGGTGGAATTTCTTTTTCAGGTGGAATTTCTTTTTCAGGTGTAATTTCTTTTTCAGGTGTACTTTTGTTTATTATTATTATTATTGTTATTATTATTAGATTAGTTTATTTACATATTTATTTATTATTTGGTTGACGACCACAGTCATTGGCGGGGAGGTGCCAATGAACTGTGATGGTGAAAGACAGTCAATGCAATTTCACCACACAGTTCCTTGTGGATGGAGGTCGTTTTTTATTTATTTTTATTTTTTAAAGTTGCAATTTTTTCAGGTGTTATTTTTTCCAGGTCTATTTTTTCCCAGGTGCAATTTTCTTTCAGGTGTAATGTTTTTCAGGTGTTATTTTTTTCCAGCTGTTTTTTTTTTTGGTGTTATTTTTTCAGGTGTTATTTCTTTTTCAGGTGTTATTTCTTTTTCAGGTGTTATTTCTTTTTCAGGTGTTATTTCTTTTTCAGGTGGAATTTCTTTTTCAGGTGGAATTTCTTTTTCAGGTGGAATTTCTTTTTCAGGTGGAATTTCTTTTTCAGGTGGAATTTCTTTTTCAGGTGGAATTTCTTTTTCAGGTGTTATTTCTTTTTCAGGTGATTTTTCTTTTTCAGGTGTTATTTCTTTTTCAGGTGTTATTTCTTTTTCAGGTGTTATTTCTTTTTCAGGTGTTATTTCTTTTTCAGGTGGAGTTTCTTTTTCAGGTGGAGTTTCTTTTTCAGGTGGAGTTTCTTTTTCAGGTGGAGTTTTTTTTCAGGTGGTTTCTTTTTCAGGTGTAAGTTCTTATTAGGCGTAATTTCTTTTCAGGTGTTATTTCTTTTAGGTGCTTTTTTTCAGTTTTTTTTTTAGGGGTTTCATCTCATGTGGTTTTTTTTTTTAGGTTTTTTTTAGGTGTATTTTCTCAGGTGGAATTTCTTTTTCAGGTGGAATTTCTTTTTCAGGTGGAATTTCTTTTTCAGGTGGAATTTCTTTTTCAGGTGGAATTTCTTTTTCAGGTGGAATTTCTTTTTCAGGTGGAATTTCTTTTTCAGGTGTACTTTTGTTTATTATTATTATTATTGTTATTATTATTAGATTAGTTTATTTACATATTTATTTATTATTTGGTTGACGACCACAGTCATTGGCGGGGAGGTGCCAATGAACTGTGATGGTGAAAGACAGTCAATGCAATTTCACCACACAGTTCCTTGTGGATGGAGGTCGTTTTTTATTTATTTTTATTTTTTAAAGTTGCAATTTTTTCAGGTGTTATTTTTTCCAGGTCTATTTTTTCCCAGGTGCAATTTTCTTTCAGGTGTAATGTTTTTCAGGTGTTATTTTTTTCCAGCTGTTTTTTTTTTTGGTGTTATTTTTTCAGGTGTTATTTCTTTTTCAGGTGTTATTTCTTTTTCAGGTGTTATTTCTTTTTCAGGTGTTATTTCTTTTTCAGGTGTTATTTCTTTTTCAGGTGAAATTTCTTTTTCAGGTGGAATTTCTTTTTCAGGTGGAATTTCTTTTTCAGGTGGAATTTCTTTTTCAGGTGGAATTTCTTTTTCAGGTGGAATTTCTTTTTCAGGTGTTATTTCTTTTTCAGGTGATATTTCTTTTTCAGGTGTTATTTCTTTTTCAGGTGTTATTTCTTTTTCAGGTGTTATTTCTTTTTCAGGTGTTATTTCTTTTTCAGGTGGAGTTTCTTTTTCAGGTGGAGTTTCTTTTTCAGGTGGAGTTTCTTTTTCAGGTGGAGTTTTTTTTCAGGTGGTTTCTTTTTCAGGTGTAAGTTCTTATTAGGCGTAATTTCTTTTCAGGTGTTATTTCTTTTAGGTGCTTTTTTTCAGTTTTTTTTTTAGGGGTTTCATCTCATGTGGTTTTTTTTTTTAGGTTTTTTTTAGGTGTATTTTCTCAGGTGGAATTTCTTTTTCAGGTGGAATTTCTTTTTCAGGTGGAATTTCTTTTTCAGGTGGAATTTCTTTTTCAGGTGGAATTTCTTTTTCAGGTGGAATTTCTTTTTCAGGTGGAATTTCTTTTTCAGGTGTACTTTTGTTTATTATTATTATTATTGTTATTATTATTAGATTAGTTTATTTACATATTTATTTATTATTTGGTTGACGACCACAGTCATTGGCGGGGAGGTGCCAATGAACTGTGATGGTGAAAGACAGTCAATGCAATTTCACCACACAGTTCCTTGTGGATGGAGGTCGTTTTTTATTTATTTTTATTTTTTAAAGTTGCAATTTTTTTTAGGTGTTATTTTTTCCAGGTCTATTTTTTCCCAGGTGCAATTTTCTTTCAGGTGTAATGTTTTTCAGGTGTTATTTTTTTCCAGCTGTTTTTTTTTTTGGTGTTATTTTTTCAGGTGTTATTTCTTTTTCAGGTGTTATTTCTTTTTCAGGTGTTATTTCTTTTTCAGGTGTTATTTCTTTTTCAGGTGTTATTTCTTTTTCAGGTGGAATTTCTTTTTTAGGTGTATTTTTTTAGGTGGAATTTCTTTTTCAGGTGGAATTTCTTTTTCAGGTGGAATTTCTTTTTCAGGTGGAATTTCTTTTTCAGGTGGAATTTCTTTTTCAGGTGGAATTTCTTTTTCAGGTGGAATTTCTTTTTCAGGTGGAATTTCTTTTTCAGGTGGAATTTCTTTTTCAGGTGGAATTTCTTTTTCTGGTGGAATTTCTTTTTCAGGTGGAATTTCTTTTTCAGGTGGAATTTCTTTTTCAGGTGGAATTTCTTTTTCAGGCGGAATTTCTTTTTCAGACGGAATTTCTTTTTCAGGTGGAATTTCTTTTTCAGGTGTACTTTTGTTTATTATTATTATTATTGTTATTATTATTAAATTATTTTATTTACATATTTATTTATTATTTGGTTGACGACCACAGTCATTGGCGGGGAGGTGCCAATGAACTGTGATGGTGAAAGACAGTCAATGCAATTTCACCACACATTTCCTTGTGGATGGAGGTCGTTTTTTATTTATTTTTATTTTTTAAAGTTGCATTTTTTCAGGTGTTATTTTTTCCAGATCTATTTTTTTCCAGATCTATTTTTTTCCAGGTGCAATTTTCTTTCAGGTGTAATGTTTTTCAGGTGTTATTTTTTTCCAGCTGTTATTTTTTTCAGGTGTTTGTTTTTTCAGGTGTTATTTCTTTTTCAGGTGTTATTTCTCTTTCAGGTGTTATTTCTTTTTCAGGTGTTATTTCTTTTTCAGGTGGAGTTTCTTTTTCAGGTGGAGTTTCTTTTTCAGGTGGAGTTTCTTTTTCAGGTGTAAGTTGTTATTAGGCGTAATTTCTTTTCAGGTGTTATTTCTTTTAGGTGCTTTTTTTCAGGTGTTTTTTTAGGGGTATCATCTCAGGTGTTTTTTTTTTAATTTTTTTTTTTAGGTGTATTTTTTTAGGTGGAATTTCTTTTTCAGGTGGAATTTCTTTTTCAGGTGGAATTTCTTTTTCAGGTGGAATTTCTTTTTCAGGTGGAATTTCTTTTTCAGGTGGAATTTCTTTTTCAGGTGGAATTTCTTTTTCAGGTGGAATTTCTTTTTCAGGTGGAATTTCTTTTTCAGGTGGAATTTTGTTTATTATTATTATTATTGTTATTATTATTAAATTATTTTATTTACATATTTATTTATTATTTGGTTGACGACCACAGTCATTGGCGGGGAGGTGCCAATGAACTGTGATGGTGAAAGACAGTCAATGCAATTTCACCACACAGTTCCTTGTGGATGGAGGTCGTTTTTTATTTATTTTTATTTTTTTAAGTTGCATTTTTTCAGGTGTTATTTTTTCCAGATCTATTTTTTTCCAGGTGCAATTTTCTTTCAGGTGTAATGTTTTTCAGGTGTTATTTTTTTCCAGCTGTTATTTTTTTCAGGTGTTATTTTTTCAGGTGTTAATTCTTTTTCAGGTGTTAATTCTTTTTCAGGTGTTATTTCTTTTTCAGGTGTTATTTCTTTTTCAGGTGATATTTCTTTTTCAGGTGTTATTTCTTTTTCAGGTGTTATTTCTTTTTCAGGTGTTATTTCTTTTTCAGGTGTTATTTCTTTTTCAGGTGGAGTTTCTTTTTCAGGTGGAGTTTCTTTTTCAGGTGGAGTTTCTTTTTCAGGTGGAGTTTCTTTTTCAGGTGGAGTTTTTTTTCAGGTGGTTTCTTTTTCAGGTGTAAGTTCTTATTAGGCGTAATTTCTTTTCAGGTGTTATTTCTTTTAGGTGCTTTTTTTCAGTTTTTTTTTTAGGGGTTTCATCTCATGTGGTTTTTTTTTTTAGGTTTTTTTTAGGTGTATTTTCTCAGGTGGAATTTCTTTTTCAGGTGGAATTTCTTTTTCAGGTGGAATTTCTTTTTCAGGTGGAATTTCTTTTTCAGGTGGAATTTCTTTTTCAGGTGGAATTTCTTTTTCAGGTGTAATTTCTTTTTCAGGTGTACTTTTGTTTATTATTATTATTATTGTTATTATTATTAGATTAGTTTATTTACATATTTATTTATTATTTGGTTGACGACCACAGTCATTGGCGGGGAGGTGCCAATGAACTGTGATGGTGAAAGACAGTCAATGCAATTTCACCACACAGTTCCTTGTGGATGGAGGTCGTTTTTTATTTATTTTTATTTTTTAAAGTTGCAATTTTTTCAGGTGTTATTTTTTCCAGGTCTATTTTTTCCCAGGTGCAATTTTCTTTCAGGTGTAATGTTTTTCAGGTGTTATTTTTTTCCAGCTGTTTTTTTTTTTGGTGTTATTTTTTCAGGTGTTATTTCTTTTTCAGGTGTTATTTCTTTTTCAGGTGTTATTTCTTTTTCAGGTGTTATTTCTTTTTCAGGTGGAATTTCTTTTTCAGGTGGAATTTCTTTTTCAGGTGGAATTTCTTTTTCAGGTGGAATTTCTTTTTCAGGTGGAATTTCTTTTTCAGGTGGAATTTCTTTTTCAGGTGTTATTTCTTTTTCAGGTGATTTTTCTTTTTCAGGTGTTATTTCTTTTTCAGGTGTTATTTCTTTTTCAGGTGTTATTTCTTTTTCAGGTGTTATTTCTTTTTCAGGTGGAGTTTCTTTTTCAGGTGGAGTTTCTTTTTCAGGTGGAGTTTCTTTTTCAGGTGGAGTTTTTTTTCAGGTGGTTTCTTTTTCAGGTGTAAGTTCTTATTAGGCGTAATTTCTTTTCAGGTGTTATTTCTTTTAGGTGCTTTTTTTCAGTTTTTTTTTTAGGGGTTTCATCTCATGTGGTTTTTTTTTTTAGGTTTTTTTTAGGTGTATTTTCTCAGGTGGAATTTCTTTTTCAGGTGGAATTTCTTTTTCAGGTGGAATTTCTTTTTCAGGTGGAATTTCTTTTTCAGGTGGAATTTCTTTTTCAGGTGGAATTTCTTTTTCAGGTGGAATTTCTTTTTCAGGTGTACTTTTGTTTATTATTATTATTATTGTTATTATTATTAGATTAGTTTATTTACATATTTATTTATTATTTGGTTGACGACCACAGTCATTGGCGGGGAGGTGCCAATGAACTGTGATGGTGAAAGACAGTCAATGCAATTTCACCACACAGTTCCTTGTGGATGGAGGTCGTTTTTTATTTATTTTTATTTTTTAAAGTTGCAATTTTTTCAGGTGTTATTTTTTCCAGGTCTATTTTTTCCCAGGTGCAATTTTCTTTCAGGTGTAATGTTTTTCAGGTGTTATTTTTTTCCAGCTGTTTTTTTTTTTGGTGTTATTTTTTCAGGTGTTATTTCTTTTTCAGGTGTTATTTCTTTTTCAGGTGTTATTTCTTTTTCAGGTGTTATTTCTTTTTCAGGTGTTATTTCTTTTTCAGGTGAAATTTCTTTTTCAGGTGGAATTTCTTTTTCAGGTGGAATTTCTTTTTCAGGTGGAATTTCTTTTTCAGGTGGAATTTCTTTTTCAGGTGGAATTTCTTTTTCAGGTGTTATTTCTTTTTCAGGTGATATTTCTTTTTCAGGTGTTATTTCTTTTTCAGGTGTTATTTCTTTTTCAGGTGTTATTTCTTTTTCAGGTGTTATTTCTTTTTCAGGTGGAGTTTCTTTTTCAGGTGGAGTTTCTTTTTCAGGTGGAGTTTCTTTTTCAGGTGGAGTTTTTTTTCAGGTGGTTTCTTTTTCAGGTGTAAGTTCTTATTAGGCGTAATTTCTTTTCAGGTGTTATTTCTTTTAGGTGCTTTTTTTCAGTTTTTTTTTTAGGGGTTTCATCTCATGTGGTTTTTTTTTTTAGGTTTTTTTTAGGTGTATTTTCTCAGGTGGAATTTCTTTTTCAGGTGGAATTTCTTTTTCAGGTGGAATTTCTTTTTCAGGTGGAATTTCTTTTTCAGGTGGAATTTCTTTTTCAGGTGGAATTTCTTTTTCAGGTGGAATTTCTTTTTCAGGTGTACTTTTGTTTATTATTATTATTATTGTTATTATTATTAGATTAGTTTATTTACATATTTATTTATTATTTGGTTGACGACCACAGTCATTGGCGGGGAGGTGCCAATGAACTGTGATGGTGAAAGACAGTCAATGCAATTTCACCACACAGTTCCTTGTGGATGGAGGTCGTTTTTTATTTATTTTTATTTTTTAAAGTTGCAATTTTTTTTAGGTGTTATTTTTTCCAGGTCTATTTTTTCCCAGGTGCAATTTTCTTTCAGGTGTAATGTTTTTCAGGTGTTATTTTTTTCCAGCTGTTTTTTTTTTTGGTGTTATTTTTTCAGGTGTTATTTCTTTTTCAGGTGTTATTTCTTTTTCAGGTGTTATTTCTTTTTCAGGTGTTATTTCTTTTTCAGGTGTTATTTCTTTTTCAGGTGGAATTTCTTTTTCAGGTGGAATTTCTTTTTCAGGTGGAATTTCTTTTTCAGGTGGAATTTCTTTTTCAGGTGGAATTTCTTTTTCAGGTGGAATTTCTTTTTCAGGTGGAATTTCTTTTTCAGGCGGAATTTCTTTTTCAGGCGGAATTTCTTTTTCAGGCGGAATTTCTTTTTCAGGCGGAATTTCTTTTTCAGGTGGAATTTCTTTTTCAGGTGTACTTTTGTTTATTATTATTATTATTGTTATTATTATTAAATTATTTTATTTACATATTTATTTATTATTTGGTTGACGACCACAGTCATTGGCGGGGAGGTGCCAATGAACTGTGATGGTGAAAGACAGTCAATGCAATTTCACCACACATTTCCTTGTGGATGGAGGTCGTTTTTTATTTATTTTTATTTTTGAAAGTTGCATTTTTTCAGGTGTTATTTTTTCCAGATCTATTTTTTTCCAGATCTATTTTTTTCCAGGTGCAATTTTCTTTCAGGTGTAAAGTTTTTCAGGTGTTATTTTTTTCCAGCTGTTATTTTTTTCAGGTGTTTGTTTTTTCAGGTGTTATTTCTTTTTCAGGTGTTATTTCTCTTTCAGGTGTTATTTCTTTTTCAGGTGTTATTTCTTTTTCAGGTGTTATTTCTTTTTCAGGTGGAGTTTCTTTTTCAGGTGGAGTTTCTTTTTCAGGTGGAGTTTCTTTTTCAGGTGGAGTTTCTTTTTCAGGTGTAAGTTCTTATTAGGCGTAATTTCTTTTCAGGTGTTATTTCTTTTAGGTGCTTTTTTTCAGGTGTTTTTTTAGGGGTATCATCTCAGGTGTTTTTTTTTTTTAGTTTTTTTTTAGGTGTATTTTTTCAGGTGGAATTTCTTTTTCAGGTGGAATTTCTTTTTCAGGTGGAATTTCTTTTTCAGGTGGAATTTTTTTTCAGGTGGAATTTCTTTTTCAGGTGGAATTTCTTTTTCAGGTGGAATTTCTTTTTCAGGTGGAATTTCTTTTTCAGGTGGAATTTCTTTTTCAGGTGGAATTTCTTTTTCAGGTGGAATTTCTTTTTCAGGTGGAATTTCTTTTTCAGGTGTACTTTTGTTTATTATTATTATTATTGTTATTATTATTAGATTATTTTATTTACATATTTATTTATTATTTGGTTGACGACCACAGTTATTGGCGGGGAGGTGCCAATGAACTGTGATGGTGAAAGACAGTCAATGCAATTTCACCACACAGTTCCTGGTTAATGGAGGTCGTTTTTTATTTATTTTTATTTTTTTAAGTTGCATTTTTTCAGGTGTTTTTTTTTCCAGATCTATTTTTTTCCAGGTGCAATTTTCTTTCAGGTGTAATGTTTTTCAGGTGTTATTTTTTTCCAGCTGTTATTTTTTCAGGTGTTATTTTTTCAGGTGTTAATTCTTTTTCAGGTGTTATTTCTTTTTCAGGTGTTATTTCTTTTTCAGGTGTTATTTCTTTTTCAGGTGTTATTTCTTTTTCAGGTGTTATTTCTTTTTCAGGTGTTATTTCTTTTTCAGGTGTTATTTCTTTTTCAGGTGGAGTTTCTTTTTCAGGTGGAGTTTCTTTTTCAGGTGGAGTTTTTTTTCAGGTGGTTTCTTTTTCAGGTGTAAGTTCTTATTAGGCGTAATTTCTTTTCAGGTGTTATTTCTTTTAGGTGCTTTTTTTCAGGTTTTTTTTTAGGGGTTTTCATCTCATGTGGTTTTTTTTTTAGGTTTTTTTTAGGTGTATTTTCTCAGGTGGAATTTCTTTTTCAGGTGGAATTTCTTTTTCAGGTGGAATTTCTTTTTCAGGTGGAATTTCTTTTTCAGGTGGAATTTCTTTTTCAGGTGGAATTTCTTTTTCAGGTGTACTTTTGTTTATTATTATTATTATTGTTATTATTATTAGATTATTTTATTTACATATTTATTTATTATTTGGTTGACGACCACAGTCATTGGCGGGGAGGTGCCAATGAACTGTGATGGTGAAAGACAGTCAATGCAATTTCACCACACAGTTCCTTGTGGATGGAGGTCGTTTTTTATTTATTTTTATTTTTTAAAGTTGCAATTTTTTCAGGTGTTATTTTTTCCAGGTCTATTTTTTCCCAGGTGCAATTTTCTTTCAGGTGTAATGTTTTTCAGGTGTTATTTTTTTCCAGCTGTTTTTTTTTTCAGGTGTTATTTTTTCAGGTGGAATTTCTTTTTCAGGTGGAATTTCTTTTTCAGGTGGAATTTCTTTTTCAGGTGGAATTTCTTTTTCAGGTGGAATTTCTTTTTCAGGTGGAATTTCTTTTTCAGGTGGAATTTCTTTATCAGTTGGAATTTCTTTTTCTGGTGGAATTTCTTTTTCTGGTGGAATTTCTTTTTCTGGTGGAATTTCTTTTTCTGGTGGAATTTCTTTTTCTGGTGGAATTTCTTTTTCTGGTGGTATTTCTTTTTCTGGTGGAATTTCTTTTTCTGGTGGAATTTCTTTTTCTGGTGGAATTTCTTTTTCTGGTGGAATTTCTTTATCTGGTGGAATTTCTTTTTCAGGTGGAATTTCTTTTTCAGGTGGAATTTCTTTTTCAGGTGGAATTTCTTTTTCAGGTGGAATTTCTTTTTCAGGTGGAATTTCTTTTTCTGGTGGAATTTCTTTTTCTGGTGGAATTTCTTTTTCTGGTGGAATTTGTTTTTCTGGTGGAATTTGTTTTTCTGGTGGAATTTGTTTTTCTGGTGGAATTTGTTTTTCTGGTGGAATTTGTTTTTCTGGTAAAATTTCTTTTTCTGGTGGAATTTCTTTTTCTGGTGGAATTTCTTTTTCTGGTGGAATTTCTTTTTCTGGTGGAATTTCTTTTTCTGGTGGAATTTCTTTTTCTGGTGGAATTTCTTTTTCTGGTGGAATTTCTTTTTCTGGTGGAATTTCTTTTTCAGGTGGAATTTTTTTTTCAGGTGTACTTTTGTTTATTATTATTATTATTGTTATTATTATTAGATTATTTTATTTACATATTTATTTATTATTTGGTTGACGACCACAGTCATTGGCGGGGAGGTGCCAATGAACTGTGATGGTGAAAGACAGTCAATGCAATTTCACCACACAGTTCCTTGTGGATGGAGGTCGTTTTTTATTTATTTTTATTTTTTAAGGTTGCATTATTTCAGGTGTTATTTTTTTCAGGTGTTATTTTTTCCAGGTCTTATTTTTTCCAGGTCTATTTTTTTCAAGGTGCAATTTTCTTTCAGGTGTAATGTTTTTCAGGTGTTATTTTTTTCCATCTGTTATTTTTTCAGGTGTTATTTCTTTTTCAGGTGTTATTTCTTTTTCAGGTGGAGTTTCTTTTTCATGTGGAGTTTCTTTTTCAGGTTGAGTTTCTTTTTCAGGTTGAGTTTCTTTTTCAGGTTGAGTTTCTTTTTCAGGTTGAGTTTCTTTTTCAGGTTGAGTTTCTTTTTCAGGTTGAGTTTCTTTTTCAGGTTGAGTTTCTTTTTCAGGTTGAGTTTCTTTTTCAGGTTGAGTTTCTTTTTCAGGTTGAGTTTCTTTTTCAGGTTGAGTTTCTTTTTCAGGTTGAGTTTCTTTTTCAGGTTGAGTTTCTTTTTCAGGGTGAGTTTCTTTTTCAGGGTGAGTTTCTTTTTCAGGGTGAGTTTCTTTTTCAGGGTGAGTTTCTTTTTCAGGGTGAGTTTCTTTTTTAGGGTGAGTTTCTTTTTCAGGTGGAGTTTCTTTTTCAGGTGGAGTTTCTTTTTCAGCTGGAGTTTCTTTTTCAGGTGGAGTTTCTTTTTCAGGTGGAGTTTCTTTTTCAGGTGGAGTTTCTTTTTCAGGTGGAGTTTCTTTTTCAGGTGGAGTTTCTTTTTCAGGTGGAGTTTCTTTTTCAGGTGGAGTTTCTTTTTCAGG
Organism: Petrolisthes cinctipes; assembly: GCA_033782935.1. Classification (NCBI taxonomy): domain Eukaryota; kingdom Metazoa; phylum Arthropoda; class Malacostraca; order Decapoda; family Porcellanidae; genus Petrolisthes; species Petrolisthes cinctipes. The sequence goes on along the minus strand of JAWQEG010002612.1, from coordinate 54,979 downwards.
TGGAGTTTCTTTTTCAGGTGGAGTTTCTTTTTCAGGTGGAGTTTCTTTTTCAGGTGGAATTTCTTTTTCAGGTGGAATTTCTTTTTCAGGTGGAATTTCTTTTTCAGGTGGAATTTCTTTTTCAGGTGGAATTTCTTTTTCAGGTGGAATTTCTTTTTCAGGTGGAATTTCTTTTTCAGGTGGAATTTCTTTTTCAGGTGGAATTTCCTTTTCAGGTGGAATTTCCTTTTCAGGTGGAATTTCTTTTTCATGTGGATTTTCTTTTTCATGTGGAATCTCTTTTTCATGTGGAATTTCTTTTTAAGGTGGAATTTCTCTTTCAGGTGGAATTTCTCTTTCAGGTGGAATTTCTCTTTCAGGTGGAATTTCTTTCTCAGGTGTTATTTCTTTCTCAGGTGTTATTTCTTCTTCAGGTGGAATTTCTTTTCAGGTGTTACTTCTTTTTCATGTGGAATTTCTTTTCAGGTGTTATTTCTTTTTTATGTGTTATTTCTTTTCAAGTGGAATTCCTTTTCAGGTGTTCTTTCTTTTATTATCATTATTATTATTAGATTATTTTATTTACATATTTAATTATTATTTGGTTGACGACCACAGTCATTTGTGGGGAGGTGCCAATGAACTGTGACGGTGAAAGACAGTCAATGCAATTTCACCACACAGTTCCTTGTGAATGGAGGTAGTTTTATTTTTTTATTATTTTTTAGGTGGTATTTTTTTCAGGTGCTGTTTTTTTCATTTTCTTTTTCTTTTTTAGTTGATATTTTTTTCAGGGGTATTTTGTTCAAGTGTTATTTCTTTTTCAGGTATTATTTCTTTTCAGGTATAATTTCTTTTATTATAATAATAATTATTATTGTCATTATTTTTATATTATTTTATGTTTTTATTTATATTTTGGTTGACGACCACAGCCATTGGCGGGGAGGGGCAAATGAACTGTGACAGTGAAAGACTGTCCATGCAATTTCACCACACGGTTCCCTGTGGATGGTGGTCGTTTTTTTTTTTTTTTTTTTTTCGCCCTGACCCCAATCCTCGCCAACACCGCATAGTGGTCAGAGCACTGGAACATTCCTTTTACCATTCTAGCATCCATCACATCTTTCCTTATCTTTTCATCCACAGCTATGTAATCAGTCAAACTTATCTGCTCTCCCCTTGCTTCCCTCCTCTTCCATGTGCACCTGTTTATCAGTCTGTGCTCGAAGCAGAGGTGTTGGCGAGGAACAACCCCGCCTCGGCACACACATCCACCAGGCACTCACCATTCTCATTTATACCATTCACACCCCACTTGCCAACTACACCTACTACTTTCTTATTCCCTACCTTTCCATTCATATCTCCCACAAGCACTACCCTCCTCCCACTTTCAAAACTTATCAGACATTCATTCACTTCATCCTAAAACTCTTTCATTTTCATCTTTCCCAAATTGGTCTGCGCGTTCACTGGAGCATACGCGCAGACCCATGCATACCTCACTATACCAATCTTACCGGTCATCCACATTATCCTTGTTCCCTTCCTTCCATGTCAGTCCATTCCCTTCCACACCCTCCCAGACACCAACAATGCTCACCCTTCGTTTCCTCTCCCTTTACTCTTCATTCATGCCAGTCCATATCACGACTCCTTCCATTCCTACCCACAACTTACTCTTTCCTCCATCCCTACACTCTTCCACCCTCTATCCTTTCATATGCGTCTCGGTTACCCCACACACATCTATTCTACTCCTTCTAGCACACTCCACTATCTCTCTCCTTTTCACCTCATTCACCATTCCATTTACATTGATCGCTACTACTCTCAAGCATTCATCCCCTTTCCTGTCCCCCACAGGGCAGACTGGAGACCCCTCCCCGCCACTACCGCAGCCGTCCGTCTCCCCATTGGGGGGCCGCTGGTGGCTAGCAAGGCCAACGCAGCGCTCATCCCCGGAGGTACATGGGCCATCAAAATTGTCAAGCCCTTTCACAAAACATTAAATAATAATAAAAGACAGCTAAAAGATAAAAAATATGCACAATTAACACTTTTAAAAATACATTACAATTATAGTTTAAAACTAATTTTGTCTCTAACACTATTAAAAATATTAAAAATAATTAAAAAGGAAATTCATACCTATATGTGGGGAACCTACTGTGCCCCCACACCGCCTCCCCCTTCAGCTCCACCTCCAGCCTCTATAAAAATAAAATAATGATAAAAAATAGGGAGGTAAGCGGGGTGAGACTTGCCTACCCTTCCTGTCGAGGGATAGGTCACCGAGGTGCTTTGTAAAAAAACTTCCCAAATCTTGACGGTAACCAGTGCGCAATGGCTGCACCTCATACCTCATTGGTTACGATACTGCCACTGCGCAAAGCTTCTCCTTCAGGGTCCAAATTGAAAAGTTATTGCTTAAACCAATGACTGGAAAAATCATTTATTATGCTGTGAATCCTTGAACTGTTCAGACTATTTCTCATGCAACACATAAGTCTCCTAATTAACTGTGCTTACACTATATACTCAATATTACTCGAGTATGTGTGAGAATGGCACTAAATTTTATTGTGCGACCAGCGATAATTATGTCATGGTCCTGTTTCTCGGATAAGTTTATTATTTCATTCTGAGGAAATCTATATCTTCATTGGTGAACATGACTGACATTGGAATAGTTCTCTATACGTACACTCTTTCTCAGTAGCCTCTTCAACAACAAAGTGGTGCTCTGTGGTATTACAGCCAAAAAGTATAGAGTCCTTCTTATTCTTTTTGGTACAGCCGAGTTGATTTATCATATTTTCTACGGTGTTCGGTGTCATAACTCCACTTACGGCTGCCTGGGGGTTGTCCTAAATCCAAGCGCCCTAACTTAGGAGAAGATGGCTGCCAAAGGTTTTGAGTATGCTGTTGTAAGTGTTTTCAGTATACCGTCATAAGCACACTGGGGAAGTTAGGCTCCCTAGCCGAGATAGGATGTCCTAAGTTGTTTTGAGTATCCGGCCCCAGATGTATGATATCCTCTATTTCCTACCTCACTTTCCTTTCACATTCTCGTAGTTATTTACTGTATATACCTTGAAGTAATATTCTATGAATATTGTGGTTTATCAATCTATTCAGTCAAACTGTATTTACTGGGAAATTAGAATGATTTTATTGATGAATATTAAGGTTTCCGTGTCCTATCCCCCTCCTCCTCTCCCTCTCTGTCTCCCCTGCTACCTCCCTGGCTCCCCCTGCCTGTCTCTTCTTGCTCCCTACCTCCCTCCCTCCCTCGATTACTCTCTCTCTCTCTCTCTCTCTCTCTCTCTCTCTCGTGTGTTATTTAGTTATAATTCCCATTCTGAGCACAAAGTTCAGTATTAGTCACATTATTTTTTTCACTTAAAAATTTTGTAGCAATTTCAAACCTTTGCAAACACTCGACAACCCTGGTTAAAGCACATGACCCTTGTTTACCGTAAACGAATAATTACGAATGCTTACGTTTTTGCATTAAAAAAATATTTGTTCAACATAGCTGCACAAGTATTACTGTTCCCATTTTAGACATTGGTGTGCTCTGGTTTCCTTGAACTTATATAAATCCAAGGAAAAGATTTTAACAGGCGTAAGCACAGAACCATTCATTCTCGGAAATAAGGTATTAATACATCTGGAGCGTTTTCAGATAAGTTAAGCTCTGCCAAGTCGGCTGTCATAATATTATTGTAATCAAGTATCGTAATAATTTTATCGGGCTTATGATCCTACGAATGTGTAGTACCCTTGTATTCTATCCCGAAAAATTTTGCTTATCTCGCAGGGTATTGACGGCAGCCAAGGACAGAAAACAGTATTACAATGAGTATGAATCTTTTGGCTTCAACCCTAGAGATTCGATTCATGCAGCCGAACAAAGTCGAAAAAAAATGTGATTCAACCACCACTGGTCAGTTCGTGTCTGTCCACTGTTTCTCCTTAGCATCATAAAAATAAATTTTTATAAATCAATTGTCAAATTAATGTGTAAAAAATGTTTGGAATTAGGAATAACATAGTATTTATACACTTTAGAAAAAACAAGAAACATATCATGGCAGTGCCTAACACTATATTGATACCACTGCATTTCACTGCAACTGTAATAAACTAATACCAGGTCCCCCTACAGTAAACGGATAAAATAAATTCATAGTTTTAACATCAGTACACACAATCCAATATCAATAACTATATTTGTGAAGGAGCTTCTTTTCTCCATTAGCATTTTCTTGCTGAATCAGGAATTAAATTAAATGAATGTTAGCATTATTGGGAATGCAGCGGTGCGGACCACAGATTGATTTTGATGTGGCGCCGCTCTATAAACAATAGCAGAGGGAGAGTTTTAATATATTTTACACTGTTATTTGAAAATATTAATGGGCAAGGCTAAAAAGATTCCAACCTGTCGTTAGACTGGAATGATGAAAAGTATAAGGTCTAGGACAGTGGTTCTCAACTCGTGGTTTATGGACCACCGGTGGTCCATGGTGACTTTTCAGGTGGTCCACAGGGCTCTGTCCGATAGTGCTTCCCGAAACGCCCGTGACGTCCGTATACTGGACACCCTTACCAGTAACCCGAGATTATTCTCTTCCTCGAATTTCTTTTGCACAACATTCAAATACTGTGGTCAAAATGTAAACTATAATCGTGAAATACTACAGAGAGATGACATTCAAATTTCAAATGGTCCACGACATTGTTTTTATTCGGTTAGTGGTCCGTGGACAGAAACGAGTTGAGAACCACTGGTCTAGGAGAAATGTGGAGTCCACCCATGTGATGATAAACAAACTCTTTGATTTCATGATCCATCAGACTCAAATATCACTAAGAAATATAAATCATACAAAAAATAGATACCTTTAATAAACCAGAAGATACAAGGAAGAAGTTAGGAAACACTACTCATAGATAAAAGCAATAAATACGAAAGAAATTCGAACTCAATACTAGGTAAAACATTTAGAGTATGAGAGTGATTAGGAGAGAAGAGAGTGTGAGTAAGTGGAAAGAGGAAGGGAAAAAGACAGATAGAGAGAGTTAGAGGATAAAACTAAAAAGCTCGAAAAATATGTGGGATGTAGCGGGGAGGTTGTAATGCCAGCGGAACAGCTGTCCTACCCAGGCGGGAAAATCAAGCACAGCTCCCACCACCACCTGTCACCAAATGTTATTATCTTGGTTACAAATATGTTTCCGTAATGAAATGATATAAGATATTTATAAGCAATATATTGTAATTAAGTTGCTATCAAGTGTGGTTTATGCATAACAATATGTATCGTAAATGCTAATACGGTATTTCCCAAGAAATATTAGGCTTCAGTAGGCTACTTACCTTTGCGGCTGTTCCGCTGGCATTACAACCTCCCCGCTACATCCCACATATTTTTCGAGTTTTTGTTTTGTTTTATAAGGAATTGAACTATAAGTAGAGTGTGTAAAATGTAGTTTACTAGCTATTGTTCGCTATTTGTTGTTTCATCAGCTTCTACATAGTTTATATTGGCTACAAAACAAAGATATATTGAGTAGGCTACGTCCTAACGTGTATGTGATGATGTTAGCTACGACTTCGGAAGATACATATTGTGGAATTTTACCAGCTTATCATTCTTTCTGTAGTACTGCATAGCAACTGATGCTTAAATTTTTATTTTATTTTAATGTTCCTGGATACATATTTTTGATTGCGACTGTACATGCATTCTTGATAATATATTTGTCGAGGGAGAATATTCAAATAAATATTTCTTAGTAACAATTTAACTGCTCTCTAACTACAGTACCTGCTATATAGTAATTATGTACTTACCAGCTAGCTGCTCTTTATTTATTTATTTATTTACATATTTATTTATATATATCGGGTTGGTTAATTAAATAGTCACATATATCACAATACATTAGGTGAGAGGGTCTGAATTTTAAGTGGTCAATTGAGGGACAATACATGACGTAATGTCTGAGTGTGCGAGAGTTGGGAGCTTGACAGAGTTTGCACATGGTCTGGTCTGCGGTCGGCCGCCTACATCACAACGGCTACAACACAGCGGCGAGTGAAGGTGGGACTCCTACCATACAGGTGTCCCACTGTTCGGTACCAGTCATAATGAGGGATGAAGATACTATCATGCCGTTCAGCGTCAGTACAGAGTTCAAGTCCTATAGTCTTTCATTACGCAAAATTCTTCTAACTAAACTTTTGGAGATTGGGAGCTGTACAGTCGACAACCATAGCGACGCCCCTCGCCTTGAGGTACACTGAACCAAAAGCACAAGCTTTTGTTTCCATACTATGATCATTTTCATATAATTAATTTAAAACTAACTCTGCCTCCTCTCACCCACTGCCTTCCTCCTTCCTCCACACTGAAGCAGTGGCTGCGGAGAGGGGCGTCGCTATTGTCGGTGACTGTACGTGCCCTGTTCAACACTCTGGGGAACAATGCCGCTAAAGGCAATGAAGTTAAGTGTTTACTATATTTCTTTATTTATCTTTAGTACAAGCCCCAACACTCTGAGGAACGTTGCCGCTATAGGTCATGAAGTTATCAGATACATGGGGTAAAATAGGTTGGTCGAAGTTACCCTAGCAATAAATCAGCCACTCACCAAATTAACAAAGAAAACTGATACAATTGAGAGGGACAAACTCGTCTTTACAGTAAATTATTTCCCTTGGCCTTTGTGTCTCTTTCATCTGGATCCCTGCTCATGTAATTCATGACCCACACGACCAGGTAGACAGACTTGCCAAAACTGCCTGCCACCTGACCCAACCTAATGTACAGTCCCCGACCATAGCGACGCCTAAAGGTACACTGAACCAAAAGCACAAGCTTTAGTTTCAATACTATGATCATTTTCATATAATTAATTTAAAAACAATGCCTCCTGTCACCCACTGCCTTCCTGCTTCCTCCACACTGAAGCAGTGGCTGCGGGTTTCGTATGGGTCAAGGAGAGGGGCGTCGCTATTGTCGGGGACTGTACGTCCATTAATCTTCCATCAATATTAATTTTTGTAACCAACTTTCATGACCAATAGCAGCAACAACGCTCCCCTGTGTGATGTGGTTTGTAGTAAAGGTAAACAAAAACCTTGAAAACCAAAACAAAATACAACATTGGTACGAGCCTACAGTATATACAGCTGCTGCTTTACTTTCCGATCAATATATGTGATTCGCCGTAACAATGCATAGCACTGAAAAACAATAACAAAGGATCAATAACTATCATTTTCCTTAGCACAAAATGTTATGTTAGAATCGGATTTATATCGTTGATGCACAAGATAGTACTGCATTACTGCCTCCAATTCCTGCATGCCTTACCCCTGCCTCCAGTTCCTGCCTTACCCCTGCCTCCAGTTCCTGCCTTACCCCTGCCTCCAGTTCCTGCCTTACCCCTGCCTCCAGTTCCTGCCTTACCCCTGCCTCCAGTTTCTGCCTTACCCCTTCCTCCAGTTCCTGCCTTACCCCTTCCTCCAGTTCCTGCCTTACCCCTGCCTCCAGTTCCTGCCTTACCCCTGCCTCCAGTTTCTGCCTTACCCCTGCCTCCAGTTCCTGCCTTACCCCTGCCTCCAGTTTCTGCCTTACCCCTGCCTCCAGTTTCTGCCTTACCCCTGCCTCCAGTTCCTGTCTTACCCCTGCCTCCAGTTCCTGCTTTACCCCTGCCTCCAGTTCCTGCTTTACCCCTGCCTCCAGTTCCTGCTTTACCCCTGTCTCCATATCCAACACCACAACACTCCCAAGCCACGACCCCTCCCTTCCCTCCATCACTTTCCGATTTACTTTTATTATAATAGCATGAGTTTCAAATACGAGAGTCGAAACTGGTGAGCGATGTGAACTTTGTGGGATACAACACACTGACAACGCTGGAGGGATGAAGTTGAAAATGAATATGGAAGTGAAGGAGGGTGTATAGTAAACAGCTAGACACCAGGATGGACCTCCCACGTGTAGATGTGTACTACCACCCATGGAGATAATAGACTGTTGAGTGGCTGACGAGCTGCCTCCACGCTTCACCATTCAAGTAGCAGTAATTGCCAATCATCTCGTTCCGCTGCCAAGGTTGATAATCACCCCTTGTCAGGCAACTTACTCATCTGTGGCCAACCTACGAATCCGGATCTGAGCCACTCCCTTTTTATTTCTTCGACTATCCTTCCTTTCCTTCTGTTTCCTTCGTGCTTGCTGATCCTCCTCTCTATCTCCTCCATTGCGCTACAGGGTTTTTTAGGCCTAGTGCGGTCTTTTTTCTTCCTCTTCACTTCACCCTACCAGAGTCCTGTAACGGGTGACTGAAACTGACCCATATGTATACAGTGTTGTGCATTCGTTCCATGACTTTGCTGTCTGGCACTATACCGGTAGAGTTGTCTTCTTTCACAGTACCAGCCACAACTCAACGGTAATGGGTTCGACACTCAGGTTCATTGGCCTTGGGTGTGTGGGTTCTAATCCTAGCCACAGGGGGTTGGGGTCCTGTGTTACGTAGTTAATGGCGAAATACTGTAATTCATTGCAGGTTGGGGGCTGTTTCATGAAAAAGAAGTTTATGCAGTCAATAAAAACCATCTAAATAATATATCGAATGGAATATGAACCTTGCATGTAGTTTATAAGTCATATTTGTTTATTTCTATAACGCCCAACAGCCAGCCACCATTACACAACAATCGTTAACATAACCCACTCCATCAAAATACTAAAGTAAAATCGAAGTGTAAAAGGAGAGGAGTAACTTTTTTCAGTGACTGTAGGCTACTGTACGAAAGGATATTTATGGAAGATAATTACAGCCTGTAATCAACTACACTCGCCCATATCCTACCATGTAAATGCAGGTTTCAGAGGCAATTGAGCTGTGTCTGTATCTTGGTAAATCGGACCGGTGAAGGCAGTAATCATGTCTCCTTTTTATTTTAGTGAAGATGTATCCTGTAATCTGGCAGAATAAAATCATTGTTATCAGAGTTAATAAGTTCAAATTGGAATGTAATCGCAGGCAAAGCCATCGTAAAAAAACTAATGAAGAATGATATAATACCATCGCCTCTAGGGATTTCTTACTCCAGTCACTGTCAAAATATTCCAGGCACCATAGTAGAGTACAATAGTATACCGTTTCCGGGTTTGTCCGATGAATGCGTGCAACCGACGAAGCATAATGAAAAACAATCATATCACGAAGCGAGTGCTGAAATGTTCGTCTGTCTCCTAAGGTTTTCGCTCAGATTCAGGAACAGAGATTGGTCTTATACAATACAAATTTATTACAAGTGTCAAATTATTTCTATCCAATTATTGTTAACATGAAATAAAATTAATACTTCGACACTCAAGAGTTATAGAATAGAATAATAAAATACAGTAGGTTCGAATCCTGTCATAAAACGAAGTTGTTCTATACTAGCGTTGAGGCGTATAGCACAGAAGAGAAGTCATTACAGGCGAGAGGTTTACCTGAATAGTCAATCTAAACTTCGTGTACTACGGGGATGAGGTTGATGAAGGGGAAAACAATAGTAATATGCAGGTAAAAACTCTAGAAATAATGGCACGAGAAAGAATTGAACGCTACGTTGCAGTGGAGTTGTAGAGGATAAAGTCTAAGTCCAGTCGAGTGTGTTGTTACTCCAATGTTTTTTTGCCAATACAAGGGTCTAGTATATCTGCAAATAGAGGATTAGGTATTGTACTGTACGGTTGGCCACAGAAATTTCTACACAGGCAATTTAGAAAGAGACGTAATTATTTTTGACTTTATAATTGAAAAACAACAAACCTAAGATGATATTGTATTGCAGTTACCTTGTGCTACACATTCTGTTCTCTGTAATCCCTCGAAAACAACAGCGTGTGTACGAGATCTTGTGGCCAATAGTACGTTTGTCAATAGAGAATCAGTGTTCAATATAGTGTGTTGTTTTGCCAATGTTTAATGCTATGGTTCTGTCATACTCTCTCTCTCTCTCTCTCTCTCTCTCTCTCTCTCTCTCTCTCTCTCTCTCTCTCTCTCTCTCTCTGGCCGGTTTAGTTCCTCTCTATATAGTCCCTACCTCTCCCAACCCCACCATTCTCCTCTCTCTACCTCACACACCCTATCTTTCTTCACTCAATTCTCTCACTCTTCACTCCTTTAATTAATCCCATCGCTACCCAACTCACGCCTTCACACTGTCCCACTCAATCTTATACCCAGCCCATCACACGACAACCATACCGACCGTCCCTTCCTTAAACCTTACCCTACCCATCCTCACCTTAGCCTATCCAACCCATCTTACCCTAGCTTATCCAACCCATCCTTACCCTAGCTTATCCTACCCATGCTTACTCTACCCTAACCATCCTTACCCTAAACTTCTCTATCCTAACCATCTTTTTCCTACCTATCCTTACCCTACCCTACCCTACCCTACCCATGCTTACCCTAACCTTCTCTACCCTACCCATCCTTACCCTAAACTTTTCTATCCTAACCATCTTTTTCCTACCCATCCTTACCCTACCCTAAGCTACCCATCCTGACCCTACCCTACTGTATACTACCCATCCTGACCCTATCCTACCCTACTCTATCCTACACCATCCTTACCCTAATCTACCCTACTGTATCCTACCCTATCCATCCTTACCCTATGACACCTTACTCTATCCTACCCATCCTTACCCTAGCCTATCCAACCCATCCTTACCCTACCCTACCCTATCCTAACCATCCTTACCCTACCCTACCCTATCTTACTTATCTTTCTCTCTCTCTCTCTCTCTCTCTCTCTCTCTCTCTCTCTCTCTCTCTCTCTCTCTCTCTCTCTCTCTCTCTCTCTCTCTCTCTCTCTTCACAATCAACCTGTCTCACTCCGTCTCATCCATCCCATCCCATCCAAACATTAGCTTTCTCTAATAATCACTCAGTGCCTTGTAAATTCATAGGAGATGGCGAGACAAGAAGTGGATTCAATTACAGTAGTGTGGCTGCTGTGGCCTGCATGGTCTAGTAGATGAATACCCTCTTGCCTTACTATCACTGGCTATAGGTTAGGGTTCGATTTCCCAGATGAGTAAGTATCTTGTCCATTTTCTCACCGCCACGTCCCCAACACACAACAAGAATCCAGTCTCCATGCTCTGTGTAAGGGGATAGTATACTTTTGAAAGATTGTAGCGCCTTGATTCCTCCAAAGTATATATGCCAGGAAACAGACCCAGATAAAAAAAAAAAAAATGGTATCCTGCATATTGCCTTGAATAGTTTGGAGGGATAATTAATTTACTCCAGATTTACCAACAGTGTACTATATCCCTTAATAAAAGTGAATCTATGATGAAGTAATAAAGGGCTATAGTTACCAATTCCTCCATGCACAGTTCCAAACATAACGTGCTGTCTACGACCCTCTGTTTCCCCTCCATCCTTACTTGACACACATAACAGTTTCTCAGGAGGTGCAGAGGGGTAGATTAAATTACTGTTGTATGTTTCTATACTTTATGGCCAGGTTGGGACACTACTGGATCATGAACCTTCACCATCTGTATAACCATTTGTATAAAAAAAAAAAAAAAAAAAATTCATAGGGCATTTCTCAAAAAACTTCCTGGGAAAATCAAAAGCTGTCAGGTAATGGGGGTCAAAATACAGTATCCAAATTCGTCGATGCATACATGTAAGAAGCAGGAGATGGCGATGATTTTACGAGTTTCAGATTACTTTCCCACACCATAGTGATGTCGGGACTCTGAATATGGAAATTACAACGTGATTAAATTCGTGGCCGCTCTGCTCGACATCGATCGTGTAGGTATAGATTTGCACCTTCATGATTTTTTTCCCCCCTCTTATTCTTTATCAGCCTCGTTTTAGATTGACAGGTGTCGGCTCCAGTTGACGTGGTAGAGCCTCGTTGGACGGCTATATGCAAATTATTCTGACAGTAAAATTGGTTGTAAGGCCTCGGGGGGGGTTGGAGAGGGAGAGGGAGAGGGGGAAGGGAGAGGGGGAAGGGAGAGAGGGAGGGGGGAGGGAGGGAGAGGTAGGGGATGCGATCTTATCTGGCTTTATGGTGCAAGAGGCTGCTGGCTGATCTTGGAGGAGTTTAACCCGAGGGTGGGTTTGTGTTTATAAGGAGCAGATCCCAGACACGGAGCATCAACACAACGCCAACATTGTTCACCGTCATATTCTCTCCACTGTTTTATGGTCTCACTTTAAATTAAGGGGGGTATCTCTCTCTCTCTCTCTCTCTCTCTCTCTCTCTCTCTCTCTCTCTCTCTCTCTCTCTCTCTCTCTCTCTCTCTCTCTCTCTCTCTCTCTCCACTGTTTTATGGTCTCACTTTAAATTAAGGGGGTAACTCTCTCTCTCTCTCTCTCTCTCTCTCTCTCTCTCTCTCTCTCTCTCTCTCTCTCTCTCTCTCTCTCTCTCTTTTTTTGGGGGGGGGGTAATTTGGAGAGCTATACTGATGCCTCCAAACTATCCTGGAAAGCAAGAAATCGATCCATTCTTTCTTATTAATAGGGAACCTGTTTCGTGACATAGGTTGGTGAATTCAGTAACCCTCCAATTTATACCTTCAAGAGTTTCTCACCTCTCATGGTTCAGCGATTGTGTGTGTGTGTTTTTTTTTTTTTTTTTTTTTTTTATTAGGGTTCATAAAAGTGGACTACTATATAGGGACTGTTTTAAACACTGTGTCATCTCACCTTTCTCATTCAGATATTACCGTATTTATTCCCTTTGATCAGGAACCTCAGAGCATTTAAGGAATATAAACTATAGTGATTCTTCATAATGCTATCACGTGTCAGGGCCACAATCATATAAATAAAAAAAAATTAAGGGGGTGCGGGAGTAGGGGACATGCTTGGGGGGGGGGGTGCGGGAATAGGGGGACAGGCATGGGGTGGGTAGAAAGCCTGTCCCCTATTCCCGCACCCCCTAACCTCCCCCTTCAAGCCTGTCCCCCTACTCCTGCACCCCCCAAAACCCCTCTAAGCCTGTCCCCCTACTCCCGTACCCCCCAAAATCCTCCCAAGATTGTTTCCTACTCCCGCACCCTCCAAAACCCCCCCCAAGCCTGTCCCCCTACTCCCGCACCCCCCAAACTCCCCCCAAGATTGTTCCCTACTCCCGCACCCCCTTAAATCCCCCACCCCCCCCAGCCTGTCCCCCTATTCCAGCACCCCCTTATTGTATCTTTTAATGTAAGGTGCTCTGATGTATGAAAAGTATATAATTAATTGACCTTCTTAACAACAGTAGAAAGAAAAACACAACCTTAACCTCTAGATGTAAAATAGTGGGTGTCATAAAAGCTATTCATTAATTATTACTATAAGAAGGTGAGTGATTTATCCTTCGTGATGCTTGGAATTAGTTTATGCTCAAAGCAATAATATGTCATCCTTCACCACCTTATAATTATTAGGAGGCCGACACTTAGAACCGATATATTATACAAGTAAAGTTTAGAAGAAGAGAGGTTGAGTGTGTGTGTGTTTTTTCCCCCTTCATAATCTGCTCGGAATTGTACACGATATAGAGTACTGTATATATATATTTTTTTTGTTTTCCGTGGCTCTTCTAGGGTTATTAGGGTGGCTGTGTCTGGACGCTTTAGGTGATAATAATAATGATATAATTAGGTTTATTGAGGAAGACAATGTTAGATGGGTCGGGACTTCTGACGACGCTCAATTGGCCTGTTGAATTATCCGTAAGAAATAAAATGACTTGTTGCCTTATAGGGGTCTGGGATCTGGAGGTGGTGCCGGGGGTGAAAGGAGAGAGAGAGAGAGAGAGAGAGAGAGAGAGAGAGAGAGAGAGAGAGAGAGTGAGGATGGTACGTGGTGAAGTCCAAAAGCAGAGAGAGAGAGAGAGAGAGAGAGAGAGAGAGAGAGAGAGAGAGAGAGAGAGAAGATGGTATGTACGTGGTGAGGTCCAAAAGCAGAGAGAGAGAGAGAGAGAGAGAGCAGCGGACATGAATTTACAGCCTGACTGTACACTATGGTATTAACCCAACCCTTTGTACTGAAGCTAAATATTGTTACTAACTAAAAGGTGATCAACTCATGAACGAAACTCACGACACGAAAAAAAAAAAAAAAAAAATCACACACACACACACAAAGTTAAATGATGACGCCAGAATTGTATCTTTTTTTTTTTTTTCCTGCCTGGGTATATAAGAGTTAAGGACCCTGTGATCGTGTATATGAAAAACTGGAGGCTTCTGATTCCTCCTGACCACTCCATAAAACAAGCTCCATCCATATAGGTGGTGTTTCGTGGCAATATTTGAAGGACTCGTATAACATCATGGAATTTTCTGACTACATCCTGTACCGGGTCCTTATGGGGATAAATTATGTTCTTCTCTATAAATTGGAAAGCATGCATGTGGTTTAGTCACACTGAGGTCGTCTGTTTTCTGTTATATATGAGTTTGGAGGAACCGACCGAGATCCCTCACGTTTGACCTTACACACTAGAGTGGGGAAAAAAAAAAAAAAAAAAAAACACACACACACAAACACATACACATACACATACACATATATATACACACACACACACACACACACACACACACACACACACACACACACACACATACACACATACACACACATACACACACACACACACACACACATACACATACACATACACATACACATATACATACATATACATATACATACACACAAACATACACACACACACACACATACACATACACAGATAATTTCCATGAGGTTCCACGCATGCAGTTTGCAGGAGAGAGGGAGGTAGGGAGGGAGGGAGGGAGTCATCTTTTCACAGTGAACTGGCTGAAACAACATTGATAATTCCATGGGGCTAAGAAGCGCTGATGTCGTAACTCCACAATGGGCTATTATGTCTGGATATGTACGTACGCTGGCAGTGGGGCTGGAAATGAGGAAAAGGAAAAAATAAAGAAGGAGGAGGAGAGAAAAGGAATGAAAAAGGAGAGAGGGAGGGAGGGACAGGTGTAAAAATATGAAAGAGAGAGAGGGAAGGATTATAAGTGGAGAGAGGGAGGGAGAGGTGTAAAAAAAAAAGAGAGAGAAAGAATATAAGTGGATTGAGGGAGGGTGATGTGTAAAAAAAAAAGAGAGAGAGGGAAGGATTGTAAGTGGAGAGAGGGAGGGAGAGGTGTAAAATAAAAGGAGAGAGAAGGACTAAATGTAGAGAGAGGGAGAGAGAGGTGTAAAAAAAGAGGAGAGAGAGAGAAGGATTATAAGTGGAGAGAGAGGGAGAGGTGTAAAAAAAAGGAGAGAGAGAGGGAGAGGTGTAAAAAAAAGGAGAGAGAGGGAAGGAATATAAGTGGAGAGAGGGAGAGAGAGGTGTAAAAAAGGAGAGAAAAGGAATGAAAAAGGAGAGGGAGGGAGAGGTAAAAAAAAGAGGAGAGAGAAGGACTAAAAGTGGAGAGAAGGAGGGAGAGGTGTCAAAAAAGAGGAGAGAGAGAAGGATTATAAGTGGAGAGAGGGAGGGAGAGGTGTAATAAAGGAGAGAAAAGGAATAAAACAGAAGAGGGAGGGAAAGATAAGAGAAGAGAGCGAAGAAAAAAAAAAACCAGTGAGAGGAAGGGAAAGGTAAAGGAAGAGGAGAAAGAAGGAATATATCTGGAGAGAGGGAGGGAGAGGTAAAAGAAGAGGAGAGCGAAAAAAAAAAAAAACTGGTGAGAGGTAAGAGGAGAGGAGAAAGGAGAGGGGAGAGTAATCGATAATTTATTGCAAACTTTAACGTTATTTACTGTTTTCTTCTCTATATACGACTAAATAATAATAATAATAATAATAAAAAAATAAATATGAATAGGCTATGACAACAAGTGAGATATATAATTAAAGGGATAATATATTTTTGAAAGATTGGAGCCCCTTGATTCCTCCAAAGTATGCCAGGAAACACACCCAGATGAAGAAAAATGATGGTGTCCTGTTGCCTGGAATAGTTTGGAGGAATCATTTGCTCCAGATTTATCACCCAAAACAATGTGCTATAAACGGTACCGGTAACCTCTTAATTAAAGGGATTTAGAATAACAGAGAGGTGGGAAACAAAGTAGGATAGTGATGATGATGATGATGATGGTGGTGATGATGGTGATGGTGGTGGTGTTGGTGGTGGTGGCGGTGGTGGTGGGGGTGGTGTTTGTGGTGGTGGTGGTGTTGGTGGTGGTGGTGTTGGTGGTGGTGTAAGTGTGTAGGGGCGAGTGAGGGAGTGAATGAGGGAGAGAGGGAGGCAGGTGCTGTAGTCTGGACCACCTGCCCAACAACACCACCACTACCACCACCACCACCAACAACAACAACACCACTACCATCACTGGGCCTATAGTCTGGACCACCTGCCCAACAACACCACCACCACCAACACCACCACCATCATCAACACCACCACCAGGGAGCGGAAGAAACAATGGTAACCTGAGATTTGGTTACTCTCACTATATATTTCCCACCTCAACCTACACACACACACACACATACACCAACTGACGTCAGCACACACACCAAGCTTTACTCAGTCCTGCCTTCATCCCAGAGTATCGTTCCGCTAATAGTTACAGACTTATATATACTTCCGCCGTGCCTGTATGTACGAGAGGGCAGGCAGGTGTGATGTGGACAAACTAGAGGTGACTGCTTCCTTCAAACAGCACCACGGAACAGATTATAATACATGCATACAGTATCTGGTTGGTTTCAGTATAGTGCGTTTCTTGACACCGTTTGGAGGAAGTTGTAGCTTTCAACTCGCCGACAACGCACTGCCCCCCTTTAAGCAAATGTCATCGTGTTTAAGAAGAAACACAGCGGACAGAGTTTGGAATCAGCTAGGGCCACGGTCACGCTTTTTGGTCAATTTGGATGCATGTATACTGTAAAATAATGCTCACCCCTTTTGTGGTTGCGTTTCCCGGTTCTGTTACTCGTGTTTCTACCTCGCTCTTTATCTCGTTTATCCAATTCGCGTTTCTGTCTTTTCCCTTATCACTCTGATCAATGTGGATATAAAATAATGTTCACCTCTATACTGTTGTTTCGTTTCCTGGTTCTGTTACTCGTGTTTCTACCTTGCCTCTTATCTCGATGTCATACCTGGGACTGTCATCAAGCAGGTTGACATAAGTTTTTGAGTCCATCTCTCACGTAATGTAATATAATGTAATGTACTAAGAGCACAAGGTTAAGGTTTCTTTTTAATGTATAATTTCCAAAGAAATGCTCCCAGATGCAATGTCAACATTTTTTATGAGTTGTTCGTGGATGACGCAGCCTAAAGACGACCTATTGTGTGAGTTCCGCCCCGTCCCTCCCCGCTACACCCTGCCCCGCCCCACCCCACCCCGCCCAGGAGGTGTGCTGGGAGATACAGTCACAAAGTTTCATCTCATGCAACACTTCATTAACACTCGGGTCATATACTTGTCTTATGGATGTATCGACATTTCAGTAACAAAAAATTAGTACCTTAACAGCCTGATGACTCAGTGGAATTCAGTTCCATTTTGCCCATGGCAGAGGGTCACTAATGTAATGTATGTATCATCAGCTTTTATGGAAGTTCATTTGTTACAACAAGACTGACAGCCGCTCTGTAATCACCTCATTCTGGGGACATAGTGTGCAGGCCTTTACATTTTGATTCACTGGTTTGATGAGAGTGGAAATGAGTGAATCACCCTGACCAATATGGAGTTGACATGGCTGGTAGCTGACTAACCGTGTCATAAGTTCAAATTCCAAATGTCAGAGGTCACACATTGCATTTCGCTAAAGTAGGGACAGATGCCCTTTTGACCAAGTACGGTACACTTTATACATGTAGCAACCAAAGTCTGCTGAAGCCCCTGTCTGATAATCTGTATTGAGAGTTCTTATATGTACAGTCACGAGCACCAATAAGTATACAGTTTTGGTTGAAGCTTTGAACAGTCCAATTCACCAATGAAGTAATTCCAATGGAGATCTTTTTGTGTATTTATTTACTGTCTCTAGGTATTCGAAGCACACCTGGATACTTATTAGTGCTCGTGACTGTACACACTAGCTAAATAATCTAGCATAATAGAGTAATGAAGATATTGAAGGGCGTGTTTAAAGTCACCATCCAAAAACATTTAATTAAGGTTGACATCTCACTACACACCTGACAGTCCAGTGTAACTCATTAACTCCGAGGTTGTATATAACATCTGAACATGCAAGAATTTTCCCAGGATATATACCTGTTTTTGCCGGATGAGGATATGAAGAGTTCACATGATAGAGGGTGTATGTTTTAAGTTCAATATGAGGTATCTTAATTAAAGTTGCAATATGAATGTGATCTATTATATAAAAAGTAAAAAAATAAAATAAACAAGCGTACCATTTAATGCAGGAAAAAAAAAGCGAAGTTAAGTCCAACGTCAATGTGTATCCAACATTTCAGTAGAGTATAAACCTAAAATATAAAGGTTTACGCTTCATACATAAGGATTATAACATTATACTTAAGGGGAGGTTTTCTTGTTGGTGAATTGGAAGGTTTATGATTCCTCCAAACTATGCCACAAAACAGATCCCCCACTAGTATCATTGAGGGCGTCTGTTTCCTGGCATAGCTTGGAGGAATCAGAAACCTTCCAATTCACCAACAAGACTACCTCTCCTTAAAATTAAATGTGCTGTTTGGAGATCTGATATAAACCTACATCAAGAACAGTCGCTTAAGGGAGGGTAGTGCACTGTCGATATAACACTGGAGTAACTGATTCCTCCAGACTATTCCCAGCAACAGTCCATCATTATTTTTGTTATTCTGGTTCTGTTTCCTGGCATATACAATGGAGGAATCAAAGCTTTCCAATGTATGTACCAGAAGTATACTCTCACCTTATATGTGCAACGGGGAGTACATGCAGCGAAAAGATGCAACGAGTGAAATAACAAGACACATTAAATATAAAGCTGGGAAATATAAATGGTCAACCAACAAGCTAAGGCAACCAACCCTCTCTTGCAGTGTGTCGTCGTGACCCACCAACGTTAACATTCCCACAGGATAAAATTCGCCCCCCTCGCACACTCCAGCAGTTCCGACGCTTTCACAAACACAGATTAACTTCTCCGTCATACCATAATGGATTTCCTTTCTGCGCTTTCGGGGAGAGTCAAAAGCAGAGCAGCAACGCATGACAGCGCAGTAACACAGCCGGAGACATGACCAAATTGTAGCGACGCTGAACAAACGGGGCGGACGATCAAACCCAAACACCCAAGTTTCCGACAGTCAAATAGAACAAAGAATTTCATCTGTTTCGAGGCTGTTGAGGCTAGCACGAATGCAGTCCGAACGAAGGGAGAGATTACAGCTTTGAGAAAATATGAAGATGTATGAAAGTAGGGATATATATTCCGTTTTCAGTAACAAACCCTTTGTGATCCGTTTTATTGACCATCTCGTGCATGATGGATATTTGTGTGGTAAATATACATAAGTTTAGGCAGCAAACAGTCTTAAGAAGAACACTATAGGGGGAAACCTACCAAAGAAGAAGCAGCAGCTGTAGTTGGCAGTAGTATCGCCAGCATCTCATTCTCTTCACGTCTTCCATTACGTAGTGAAAGGAAAACAAATCATTAGAGACACAAGGGTTCTAATGAGGTATATCACAGTGATGCAGTGATTATAGTACGATGACGTCAGGTAGTTGGGCAAAATAAGTAAAATAACAGTAATACTATTGTAAATTAGAAAATATAAAACACATCTGAACATAAATACCAAAATGAAATAAACTGATAGTACTTGTAAGGAAAGTGTGAAAGTATATCTACAGAGAGCGAGAAAGAGAGGGAGAGACAGCAAGAAAGAAGCAAAAAACGGGTCCCATTCACTGGTTGGACGTAATTTGTAAGATAAAAAAAATAGACTTGACATTTTTCGGACTGCATTCAGGACGAGGCCTAAGGGACGGAGAGTGGGCCTAATCCTTATACTGCCCCTCCCCATCCTCCTCCTTCCCTTTCCCCCCCCCCCCCTAAGCCTCCATCCTCCTCCTCCCCCTTCCCCCCTTCCATGTGTCGTCCAGTGAGGATAATTACCATCGCTAAACAGTCCGGGTCGGTATTTATAAAGTAGGGTCCAGAGCGATACCAATCACAGTGTAAAGAGGCGGTGTGTATAGGGGCCCCTGCAGACCACTCCCCTCACACACATACCTCTTATCTCAACCATGTTTCCTCTCGCGTCTTGGAGAAATAAGTAAGTAGTCTTCAAACGTCGTCACCTACCGTAGCCTACCTCCCTTCCCTCCCAACCACCATTTGCTTCAACATCTCTTCTTTTCCAACATCACTACTTTTCCAACATCTCTTCTTTTCCAGCGTTACTACTTTCCCAACGTCTCTACTTTTCCAACGTCTCTACTTTTCCAACATCTCTTCTTTTCCAACATCTCTACTTTTCCAACGTCACTACTTTTTCAACATCTCTACTTTTCTTTTCCAACATCTCTTCTTTTCCAGCATCTCTACTTTTCCAGCATCACTACTTTTCCAACATCACTACTTTTCCAACATCTCTACTTTTCCAACGTCACTACTCTTCCAACGTCATTACTTTCTCATTTTACTCTTATTTTTCAGGAACCGTAAGACCAATTTATGGATCGCTTACCAAAAATTAAAGTAGTAGTCCTGTGAAAAAATAAAAAAACAATTGTCAGAATATTGAGGATTTACTGTAGTGTATGAAGCCTGCAAACCCCACCACGATACATTCCTCAGATGACTACACGGCCAAAAGAAGGAAGAATTTCCCTCTCAGTCTCCCAAATGGAGTAATGAGCTCCTTTTATCAAGAGTAACCTGACTTGGAAAATTGGAAAGTTACTGATTCCTCCGAGCTGTGGTGTCAGGCAACAGAATCCCTTCCTTATGAGACTATAGGAGTGTGTTTTATAGCTGGGTCTGGAAGGCTACGTCGGCTCCAATTTGTCCAAAGCAGATTATTTTCCTTAAGGCGAAGCGAGAGTCCTACATTGTCACCAAGGACCCATATAGAGGACCAATGTTGATGAGAGGTGACACGAGCACTGAGACCTTTTGTATGGTAAATTTAAGGTGCGTTTTGAAGTTGCCTTAATTGTTAATGGGCTCTGTTAAGTAGTCAGAAAATTTGAGATAAATAAGTCCTTCAAACACCGCCTATATGGAAGGAGTTTGTTTCGTGGCACAGTCAAGAGGAATCAGCAGCCTTCAGTTTTTATACACGATCACAGGGTCCTTAAAGTCGAGATTTCCGTCGTCTAAGTGCAAAGGTTCGAATCCTGAGGAGATAAACTTTCACATGTTAACATACCTGTACACTCGTGATACGTAATCTTTGACCAGATACGAACGGCAGGCACCACACACACACATATACCCTACATTCGAACTCAGCCTCTATAGGTGTACTGGGTGGGGAAATGAACAATACCAGGCGATTCGAAGCTTTCTGCTCATCACACTCTGGTCAGAAATTATGTATCACGAGTGTACGTTGTAAAGCTTTATAATATTATGATGTTTATAACTTCAGGAGACTTGAGGTGAACAGTGAGACAAGTGCTACATATCTAAGGATTCTAGACCAAACTGAATGAATATTTAATTAGCTTACTAATGAGCCTAAACGATTGCGACACCACATGGCCATTTTCATTCTCGGGTGAATACAACCATAATATATAAAACACAATAAATATTAAAGCAGAATCCTTAGCACGATTATCTTTTCCGGATATTGTTCGGTATTTTGAGACTGAAATGACCACTTGCCCTAAAGATGGAAATTATTTAGCCACTGAAACTACTGTAATAAGACTCAAACCTCACCAGACTGACCATTTTTACATACCAGAGGGACTTACCGGGTGTGCTACTGAGAAGGAAGCCGCCAGCCAGTCAATCAGTCAGTCGGTCGGTGGGTCTGCCTGTAGTAATGTCCCTGGTCACATCATTCCCATGTCTTCTATGATACAGGGTGAACAGATTTTTTTTCTTTCTTTTCTACACTGGACAGATTCATATTCTTCTATATTTTTTACCAGAAAGGATGAAGGGTTTAGTTACCTTTAATTAAGATGAAAAGTACGATTCTGCAGCATCTTCAGAAATACCTATAGAAACGTGACTTGTTTACTACATCAGTTTTCTTACGCAAAAGAGATTTAATTAAGGCTTTGGCACCTATGAAGGATGCAACTTTGTACCGTAACAATATGGCAAAGAGAGGATACTATAAGGCTTCTTTTAATTAACTTGACTTACCCTAAGCGACGTAACATTAAATATCCCTGGACAGTAGGAGTCTTGGAATAATGATGCGTGAGTGGACTTATCTCGCCCCCGTCCCCTTCCCCTTCACGTGCCTCACATAGCTGCCTCAAGTCGCTTAGTGCTGGCCTCAGGAACGCTGCTGTAGGAGACGGGAAACAGAACCGATGAAAGGAATGACCGAATGACAGTGAATGGAATGACAACAACAACAACAAGGAAAGTGAATGGAGGAAACAGATCAGACGAAAGGAATAATGGAAGAAGAATGACGGAGAGATTAGGAAAACACGAATGCTGGATAAAAGAATATAAATAGGACGAAAGGAATGACAGCAGGAGAATAATAAAAAAAAAAAAAATGGGAAAACATGAACGCTGACATAGTAAAAGTACGTACCATCCAATCTGCAGTCGTCTAGCTCTCCAGAAAGTGACAAGCACAAATAAGAAGTTGTCATCTAGTGAGACAGAAAGGAAGCAGGCAACACATTGAAGCTCCACTGTTTCCATCCAGTACGAGACATATAAAACACCCAACACTTCGAAGCTCCATGCACTTATTAATTTCCTGGGGCCTCACAAGAGTCACAGATTACTTACTTACTGCCTACACTCCCGAAGTTGAGAAAAAAATATATAAACAAAATAAACAGAAAGACATAATAGATTCGTTCAGTCATACTTAAGGAATACAGGGGGAAGCTGCGGCCGAGTAAATTTGACCAGAGAACGGCGATGAGGGACGGGAAACGAAGGAAGCAGGTGATAGTGAAACTCTGACTCCTTAAGGAAGCCACTAGGGAGAGGGGAGGGGGGAGGAATAGAAAGGAAGGGTAAGGAGAGGAGAGTGATGGAGTGGACGGCAAGGAAAGGGAAGGCCAGTATAGGAGGATTAAGGATTGAAGGTAAAGACTGAAGTAACGGGTGTGGGAAAATGGGGAAGGGGAGGAAGAGGAGAGAGTGTGAGGATGGAAGGGTGGGGAGGAATATGAAAGGGGAGGAAGAGGAGAAAATGTGAGGATGGAATGGTGGGGAGGAATATGAAAGGGGAGGAAGAGGAGAAAGTGTGAAGATGGAAGAGAGGGCAGGAATATGAAAGGGAAAAGGGCGAAGAAGCGTATAGGAAAGGGTAGATGAAAGAGAGAGGCAGGAAAAAGTTAAGGAAGGGGAAACAAGGCAGAGAAATGCAGACTGGGGAAGAAGGGAGGTAGAGAATTGTAGACTGGGGGAAGTGAAAGAAAAAGGCAGACGGAGAAAGGAGTTGGGAGAGAAAGGCAGGCTGAGGAAGGTCGAAAGAAAAAAAAAGGAAGATTGAGAAAGGTGGGAGGAAAAGGCAGATTGAAGAAGGAGATGGAGAAGTAGGAGGAGGAGGAGGAGGAGGAGGAGAAAGGGAAAGACGGACTGAAAGGTGGGAGGTAAAGGCAGATTAAAGAAGGAGAAGGAGGAGGAGGAGGAGGAGAAAGGGAAAGACGGACTGTAAGGTGGGAGGTAAAGGCAGATTAAAGAAGGAGGAGGAGAAGGAGGAGGAGGAGGAAGAGAAAAGGAAAGACGGACTGAAAGGTGGGAGGTAAAGGCAGATTAAAGAAGGAGAAGGAGGAGGAGGAGGAGGAGCAAGGGAAAGATGGACTGAAAGAGGAGGAGGGATGCGACAAGAGTGGCAGCGTGTAAGTGGCAGGTAAGGGGGGTGGGTGAGGGAACAGGAGGTGGCGGCCAGGGCAATGAGAGGTGAAGAAAGAGAGATGAGGTACAGTACAGGACAGTCTCTGGAGGTGATTAGCGGTGAGGGATGAAAGATGAGGCAGGGAGGAGGTGGTTGAAGAGGGACAAAACCGGGATGAGGGATGAGGATGAATGGTGAGATAAACAGAGGGAGAATGAACTTGTAGAGCAGGATGGGAGGTGTTAGGATTGGTGAGTGATGAGCAGAGAGAAGGAGAGGGAGTAAGGAGTGCTGAAAAGGGTGCGAAAAGCGACATAAAAAACACACACAAATGTAATAAACAGGGCGAATAATGAGGGCGAAAGGTGAGACATACAAATGGAGATTGATAACTTTAGGAGCAAGATGGGAGGTGCCAGGTGTAGTGAGTAATGAGGAGAAAAGGAAAGGGAGTAGGGAGTGGTTAAGGGGAGTAGTAACCTATTATGGTAATATGGAAAGCAACTGATTCCTCCAACCAATGCCAGGAAACAGAACCCCACCATATGGAATTAAACAGGGGATGTGTTTTATAGCTGAGTTTGGAGTTCTACATTGACTCCAAATTGACCACAAAAGGTTGCTTCCCTTAATAAGGAGGAGGCATTTAGGGAGAAGCATGTAAAGGCCAACTCATGAATCCTGATTAATGTAAGTCAGGCGAAAAACAGCAAAAAAAAAGTGTGGAAATACAAAAATTATTGATAAAAAAAAAAAAAAAAAAATGAATTAGAGTGAGGAAAACGGGGACTAGATAATCTTAAAAGTGATTCAAAATGAGCCATGAATTGATGAGGAGGGAAAGATGAACTGCACCGAACTGAATAAAATAGATTCGGTTTGAGGTATGGTAATTAATTAATCAGACGTGATGTGAATGGGAGTCACTGAAATGCAAATGTTGGGACGTGTAAACCTGCTGGCGAGGAAGAGACGACGAGGCAGCAGCAGGTGGAAGAAGTATAAGTGAAGTGAATGAGGCAGGATTAAATCAAGAACTGGTTTAGTGGGTGAGGCAGGCAGGCAGGCAGGAAGGAGTGTGTCAGGAGAGAGGCAGGAGTGAGGGAGGTACAAGGCAGGTGTCTGAGGGAAGGAGGGCCATGAGTACCACAAGCGCTGATAGAGAGACCGTGAGAGAGGAAAAGAGAGAGACAACTGAGCTAAGGGGTGATAAAGAGGACGAGAAAGAGAGAGAGAGAGAGTGGGACGGACTGGGGCAGGTTAATTTGGAGGGTGGCTGACAGAGTGAAACACAGACAGACAAAGGGTAGAGCAGGAAGCAAGAGGAGCAAGGGTAATGGAGTGGGTGAAAGAGAGAGACAAGGGCGCAGACAAGAGTGCTAAACGAGAGAGAGAGAGAGAGACAGAGAGAGAGACAGAGAGACAGAGAGAGAATTGTTGTGACTTGCAGATGCTGTGAAAGAAAGACGAGAGTTGGATCAAGAATGGAGGGCAAAGAAAGGGAAGGAAAACAAGGAAAAATGAGAGAGAGAGCTGGTGATAGATGAGAGTGCAGATGAATGAGGAAGAAAAGGCTAAGGAAGGAGAGGAAAACAAGGGAAACAAAAAGGAGAGGGATGGAACTGGAAGGGAGGGGGCAGGGAAAGGACAAAATTTAGGGGGATGGAGGGGAGTCTTAAAGGAGAATGGGGAGGGGGAGGGTAGGTTGAGAAGGGAGGGGGAGGGGGGAGCTACTCAGGCCAATGGGGGGACACTACTGACCACCCCAATTATCGCTTCATTATGGGGATTAAGACATTTTAGGGCACAGGAATGAATGGATGGATAATGGACTCCTCCCTCTTTCTTCCTCCCTCCATTCCTTCTCTTTCCTTCCATTTGTTTATCTGTTTGTTTGTTTGTTTGTTTGTTTGTTTATTTGTTTGTCTGGCTCTCCTCGCAAAAGTTACTTCGTTTTCCCTGACTTACTTTTCATACCTTTAATTAATACCTTCCCTCCACACCTGCATACTTTCCCTCCCTCCATACCTGTACACCTTACCTCCACACACACCTGTACACGAACCCTTCACACACACACACCTGTACACCAACCCTTCACACACACACACACCTCTACACCAACCTTTCACACACACACCTGTACACCATCCCTTCACACACACCTGTACACCAACCTTTCACACACACACCTGTACACCATCCCTTCACACACACCTGTACACCATACCTTCACACACACCTGTACACCAACCGTTCACACACACACACACACACACCTGTACACCAACCCTTCACACACACCTGTACACTAACCCTTCACACACACACCTGTACACCAACCCTTCACACACACCTGTACAGTTCATCTGATATTCATACCTATACACATTTCACTTGCACATCTGCCCTCCACAACAAATGTATTCTAAGATGGAGTCATGGTCCAGTATTCATTAAATCACTGTTGAACTTTAAGGGGATGGTATACTTTTGATAGATTGGAACGCCTTTTATTCCTCCAAAGTATGCCAGGAAACAGAACCAGACGAAGCAAAATAATGGTATCCTGTTGCCTGGAATAGTTTGGAGGAATCATTTGCTCCAGATTTACCACCCAAAACAATGTCCTATATACCTCCTTATAAGCTGTTACTCATGATCACATCCTCAGGCCCTTCAGAAAAAAAACTACACTTGAGATTATCCGTCCATAGAAAGACATGAATTGACAAAGTACACTCACACTCTCCTATACACTTTGCACTCTAGTAATCTGTTCAGGGGATAGTTAGTATACTTTTGGTAAATTGGACCGCCTAGATTTCTCCACCAAAGTATGCCATTAAACAGGACCAGATTTACAAAAGTAATGGTGTTCTGTTGCTTGGGATAGTTTGCAAGAATCAGTTGCTCCATGCAGATTTACCAACACTGTACTTCCTCCTTAACCAATATTCCATAATACTTAGATATATTACTTTTGTCAGACCCAAAATATGGTGTTTATAGAATACTGATACGTTATTTATTGTTGTATGAACGTTCGTGCTCGGTTAATTAAAAAAATGTGTTGTATTTATTTTACCCTAACACGTGTTTGATGATTTTGTTCTCACGCTGGTAGATCTCCTATACCCAAAATGTTAAAAACAATGATGCTATGTTTTCAGCAAGTGTGTGTGTGTGTGTGTGTGTGTGTGTGTGTATGTGTGTGTGTGTGTGTGTTGAGGATGAGTTGTGGATTTGAATTAGTGGCTGCATCAATCTACTTCCTAAACCTACTTTCTATATCCGTAATCGCAGTGTTCTCCTGTCATACCTCTCTCTCCTTACGTACAAGACCTGTGTGTACAGCCGGCAGCATAAATTCACGTCCATCTCATTTACTTAATATTGCTAATTTGACCAGATAGTTGCATTCTGAACCAGTTTTTATTCCAACAACATACGTAATTTACCATATGAGAACTATATATGTCATCTCTACATTAAAATTGTATTACAACATCACTATAGCTAACATTATACGCAGGTGGAAATGAAGCGAAATTATGCTGCCGACTGTACCTCTCCTTGCCCACCCACTCTTGCCTATCACTCCCTTCCCAACCACTGCACTCCTCTCTTCTCCCTCACTTCCCCCCATGTCCTTACCACTTCCAACCCACCAACTACGCACTCCATCTACTGTACAGTTGGACATATGAATGGGTGGTACAGCCCAAGTGAAAGATGGTCAATTTCTCCCAATATCAAGTTCCTTAGTGCCAAATAGGAGACACCAGGGGTAGAAGTCAGTATTGAGGATGGTAATAAAAAGCAAGTACCTGATAATAGACACTGGTTACTCAAATGGGACAAGTATCTTTCACCTAGGCTGTACCATCCATTCATGTGTCCTACTGTACATTCGCGGTCAGAAGTTGTGTCCTGATTCCCTGACACGAAGATTCGCAACCAGACGAGTTAAAAGGTTCGAACAACGGTGCACCTTGCGCCTCTCTCCTCACAACGTACAGTACCGTTGTTCGAACCTTCAAACTTCGCCTGGTTCATCGTACCAGGGGGATAGGGACACAACTTCTGACCGCGAATGTACTGTACGTACCTCCCACACACTGCATCCACCACTCTCCCACACACTGCACCCACCACTCTCCCACACACTGCACCCACCACTCTCCCACACACTGCACCCACCACTCTCCCACACACTGCACCCACCACTCTCCCACACACTGCACCCACCACTCTCCCACACACTGCACCCACCACACTCCCACACACTGCACCCACCACTCTCTCACACACTGCACCCACCACTCTCCCACACACTGCACCCACAACTCTCCCACACACACTGCACCCACCTCTCTTTCCCCCACCTACCTACCTACCTACCTACCGACTCACCTGTCCATCCACATCTCTGGTACCTGGCTTGATGGACTGGTGAGGATGTAGTGGTCCTCTTGTTTGGAGTTGTGGGAGGCAAAGAGATGGATGGATATAACCAATAAATTTCTACAAGTGCTTTCCTTCCACTTGACTACTACTGTCTTGTAAATCACCTTTTGTTTTCTCTACATTCAGTACATTTGGATACTTTTCATCAAGGTTACAAGCGTCAACCTAATATATTGATGATTCCAATGCTTGTCAGATCCTGCCCTGTGTTTCACTATATATTATATGTTGCTGTCTGACCCACCTTTACAGTCACTAATATGAGAATTATAAAGCATTCGAAAATAATTCATGAAACTCAGACACATTCATTTACTTACTAACAGATGATTTCCGCTAAAAAAAAAATCACTTCATTGTTAACATTACAAAAAAAAAATACACAAGTGATAAATGAACAACTTTTTACCGAATCTGGCGTAACCTTAATAACACGCAAACATTCCCGTGATTAATGAACAATTTCTCCTAAATCTTAAAACTTTTCTTTGTTCTCTCTTCTATTTATCTATCTATTGACCTATGCAGACTCGAGGTGTTCACACTATTTACTCTGCACCCCCGCATTCCTCTTCTCTGTTCTCCACACCTGATTGTGCAATGTTTTTTTCCACATTTATACTGCCTTTGTTTTAACCATAGTAATAACGGGAATGCCCTCACCCATGCGCACACCACCTGCCCCTTAGAACCGACGGTAGTGCACTAAATATAAACTAGAATATCTTATGTAAACTAGAATATCTTAGGAGCACTGCAGACGTGAATTACAAGGAGGTAAAGTATGTCTATTGGCTAATGTATGTACTGTACTTGCTTCATGTCTACTTACCTATTCTCTGCTTGCCTGCTTGCCACACTGCTATAATAATATTCCTTTCACGCTTATTGCCTGCATACTTGCTACTCCTACCCTTCTCCTTTTCAGCTTAAGGACCCTGTGATCGTGTATGAAAATTGGAGGCTTCTGATTCCTCCTGACCATGCCACGAAACAACCTCCGTCCCTATAGGTGGTGTTTCATGGCAATATTTGAAGGGTGTGACTACATTACAGGGTCCCTTAATATACCTGCCCTCTTCCCTACCTTTTCTTCCTGCCTGCTTGCTATAATATTACCCCTTTACCTCCTTTCTCTTCCTCTTACTTTCCTACCTCCCTTCCTGCCTGCCTGCCTGCCTGTCTACCTGCCAAGTATACCTGAATCAGAGCCAGACGTTCGCTTGCTTAAATAATTCTAATGAACGTTAATTGCCGAGATGAAAAGTCAGTGTAACTCTCGGTGTTTCTACAAGTAACCATCTAATTTTTGTTTCTTTTTTATCTTTCGCTAGGAACGACGGAAAGCTTAAGAATACTACTTTTACTTCCCCACGCAGCCTCAGCCACCACTGGCGTCGCGTCTGGGGAAGGTGGAGGGCGGAGCGAAGTTAGTTTGTCCTCTGTTGAAGAATAATTTTCCAAAGCAGTGTCCGCTCTCTAAAACTCTCAGGCTCCAAATACTCGTGACATGATTCATAATTATATGTTCTTACGGTTACATAATTTTTGATGATTCTGTCTGTTATATAAATGAAACTTTATATGTTTTAATTAATGTAAAAGTCCTCTCAGTTACTACTACTACTATCGGCAAAAAATGGCATTGATTCTAAACTATGACCCATGTTTCTTTGGGAGCATGAGGTGATATTTGCTAACACATCTGCTCATCTGGGAAACCTGCATCAACCATTCACACACCTGTGGTAAGAAAACGTTTGTTCTGCATTCATATTTGCGTAAACAATTCTCACTGGCAGAAAGAACACGCCTTTTTTTCTGCATTTTGATGACGCGTTGGAAAAATATTGCCCAACTGACCAAGCGTTATCATTGCCTACCACCATAATTCCTTCATTGATTCCATCTTTCGTATCAAATAAAAAAATCATGCCTTTAAAGAATCTATCATTCCTCGAAATCTTCAAAGTGAAAATACGGAACTCTTCTTGCTGCGTGTTATTTTTAATCGTTGACAGCTAAGGAAGGTAAGTGGAACAAAATATTAACTGAGTATAGACAAATGCACATAAATTTTGTGACAACTATCATTCTATGCTTTAAGAAACTCTGAGCGTTTTTCAAGTCGGGATCGAATGTTTTTTTTTTTTTTTTTCACTAAATTTTGTCGTTTGGTGACATTTACAACAATTCCTTAGTCTAGTAATAAAACAAGTAACGTGGATGAGGATGGAGGATGATGAATATATATTTTTTTTTTTTTCAATTTTTCCTGGTAGTTTCTCGCGCCTCACCCAATTGAATCTCGGAACGAACGAACGAACGCCTCTCTCTCATATTTGCGTAAACAATTTTGGGTTCATTGTGTGATGATGCTTGCCCACGATAAGCTGCCGTCCTACACAGTCTTGTTCGGTGTGTGTATGTGTGTGTGTGTGTGTGTGTGTGTTGTTGGAGCGTCCACTGTGCATACGTTGGGCAGTGAGTCTGTCTGTTTGGCCATGTTTTGCCTAGTGTTTACTCCTTCACTCGCCCTGACGCGTGTATGTGTGTGTGTGTGTGTGTGTGTGTGTGATTTTGCCAGGTCGGGGTTGCAGAATCCCTTTGTCCACGTTTTTGTGCATGTGGGAGCCTGCTTGAATGTGTGTGTGTGTGTGTGTGTGTGTGTGTGTGTGTGTGTGTGTGTCAGTAGTGTTGTCACAGAACAAGAAGACATCAATGTTGACCCACCTGTGTTTGGATGCTCAGACCACCACACCTCCCTGAGTCGCTTGTGTGTGTGTCTGCCTTCGTGCCTGTCCAAATTATGACCCCACTACCACAGTTTTCAAGTTCATTATCTACTTTAGGCAAACTGGGGGGGCTACTGATTTCTTCCAAGCTTAGTATACGAGTAGAGGATATGATTTTTTTTTTTTTCATTGTCTGGAGGAATCACTAGCCATCAAATTTCACTAAAAATACATAACCTTCTTAAGGGGATAGTATACTTTTGGTACTGGAGTGCATTGATTTCACCAAAGTATGCCAGGAAACAGGACCAGATGGATAAACACAATGGTGGCCTGTTGTCTGGACTAGTTTGGAGGCATCAGCTACTGCAAATTTAACAACATTGTACGACCTCTCAACTCCACAACTCCGATTTGATTAGATTACCAGGCCTTCCAGATTCTTACTTAATTAAATAACTTACTTAACCCTGGTGATTGCTTGATTGATTGACTGATTGATTGCTTGATATGAGGCACCGCAACACCGAGGTCATATAGCTTTAACCTTAGTAAAATATTCGCATCTATATACTATAAAATCTGGGTACAGGGTGATGAATAAATATGCAGACTCTTAATTAATACACACAAACAGAGACAGGTCCAACTGTTATACAATCACCCATCAGCCTCTTAATTAAGGGAATAATTCACTTTTATTTCATTGGAGTGCCTTGATTCCTCCAAAGCATGCCAGGAAACAGGACCAGATGAACAAAAAAAATAATGGTGTTCTGTTGCTTGAAATAGTTTGGAGGATTCAGTTGCTCCAGATTTACAGTACCAACACAACATTTCCCCCTTAAGACTCCACGCACCAGTACCCACACATCCCAGTCCGTTGTACACTAACACGACTGTGGAAGGACGTCAATTGCTGCTCATCATAACAGACCAAAATCAACTATAATTAAAGGAGACCATGCACATCTTTTTGGTGAATTAAATAAAGTGTTTCTAATTCCCCCAAGCTATGCCAGGAAACAGTTTATTATCTCAAGTGTTACTAATGGGGAATCTGTTTCGTGGCATAGTTTGGAGGATTCAGTAGAGCTTCAATTTATCGTCAAGAGGTTCTCCCCTTAATTAAAGGTATAGATAGCATGTCTCTTGGAATGGTATGGAGGAATCATTTGCTTCATATTTGCCACGACTATATTTTTACACCCTTAATTATACTTATATCAGGGGGTCTATTATTTTTCTTGTTACCGTATATATATATATATATTTTTTTTTTATTGACGCTGGAAACTCATGCACACCATCTTCATCTCCTTCATTTATTTTCCATTTCTTTAAGATCAAGACAGTGACAGGCTATAGTACTTTAGAAGACCACTAGTGTTGTATGGCTTCCAGTCAGTTGGATTTTGTTTTAGAATATTCCAGGTAAGAATCTTAGAAGCCAATTTTGAAATTAAGATAAAAAAAAAAATAACATGGATTGCTCTTTTCCATTTTATTTTAATTAATTTCTTTAGTTTTTGTTTTGTTGTTGTTGTTGTTGAATGTTGAGAGATCTTGGGTTTAGGTGTTTGAGTGGCATGACTTTTCACAATTCCAAAAGAAAAAAGTCTCTGAATGGTAAAGTGATAATCAACAGGAGGTCATTCAAGAGAGGTAAAGGGGCGGGGAGGGGCGGGGAATGGAGGGGCAGGATTGGGGGGCGAGAACTGGGAGGAAAAAATGAGAAGCAGAGGAGGCGGGAATGGGAAGGGCAATGTGATGAGGGGAAGAAGGTAGGTACTAGGTGATGGGGCGTGATGGAACGAGGACAAGGAAGGGGAGGGAAGGAGAAGTAGAATGGTGTCGGAAGGGAATAGAAGAACAGAACAGTGAGAAACAGAGAAAGGTGAGGAGAGGAAGGGCAAGGCAAGGTAAGGTGAGGGAAGTGGAGGGAAAGGGAGACAGGGAAAGGGGGACAAGGGAAGGGAAGGGGAGGGGGACATAAGGAGAGGGAAGGGCACGGGGAAAGGGAATAGGAAGGGGCAGGAGAAGGGGAGGAGGGGGACAAGGGAAGGGAAGGGGAAGGAACAGGGAGTGGGAGATGAGGAAGGGGGACAGGGGAAGGAGAAGGAAGGAGAGAGAGAGGGGGACAAGGGAAGAAGAGGGAGGGGCATGGGGGAAGGGAATAGGAAGGGGCAGGAGAAGGGGAGGAGGGGGACGGGGGAAGGGAAGGGGAAGGAGCAGGCAGGGGGAGATGAGGAAGGAGAGGGAGGGGGACAGAAGAAGGAGAGGGAGGGGGACAAGGGAAGGAGAAGGAGGGGGGCAGGGGAAGGAGGGGGAGGGGGACGGGGGAAGGGAAGGGGAAGGAGCAGGCAGGGGGAGATGAGGAAGGGGGACAGGGGGAGCATGATGAGAGGAAGGGGGTGGGGCTGGGTGACAATGGGGGCACCACAATGTCCACTTCTCGTGTTACGCCCGCCATCAATCACGCTCCGGGGAAGAAAAATTCGATCAGTCGACTTTTTGTTACAGTACCTGAAGAGGCTATTGACAGGTTACCGGTGGCATCCCTAAAACGGTCCGCACGGGTCACTGACGCCGCCCTAGTCCAAGAGGGAATTTTATTTAGGCTGGCGAAAATGCACTCACTCCCTTCCAAGTTATATGACCTTGAATACACGTACGTTATTAAGGTGCAAATAAGAACTAAGTTGTGTAAATTATTTGAGTAGATAGTTTGATGATACCGAGAAAAGTAAAAAATCAAATGAGGGAATCGGTACGTAATTATTTGCCAAGTTAAATAGATGAAGTGCTGTTATTTCCGTTACACCTTCCGTCGCTGTGGGTGGGTGGTTGGTTGGTTGGACTCCCAGTGGTGTGAGGTATACGAGTATATTCATCCGTCGGTATGTCTGGAGTCAATTGTTGGTGAATATTTTTGCCCCAGGAGTCCCGTGAAATACAATGGCTGTTCACACACTCATGCTCGGGGAAAAAAAAAAAAAAGCACATGCACACGGCTTCTATGTGATTCTATGATTCTGACCGCTGGTGTTTAAGTACTCACACAGATTATAGTCAGTATGTTTGGTGTTCGGGGATCCTAGCTACCGAGAACCACCACCATTTAGATAACAAAGTATATAATAAGGTATAGTACTCTTGCAACATTAATTAAATTCAATATTGCGAAGGTTCGTACCTGGCCACATATTGGACTCTTTATACAGCTTTATAACAAAATATATTCGATCATTACGTTCAGTGCATCTATAAACAGTAGTACCACGAAGCCCGTTACGGATTTCAGGAAACATTCACTGTGCAGAATGAATGGAAAACTATATAATTATATACTCGGTGCATCCTACCCTTGATGGCTATTATAGTTCCGCTATAGCTAATGAGTCATTGTATTTTATTATCAGTTTTGCGTTACATTTTGGTGATATTTCTTCAGGTATGAGAGATAAAAGGATGTTCATGCATGCAACTTATATCACGACTGTATCAGAACACAATGAACCGGGATGTATCAACGCAGTCAAATCTGTGCCTCCTACGAATACTGAGCTGTTCATTTGTTGATGTTTTATTGCCCATAATCCACAACTTTAATTCAAGGTAATGTATCCAACACCAGGTGAACAAAGACATTTACTACTGACTGACTGACTGACTGACTGACTGACTGACTGACATTTCGAGGGACAATACCGACCCTTTTC